>OZ018393.1:37489928-37832789 GCA_963969525.1 Ontholestes murinus | reverse complement strand
GTTGTTTCATCAAGGAAATGCGCAGTGTCACAAGTCAATCAAAACGATGGTCAAACTCAATGCTTTGGGCTACGAATCGCTTCCCCATCCACCATTTCTCCAGATTTGTTCCCAGTGAGCATTCTCTTGGAGTCTGCAAATCTGCAAAGAGCAAATTTTGCACCAATGATGACATAAACAGCTATAATATTCTCATGGTACAAATGTCTAAATAACTAAACTGAAGTAAATAGAAGCAGTAATGCCGCATTCTATTCATGGGTTTTAGATCATTTGAAGAAGTGTTCTTCTTTCGGCTAAAATAGTATTTTTTCAAATTTTATATATACTTTTGTGATATTTTATTAGAAAGGAGTGCTTAACTGTAAAATATAATAAAAAATAAAAACATATAATTGCCTAAACAGAATTTCAGGGTTAAGACAAATCATAGTACAAAAATGGTATCGAAAAATATTACAAAACTTTTCAAGCAAAAGTATAGGTAAAGTACCATGATGGACACATCACCATTTTGCTGTATCGAAATAAAGCAGCGTGCCGCGATGATATCTTGGTACATTTAAGTTAATTTGGGAAAGGGAAATAGAGTTATCTATTTTGTTATGAATATTGCGACTACTTTCTAAGATTTGGTATCAAAAGTGTTTAATAATTCATTACATAATGTGTATTCAGTGTTTAATTAAAAGTTTTAAAATATAGCAACTCAATGCGTTTTATATATAGCATATGATATGGGGAACATACAATTGAAGCGAATTCCAATTTGGATCTTACATACGCATAGTATAGTTTTTTAAGACATTGATATAAGTGATGTTTATTTGCTGTCTAAGACTAGGCCCAAATATTTTATCAACTGGTACCTTTAAAAACTGTATGTTGTTTGTTATTAGTGTCCTAATTAGTTATACTGTTTTTGTTATGCAGGGTAGGATTAAAAAGTAATGAGCCTTCGTTCAAAAAGATTTATTGAGCCGATCGCTACACCTGACTAATACTCTTCAAAATAGGAACCTCCTGCATCAATATACTTTTGTATATTTGTTTCATGACTTGTTCATGACTCAAACGATTCCGCGAAGGCCTGTTTCTAAACGTTCTCCTTTCAGCGCTGATTTTAAGCGTGGAAACAAGAAGAAGTCAGGAGGCGACCGGACTGTAAAGAAGCTGGGGGACCTCCGAAACGTTGTCTCGAACCAGGTAGTCGGTGACGATGAAGGCGGTGTGGCTGGGGGCATTATCGTGGTGATGAAAATTTGATCACGTATCGTTGCTCTAATGAACTTTCCATTTCGACGTGTCACGCACCTCCATACAGAGTCTCCCGTTAAGACCGATGCAACTGTTGCAAAAGCTCGGCGGCAATTAACCCGTATTGCACTGTAAGGCTAACACCCCCTTCCACCGTCGCTGTCAAGCGGAGGGCGCACCGAGGTGCACACACGTCAGTATAAAGGGAGGCTCATTACTTCTGAATCTTACTATGTATATGTCTTCAAAATAGATGGCAAATGTATCAACAGTTTCGGTACAGCTTTGCAAAAGTTAAATTGCGAAACCATATTATTAGGGGTAAAACATGCAATAATTAAATCCAAGGTTCGATTTTTGATATTGAAAACGTTGTTATGTTGAATTGACTAGTTAAACCAAATAAAGTTTGAATAAAAGCCTATTATTCTATTATAACCTTTGTTCATAGTTTGATAGGAGTTAAGCAAGTGAATATTGAAATCTCCCCATAACTAAAATATTGTTGATAAAATCAAGATTGGTTTCGAATAAATTAAAAAGTTGCACACAATCAAGAAAATTTAGTGCTGGTGGAATATATGCATACCCAATAAATTATTTTATATTTAATTATTAACTTAATAACCACATCGATACCCAAATATGATAAGTCAGCCATTATTTGATTTTGCACTGCAAACAAATTTTTACTGCCTACCCTAAACACATAATTTTTGAAAATTATATGACTATTTTCTATGCCATCATGCAGCCAAGTTTCTGTGAGAAAATATTAGCACTTACATTTATATAATGAATAGAATACGTTTATTGGTGCTATAACATAGTTTACATAGGTCATCAAGCATATCATGTTAACATAGTTTTCTAAATTACAAATACAATACGTACATTAATAAATAAACCATATGTACAAGAAGAATATAGCAACATGACAATACGGTTTATCTAGGAGATAGTTCATAGTTATCAGGCAAGAGCTGTTCAATGTTGTAACATGCCTTTTTAAGAAGATACGATTTAATTATTTTTGGAACTGTTTTTTATCAAGTGATTTTATTGATTCCGGTAATTTATTAAATAATTTTGGCCCATTGTAATTTGTGCCGTTTTGTGTTTTTATCAGGCGTCATCTTTTGAGGTATATATTATAATTAGCTCGGATGTCAAGTACGTAAGTATCGTTGTGTAGGCGATTTTTCTGAACTTGGACGAGGCAGGCCAATATGTGATTGGAGGGTAATGTTAATATTCCAAGTTGAATATACGCCTCCCTGCAATCATCACTATATCTTAGACCAGATATCACTCGAATCACCCTTCTCTGCAGCTCAAATAATCTATGTGTTATTGCTGAGTGACCCCAAGATCCCGTATGTTAGGTGGAACTCGCACAGCGAGAAGTATGCAGTGCGTAAACTTTTCGATGGTAAACAGTTGCTCAATTATCTCAACAACTATATGTATCGACTTATTTTTATTCCAATTTGTTCACCTTGCATATGCCATGTTAGCTTGTTTTCTAGATACACACCTAGAAATTTAGAATATGTTTGGTTGTCTGAATGTAGTTTTCTAAGTGAGAATGTAATGTTGACTGTTTTTTCGTTATTTATTTTTAGCTTATTATTATCAAACCATCTTCAAGCTTTTTCTTTGGTTACTTTATTTAGGTCTAAATACACATCAGTTTGCGATGCTTTGATTGTAATCGAGGTAACATCAGCATATAGGAAAAATATTGCATCTGTTTGTAGTAATGGTAAGTCATTGATATAAATTAAGAAAATAATGGGTCCGAGAATAGAACCTTGTCGTACCCCGTATTTTATGTCTCTTTGTGTGAATGAATTTTGGTTGGTAACAATTATCTGTGTTCTTTGGGTGAGATAAGAGTTGATGAATCTGCAAGTAACAGGATGGAAATTGTAAAAGTAGAGTTTTCGTATAAGGGTATCATGACAGTCGCAGTCAAATTATTTGCTCAGATCCAAAAAGGATGCAGCATTACCTGCATCCGCCGTAGATCGACCAATACGAAAACCATACTGGTGGGAGGATAGTAGATTTTCAGATTTAATTAAGCCAATTGTCTGCTGGAAGATAACAGATTCAAAGATTTTTGAAAGAATTGGGCAGAGATTATTATTACATCATTTAATCTGATATATCTGTTTATTTGTACCCAGGGTACATTTTTCAGGGAAATTATGTTCGAAGTATTCATGACAGGCGCACAAAAGGACCACGGAGACCGCAGTGCAGGGACGCTAAGCGACACCACCTCGTGAGGACAAAAAAAAAGATGTTAACAGATCCCAACGTTCAGACGCTTTTTTATCCTTTGTGTTGAATAATACATTAAAATCACCAACAAGGATTATATGATGGTTATTGCTATTAATGCTTTTAAATATTTTGGAGAGTGTAGTTAGAAGTGTATTAAACTCTCCATGAAGTGATCTATAAATTCAAATAGCTATAAATTGTTTGTTGAAAGGATAGATGCAGATACCTCGCAGTGCTTTTCAATTAAAAGATTGTTAATGCTCATAATATTATTTGTAGTATATTGAATATGTGATAGCTGCAATACCCCTCCATGTTTATATTTACGGCGAGCAAGGTAAGATACATCATATTAACCTATTTTAAAATATACCGCCTTTTCTGGCGTGAGCTAATATTCAGAAAGACAAATAATGCTAAAATCTGTATTATTTATACTTATAAATTATTCCAGTTCGTTTGATTTATTCCGCACACTTTAAATATTTAGGAAATATATATTTAGCTGAACGGCTATATCAGGTTCTTTGGAAGTTTCTGTTGGCTCGTTTAAAAATATAGTGGCTTATAATGATACCTTCGGGCCAATTTGTTGGATCCGTGAGTATTTCGTGTTGTTTAAAGTCGGCGGAAATTTTAAATGCGGTTTTATTGGAATTAATTATAACCTTTTCACATAAAAAGTCACATCAGTTAATAATTTTTTCACGTGATCCTTCATGTTCTCATTAGTTAAATTAGCACCTACGCGTATTGGTTTTAGTTGAATGATATCGCACATTTTGATAAATAATTCCAAATCTATATGTTTGAATAGTTAGAATTTTACAAATTATTCTGAATATATACCTGTTAATGTGGGGACATTTTGCAAAATATTACATATTGTCCAAAACAACATGTTTGACTTTCATCGAACCAAAATCTAAAGATGTATTTAGATTATTGCCAGTCTTGGCAAGATACTGGTGGAATAAACTCCTCCTTATGTGGCAGCAGTTTCATTGAAGCAGCAGTAGGCAAGAGTGGAAGATCATATTTTTATGAACTCAAGCCTTTCCATGTACAATCAAAATTTTTGATTAAAGAAAGAAGTTATAGTTACATATGTATTTTGAATAAATAAATACTATTTATCTATCTATCTATTTAAATGACACCCTGCAAATTTATATTTATAAAACACACTTTCATACTAATCAACGCAAGACACGATGGAAATTTGTTCATAATATATTTAATAATATTGTGAGCTAGTTTTTAATATTCGCATAGTTTATTGTGATATTGGCGATACAATAATCCGCAGTCATTAATTAATAATATCCATTTTAATTGATAGTTTTACTACCACATTCTTGAACTGCGAAAGAGTTTCATATATACCTTTATTTTTCTAAATTAAAATACACTGGGTATAATTTAAAAGACTGCTCAAATATAACTATATTAATAGGTGAAGAATTTCATTGTTTCACCAACAGATAAGTGAGAAAATTAGCCAAAAAATTTAATCTAATTACTCTGCCTGCGTATGTTAGCCATTATTTTTTGGGTAAGATATATGGATAACCTTAGAACCAGCTTAATTAGGACTGTCGATTCTGCCCGATTACTTTATTCTGATCAAGCTTTTAAGCAAGATATCCCTGCAAGTTTCAAAATAAAATATTAATCAATTTGTTTAATATTTGGTTTTATGACTATCTATCTAACTTTTAAGCATATTTATTTATTATTAATATATTATTTCTTCGATTTAACAATTATTTTATTAAGGTTAATATAGAACAAGGATTTCCATTATTTTTATACTCACAGGTTACGGTTTTACCATTGTTCTTCGTCGTGAATATTGAAATTTTATAGAATACAACATATAATAAGATACCCACCACATCTTATTATATGTTGTATTATACATTTTGTATAATATTTTGTACTAACTAGGATGGCTTAGGTAAGACATTTATAGGTGTAAATTAACTACTAATAAAGTATAAATCAATAGTACATTGCAGGATCAAAATTGCTATATACCGGTTTTATAGTACAAAAATAATCAATTGCTCTTACTATTATTTAATTTTAATACCATGTTGTTTCTTCTATTTCCTATGGTATCTAATGTTATATATCATTTGAAAAATGTATGCATAGTGGCATAAAAAAACTCAAGTACATTTTAACTGACCAAAATATTTTACAATATAACTGATTATATAGCTAATGCATATGTTACACCGAATTTGTGAAATTTCCCATTACATGAAATAAGCAAAACCATTCCCTAATTCGTGTAATGCGCAAGTCCGTTGCATAGTTCACGAAATAAATAATCTGCCAAATTCGTGAATTCGGCATTATTTATTTTGCTCATTTCGTGCATTGAGCAAGGTAAACGGTAGTACTCTGGTGAACAATGAAAGATTCTCTAATTGTTTGGATGCGCGAACATAATACTTCCCATTGGACAACTGGTCTGCTTTTCGTTCAATGGGGAATGAATACAACATACCATGAAGCTATAAAAATGGAACCATATAAAGCTCTATTTGGACAACCAGCTAAAATGGGCTTACGTTAAAAAATTCCACGCGAATTTTTAGAAAAAATTAACAATGGGTTGTTTGAAGAAAGTATGGAAAATTACATTAAAACTGATATCTGTACTGAAAACAAAGATATAAATGCTGATATTAGAATTATTGATAATTTAGAGATCAATAGGGAAAATTTGATTGAAGATCAATCCGCCAGAATTAATACTGCCGATGGAAGTATACTAATGGATCAAGATCTTATCATTCAGCCACATCTGGCCGTTGAATGTAGAAAAATAGTAACTGAAAATTTGCTAGTTTAAGCCAACCAAATGGTGGAAAAGTCAAAAAAGAAAATGCCTCCTTTGAAAAAAGGATGATAGATATAAAGTGGGGACAATACATGGAATCATTGAGAATCTATTAGAGAAAAAAACAGAGTGCAGAAGAAAAAATTCATGAAGCTAAAAATAAGTTCCCCAAGAAGAAAAATCCATTAGGACATTAGTTAGTCTTAAATCCGTAGGTAGTGGCCAGGGATACCAAAAATGCCATAGTACTAAAGGATGCCAAATTGTAAGATGCGGGTGTTTCCGAGAAGTTATAAAAATTTTAATTAGTATTTTGAAGTTATCTACTACTTATATTAGTCAACATTTTTGTATTAAAATAAATACTTAATTCTAAAATCGTCATTATTTTCTAATTTTGATTTAATTTCATAACATTGTCCTACTATTTACATAGTAAGTACGATCTGGCGTGTCGAGTTGTATATTATTAAAAGACTGCATCCTAGATCAAAGGTATTGGTAAATGATTATTCAACTAATCTCGCTTATATTCACATTAAATAATATATTCTGTAACTCGGCTTGTTATTTAATTCCGAATTATCCATAATTGTATGTCCATGTCAAATAATACAGATCAACCAAACTTGACGTTCAATGTGGCAGGTCGAACAGGAAACTAAATGCACTAACTATCGGCATTTTGTTTAAATAATAATTCTGTTGCTCCTATTCTAAAGTGGACAATCGCATGTTTAATGTTAATTATTTAATTATGATATATAAATATATTTTTAATTACTTATTATTTTAATATACACGAAATTATGATGCAATAATAGATTAATGTAATTGACATTTTAAGGCTTCTATACAGTGCCTAATTCACACATTCGGCAGATAATTTTCCTAATTCATAAACAAATCAACGGGCTTGCCTATTTCATGAATTAAGGAATTTTTTGCTTATTTCATGAAATAGGCAATTACATGAATTCGGCGTAACACATACACCAAATGTAATATCAAAACCAGTATATTAGATTTTAATATACGAAACGTATTTTATGAAATTAATTTAATTTTGTAAAATATTGTTTTGTGTAAAAATCCCGTTAATAAAAATTGCTAAGTTATTTTTCTATCACATTGGCACTAAGGCTGTGCTCATTTATAATCCCGTGTTGTTAAATAGCGAGATAAAACGAAGGACGGCTTTATTTTTATTGCCGAGTGTAGGGCACCCTGAAGTTTAGATACGGGGATAAAATAAATATTATGTTTTAATTAATACGGGTCTGTTTATATTAGTAGCTGTGATGACATTTAATATTTAAAAATAATTTCTGTGTAGTGCTTTTCTAGACGAGTTTCTCATTTTTAATATATGATATAGTTTTATTAATATAATGAAATTATTACATTTTTTATATATTTTTAAGCTCATATTGAAACAATTACTATGTTTAACAGAAAAGGTTTTTCTGTTATGCATTAAAAATGTACTACGAAGTGAACGACTCCAAAATTCAATATAATATTTTTACCACAATTAATTCATTGTGGTAAAAATATAGTAATTGTTTCAATATGTGTTGAAATATTAATTACCACTTAATAACCGTCACAACCATCCTGAAGTTAATTTTAAGCTATTAATTTTTAATAATAAAACGATTATATTAGAACTTATATAGTCGAATAGTATAATTTATAATAATAAAAGTATAGTTATAATTCTGGTATTAAAAAACATTTGTATTGTATCGCTTCAAGATGCACAAGAGAGTAGTAGTAATAGTGTTTGGCTATCGCCACCGCCACTCTAAATATGCACAAGAGATTTTATATCATTTACCTCATTTCATGGAGAAACATATAATCTCCATTCGCTATATATTGTGGAAGATGGTTGACAAATTCAATGCAATTTTGTACTGGACTTAAAAAAATCTAGAAAAAGCATAGTGTTGATGCTTTTGGGGTACATTCTTAATGGAACCGAATATATAATTTAACAAACAAACGAACTTGATCTGCTTCTCAGACACGAGAAAGGAGAATCTGAGACAATATACTGTAACTGATCCTACTATAGATTTTATTATTTTCTATAAAATAAACAATGTTTTTTTTATGTTTTATATATATTTATAAGTACTTCCCGGAGATAAACCATGCTGTATGCTCCGGAAAGAAGGGTGATATATTTATTAGTGGAAAGTAGAATTTATTTCAGTTGCCAGGTTAGTCACTGCCACATCAGCATCTCGGCCACCTGTGATCGATATAACTATAAGTCTTAAATTTTATTAACCTTAAATATATTTTAGTAATGCACGAAGCTAAGAATTTATTACCCTTTATGCAGTTACATAGTCGTTATCACGCTCTCTTCTTGGTTTCTTATGAATTAGTACAATTTTTTCACTAATAATTAAATACATTTAAGAGATATTTTGTATACCATAATTCTTTTATTAGATATAGTTTTCCATATTGTCGACATCTTTACTTCAGATAGTCAAGTAGTGTTTCATTATAAGATAAAAAGTCTTTACATGACGGACTTAGCTTATATGTCGCTAAGGCCAGTTTCCTATTTCTGATCCATTTAGAGTATTTATCGTAGAAAGGAATAGAATCCTTAAATATTTAAATGATAATGTAATTTTTAGCAATAAGGCAGGTACATAAAGAAAATTTAGCATTCAGGTTTATAATCATCTGCAGACACGTGTTTCGAACTTTCGCTCTCTTCAGTACAGCTTTATTATAAATTTGATTTTTTTGTTTTTATTTGTATTTAAAATCAATTTTATAATAAAGTTGTACTAATGAGAGCGAAAGTTCGAAACACGTGTCTGCAGATGATTATAAACTTGAATGCTAGATTTTTTAATTGCTTTTGCTAATTTAATTTAATGAAATCATTTTAAATTCAATCTTCTTAATTTTTCATCTTATAGTCATATTTAAACAATATAAAATACATTTTATCATTTATTAGTTTATTCAACAAAAATAATTTCATTCAAATTAGTGTTGCTTTGATAGTTGTACTATTCATAACACGCAAATTCATTGTTTTGTAGTCTTAGTAAGACTCACTGTTGTAGAATCACGAAATGTTTTCGTATTTTTAAATTTATTATTTAATTTTCTACAACGAACTAAAGGATTTTAATACATTTTATTATTTTGTTGATAAGATAAAGTAACAAAAGAAATTATGAACAGATGATCAAATATTCTTGTGATTGTAGAGTTTCATTTCTTTTGCTAAAATTATATTAATTAACTATTATCTTATTTGTCTATAACTCCATCCTATCGTCCTCTATTTTGTTAATAATAAACAAACCATCGTATGGGATTTCACATTTGCTGACAGATGCTCAAAAATGCTTGTGTCGATTGGTGCTGTTTAGATTTCAAACTATAACTACGGTGCTTCTAAAGCTGTATATAGGATCGTTACAGGTGACGAGTCGTGAATTTATGCATATAAGCCAGAAAGAAAAGGCTTTTTTTTATGCAAGGAGAGGAAACCCACCAAGGACGCCCTTTTAGTAGGGCAGTCTCGGACTCCTACCAACTAAAACCTCTCCTCCGTGGATCTATCTGTGAGGTACTGGTTTAATGCCATTGGATTTTCTAAGTCAAGGACATAAGCGAGAAAATCGCTAGATGAATTTATTCTATTGTACCGATCGTCTAGCGCAGGCGTCGGCAACCTATGGCACGCGTGCCAGGCTTGGCACGCGATGGGGTTCTGAATGGCACTCTACAAAGTAATCAGGGAAATCGCGAAAATATCGAGACGAAGTGATTTTTAAATAAGAGAAAATGTTTAATTATAAATATTTATCTAACGTGGCTCGCTAATCTCACGAAAATCTGCGCGAAGGGTGAGTGAGAGCGCATTCGGAGTAAAAGGGATGAAACATGCGCAGCGCCGACTAGTTATCGAAGCGGACTTCAGGAATGTTCAAGCTGGAATGACATTCGCCCCTTTCTTTCTCGTTTTGCTACTGCGCACTATTTGCCTGTAATACCAGTTAAACTTGCATTTCGTTTAATACTGGTCGTTACTTTCCGTTCTAACTTTTTTGTGAAGACTTGTATCTTATTGGTTTAATATTTGTTATAATTCATCCATATTTAATCAAATGGAGGATAAGAAACAAAAACTAAATGTTCGCGGTTTTCAAGACTATTGGACGAATGAATATGGATTTATACAACAAAAGGATCGTGCTGTATGTGCGATATGCCGCGAAAGTGTAGTATGCCGCACGTCAAGTGTACAAAGACATTTCCAAACCAAACATCAGTCCACATTTAATAGCAACGATGAGAAATGTGAAACTATAAAGAGAGCTGTTTCTGGTTATAAGAAACAAGTAACTTTTTTTGTGGAATAACTGGAACGAAGGCTAAAGCGACAGAATGCAGCTTCGCAATTGCTCATTGCATAGCTGCCAAAGGCAAACCCTTTACAGATGGGGAATATATAGAGGAAATCTTTATAAAAAGTGCTGAAAAGTTGTTTAGCGATTTACCTAACCAACAAACCATATTATCCCGAATTCGAGAAATACCGGCTTCTGCGCGAACAATTGAAAGAAGAATAACTGAAATGGCAGACAATGTAACAACAAAACAGAATTCTGGATTACAAGAAGCTGTTTCATTTAGGGTCGCTGTTGATGAAAGTACCGATGTAAATGATATTGCGCGGCTTGCAGTATTTGCACGGTATTGTGATAAAGGTCAAGTTTATGAAGAATTGTGCAATTTGATTCCTCTGTCTGGGACAACTAAGGGGCAGGATATTCTTGCTTCATTCATAAATTATTTTGACAGCAAGAACATTAATATCAAAAAAATATTTTGTGTAACTACTGACGGCGCACCTGCAATGATTGGCAAGAATAGAGGATTTGTCAAACTTCTTGAAAATCATATTGGACATAAAATATTGAACTTCCATTGTAAAATACACCAGGAAAGTTTAGTTGCCAAAATTTCGTCACAGCGCTTAATTCCTGTAATGAACACTGTTGTTAAAATAGTTAATTTCATAGTGTCTCGCTCTTCATTGACACACAGGCAATTTAAATCTCTTTTAGAAGAAATGGAAAGTGAATATGTTGACCTCCCCTTATACAGCCATGTCCGTTGGCTTAGTCGAGGCAATGTCTTGAATAAGTTTGTGTCATGTCTGGAACACATTAAAGTTTTTCTTAATGAAAAGGAACAACATTTCCCCGAATTGAACGATAAAGAATGGTTATGCAAATTGATGTTTCTGACTGATATAACTAAACATCTCAATGAACTAAACTTAAGATTGCAAGGAAAGCGCCAAACTGTGCTCGAACTTTTTGAATATTGGACAGGATTTGCTACAAAATTAAATATATTTTTATGTGATATTAATACTAGTACCTACAAATACTTCCCAAATGTTAAAGCGCTTGCAAATAAATCGACCATAGACAAAGATGAACTTAAAACCTACGTTGAAGCACTTAAAGATGAATTTTCCAGAAGATGCAAAGACTTTGAAGCTTATGTGCCTATATTTTCCTTCCTCATAAAACCAGATTTAATAGATCCATTAATAATACCGTTTGATTTTTCAATTTTTGAGTGGATGAATGTTGATTATTTTGAAATGGAACTTATCGAACTAATATCTTCAGAATTATGGAAAACAAAATTTAAGGAATTACGAAAAAATCTGGAAGATGACTCTATGGAAAAATCGACTGCTATATTAAATTGTTGGATGTCATTGCCGGAAAGATTTAATTGTTTAAAGAAAATTGCATGCGCTCTCCTTTCCGCTTTTGGTTCTACATATCTCTGTGAACAAATTTTTTCTCACATGAAACATATTTTGAGTCCACAAAGAAGTCGTTTAACAACTGAACATTCAGAATCTTGTGTGAAATTAAAAGTCACAAATTATACCCCTGATATTGAAATATTAAGCAAAAATGTGCAGGGACAAGGTTCGCATTAAAATTTTTTAATTTATGTTAGAATTTTATGTTATTTTTTTAATAAATATGTTTAAAAGATAAATTTGGTATAAAATTCTTCTCCTCTAGAACCCCATTATATAATTTAGAATTAAGGCGGCACCCTGAATCATATTGGTAGAGTGGCTTGGCACACCACAGCTAAAAGGTTGCCGACCCCTGGTCTAGCGTAACGCTCTCCTCGATGCGGGAGCAGCGTTATCGAGCTGTTCACGGTGGCAGAACCCTATGGCACACCTGCTAATATCGAACGCTGAGTGTAGAACCTAGTGTAGAGTATATGATGAATTAGTTTCTCACTTAACCCGTGGTGAAACATTTTTGTATTAATTTGATTGAATTAAAACACTTGATTTCACTTGTTATTTATTTTACTCCAACTAGTTTCGACTATAAGTCATTCTTAAGGAGAAATGTACAAAAGATTAACAGTTTGCCGCTATATATACAGATTAGAGGTCAGGTAATAAGGGCAGCAGATATAGGCGAGTTCCATATTTCTTCGAAATTATTAAGCGTGGTTTTTCCGCGCTTTATTGCTTTATGGATTTTTAGGCCCTCTCGCAGATTTAGGACGCGTCCCTTATTAGCTGAATACATAATTCTGAAATTTTCATCCGCAATAAAATGGTTGTTGTCTATACAGTGTTGTGCTAATCCTGTTGAATATTTTTTACATAAGATCGATTTTTTTATGTTCAGACAATCTGGTACTAAAACTTTTGCCATTCTGTCCGATGTACACAGAGTCACAATCCCCGCACTTTATTTCATATATCCCACACTTTTCCAGTTTTTTCTGCGCAGACTTGTTGTTCACTAGCAATTTCTGGAGATTAATTGAATTCGGCATTATAATATTAAATTCATGTCCTTTGAAATAATTTTTTATATTTTCTGACAGATCTTTAACAAATTCTAATTTGTGCCATTTTTTTGGGTCTATAAATGTCGGTGCTTAGAAGTATTTTTGTAATTGTTTATATTTTTTCTTTTTAACTAAGTTTTCTATTATTGTTGTGCTGTATCCATTATTGACTGCTATTGCTTTAATTGTATTGAGTTCTTTATTAAAATTATTTTCGGAGAGTGGTATATGAATTAATCTATGGATTAGTGAATAGAAGTCCAAAAAATTTAAACTCTTATTTACTTCTGTTTCTGTGGTAAACTGAATATTTTTATTTATGGAGTTAATACATTGTTTAAATGAATCTAGTTGACGTGTTGTACGTGTCCAAATACAAAAAATTTCATCCACATACCTTGCCCAATAAAATATATTTGAAGTAATGGCTTGTTTAAATAGATCTGGTTCAAATTTGTTCATAAATATTTCAGTTAGAAGAGGTTACAAGGGCGAACCCATTGGTACACCATCTGTTTGACTATAAATTATGTTATTGAATTCGAAATTATTTTGGTCTATGCATATTTTGACTAATTTTTTCATTTCTATTTTAAATGGATCAGGGTGGCTTGAATTTTTAATTAAATTGTTAAGGATAATTGTTAACTCTTTTGTTGGTATTGATGTAAATAAGCTTTTAACGTCAAACGATATTAATTTTGCATTTATTGAGACTAATAATTTTAATTTTTTGACTAAATCTATGGAATTTTTAATTGCATATTTGGATTTGCAATCGATAAATGTTGGTAATATTTTGTTCAAATATTTGCATAAATTGTATGTTATAGCGTATAAGTATGAAACTACCGGTCGCATGGGAATTGGAAGCGTCCTAAATCTGCGAGAGGGCCTAGAAATCCATAAAGCAATAAAGCGCGGAAAAACCACGCTTAATAATTTCGAAGAAATATGGAACTTGCCTACTTCGGCTGCCCTTATTACCTGACCTTTACTCTATATATACAGGGTTATTCACGCTATACGGCACGGAATATTGTGGCCAAAATACGTGACTTTCAAAAAGTTTCACTTTCGGGATATATGGGGGTTTATTAGGGCTACTTTTTAAAATTATTTTCATAATATACAGGGTGTCCCAAAAACCCTAAAAGTATCAAAGTTGTGTTTTTTTTAATGAAACACCCTGCATTTTATTGCATTTTTGGATCCGTCTATAAAAATAAGTATGTGTTTTAATAAGGTTTTTATTACATAAACCTTAAGGTTTTTGAATTAATTTGAATTTTGTAAAAATGTAATTTAATTTTCGTGTTTCAAATACTTAAAAAATAATTAAGTTATGCATACCAAATTTACACTGAAGTGTTACAATAGATCATATTTTATTTTCCAAGTATAATAAACTTGACATCTTATGCCGGGTGTAAAAAAATTGGAATTAAACAAATGAGAACTTTAAATGACTATAACTTCATTTATTTAAATGGAACGCTATATTTATTAATTTATCAGCAAATGCACGTTTTAATTACCTATCGAATGGTATTTAAATCTTAATTGTTAAGTCTTCTCGTTTTTACAGAAAACGCCAAAATATTGTTTATTGCACCGTTTTAGTACTTTTAAAGTAAAAAATTTATTGTATCTAGTTTTCTATCGTATTTAAAAGCGTCAGATAATTAATTTAGTCTGCTTCTTTAGTTTAAAATGGATGTCTTTTGTTATAGTTGTGTTATTTTGCGTTTTTGTGTTAGATCGTTAGTAATCGTTATTGTTTGAACATGGTTGTTATATGTCATAGTAAAAAATGAAAATTTACACAGATTTTCTTATACTGAGGTTTTTATAACTTACAATTCCAATTTCTTTAAACTGGTTTAATAGTTTCTCAAAAATGGCTGGCCTAGGGTGATTTCTTTCGGAAAACCTTTAAGTATAAACTCAACAAGCCAATAAACAATTTTGATGATATTCTTCAGACATGAAAATAATGCCAATAAACCCTTCTTTTGAGTAAATCTTCATTTTTTACCAAAAAAATGCAACAGTGATGTTCAAACAATAACGATTACTAACCATCTAACACAAAAATGCAAAATAAGACAACTATAACAAAAGACAGGCTTTTTAAACTAAAATGACAGACTAAATTAATTATCTGTTTTTAAATACCATAGAAAACTAGATACATAAAATTTTTTACTTAAAAAGTACTAAAACGGTGCAATAAACAATATTTTGGCGTTTTCTGCAAAAACGAGAAGACTTAATACTTAAGATTTAGATACCATTCGAAAGGTAATTAAAACGTGCATTTGCTGATAATTTAATAAATATAGCGTTCCATTTAAATAAATGAAGTTATAGCCATTTAAAGTTCTCATTTGTTTAATTCAATTTTTTTTACACCCGGCATAAGATGTCAAGTTTATTATACTTGGAAAATAAAATATGATCTATTGTTACATTTCAGTGTAAATTTGGTATGTATAACTTAATTATTTTTTAAGTATTTGAAACATGAAAATTAGGTTACATTTTTACAAAATTCAAATTATTTCAAAAACCTTAAGGTTTATGTAATAAAAACCTTATTAAAATACACACTTATTTTTATCGAAGGATCCAAAAATGAAATAAAATACAGGGTGTTTCATTAAAAAAAACACAACTTTGATACTTTTAGGGTTTTTGGGTCACCCTGTATATTATGAAAGTAATTTTAAAAAGTAGCCCTAATAGACCCCCATATATTCCCAAAGTGAAACTTTTTGAAAGTCACGTATTTTGGCCACAATATTCCGTGCCGTATAGCGTGAATAACCCTGTATATAGCGGCTAACTGTTAATCTTTTGTACATTTATCCTTGAGAATGACTTATAGTCGAAACTAGTCGGAGTAAAATAAATAACAAGTGAAATCATACCATGTGTTTTAATTCAATCAAATTAATACTAGTGTAGAGAACTTCTTGTTACGAAGGAAGTCACACAATGTCCTAGGTATTCTGGTACTCGAGCCCTATCATTTTATAGATAAGTCGTGCCAGACTCTGTAAAATGCCTTAGAGACGTCAAGGAATACTGCAGCAGTGTCTCTTTTGATGGCAAAGCCCTCAGAGATGTACTCGGTCGTCCCCAAAAGCTGATGATTAGAAGACAGGCCAGCACTAAAGCCGACCTGTGAATCTGGAATTATTTTATGGTCTTTAGCGAAGACCGAAAGACGTGCTAGCAGAACCTTTTCAAGGATTTTGCCTAAGGAGGTGAGCACACTGATTAGGCGATAGTTTTGGCGGAATGTTGGTGATTTTCCCACCTTGAGGATGCTGACCACTGAGGCCAGCTTCCATGCTGATGGAAATGCACCCAATGTCATTGAAGCATTAATAATGTCGAGCAGAGCGGTTCTATCTTTTGGCCGAGGTTTTTCACTAATAAGGTGGAAATTCCGTCATAACCGGGGACTTTCCGATGTTTGGGCTGCTTTATCATTCCATTGAGTTCTTCCGGGGTCTACACACGATTGAAATTAAAAATGTAGGATCAAACGAATCTTTTGACTTCATCATAGAAGTCATCGTCATCGCCAGGGTTTAACATGAATTACCGCTGTCGGCGAACGCTTCTGCTTTTTCATAATCAGAAAAGTCGAGTCCTCTCTCGCCATGTAATGCATGATTACATGGTTTACCTCTCTTGAGCCTTTTGAAAAAATAAACAAGATGCCAATCGGCAGTTTGGGTATTTCAATGTGAAGCACAGGCAACAAAGCTGTTCGTTCTCGAAGCGTTAAGAAGCAAATGTTGGCGTTTTTCGTCATGAAAACTTATGAGGCAACTGTGGCAAAAATCAAAAGACTTTCGGTAAATTGAGAGAAACTAACTCAAAACGATGAATCATTTTGTATCACTACAATGCGAGCTCATGCACATCACGGGCAACAAACGAGTATTTGGATACACAAAAGATCGAATTTACGGGTCGCCTTACAGTCCCGACTTGGCACTCAGTAATTTACTCTTGCTCTCGGTAATTTAAGGTAAACTGCATGGACAACTATTTTCATCACCCGAAGAAGCGGTTGAGGCCTTCAGAGCGCATGTTTTAGAGCTACCATCTTCTGCCTGTATAAGGTGCTTGGGGGTTCAATCGCATGCAACATTGTATCGATCTTAAAGGCGATTATTTTATAAAGCAATAAAAATATTTTTGATAAAATAGCAATAGCAAATTCATATTCATTAAATGGCTAATTGAGTGTGTAAGGAACAAAAGAAGTCGATATATTATTAACAATATATGTACCTTGCCAAAATTTTGAGTGCTTCTTTACAGGAATAAAATAAAATTTCATTAATTAATTAATCTTATGAATAAATTGGTATGCACGATAATATTCTTAGTGCGAAAATATTGAAAAATGGCTTTTGGTGATTAGGGACAGCAACAATTGTTTCGCCACACAATTACTTCGCTTGAAGAAGCCACAGTGTGGCCAAATAATTGTTGCATTCTAAAAGAGCAATAATAAAGTGTTTTTGAAAAAAGTGTTTTTTACGTTAACAACCAAACACGTGAATATTCAAATATACTAGTAATTTGATAGTTATATGACCTATATATATTACATATAACAGAAAAACTGTGATATAAGTTAATAAATATATATTATTTTTTCTCCATATTATCGGAACACCCTGTATATAATTATTAATCTACGTAAAATTATTTACAACTTTGTCCTTTAGAGTTTTATTCATGTTACGATAATCAATAGTAACACTTTTTACTTTATTCAAGATATCTAGTTACCCTTGACTTTTTTGTAAACTATTCAAGTAGAATTTTATTCGTCTCACAATCTCCTATAGTTTCCGAGATTCCTAGAGAACATAAAAAAGAAACTTACCCTGTATAGCCTTAATTAAGCTGAAATATAAACATTTCTTGAATAATTTTCTCACTCATCTCTTGGTGAAACATTATGAAATAATAGGTATAGAATATTTAATAGACTAGTTTCACTTGTTAAAATTAAAATAAATTACAGATTTTACAAGTGTTCGTTTCAATAACAAAATTACTATCTAATTAGCTACTTATATTAAGCGTTACTATTGTAGTACAATTAAATATAGAATTATTATAATATAAAATATTGGAAATTCTGTATAGTATTATTTATTATTAAAATTAAAACTGATTTAATATTGTAAAGTAAGATAAAGTAAGTAAAATATAACCTACTTATCAATTTCAGTTATGAAAAAGATACCAAGAGTGTGCGTAAGTTTTCTCGGATATTCCTTTTTGCGACGTCATTATCTGGTGAAACCCTCTTTCAAATTGAACCTGAAATATAGGGGTTGTGCCACATTTCAATGCAGCTTTCAGTCGTTGAGCAGCAGCGTTGCTTGTAAACGCCCGCATTTACTTACATGCCTTCATCATACGCGGTCGAAATACTCCTCCCTCCGCGAACCTGGTTTAATATGTGCCCTAAACCGCCTCTATTATAAAATATAACAAACAAATTTTTATTTCAAATTTAAATTTGAATTTGACTCATTTTTCATAATCTTTATTATTATAAAATTTTTACATAAGTATTACATTCTTAAAATTTTATGATCCTTTAAATATAATTGCTCTCGTAAGTTAGTTTTTGAACTGTTCAAATATTAATATGCATCTTCAAGATAAATTTAATGTTATAAATAATAAAGTACTATATTATTTTTTTGAATGGTTGGTATTAAAAAAGTTTAAGCGTTAGTTTTATATTCATAGATAAATAGTTCCTATATGATTTGCACAAATAATTTTTACAAAAAACAAATAATCGCGAACTTATAGAGAAAATGTGATTTATAGGCAATTTTACTTTTTCTAGACTAACTGTATTTCTTTAGATCAATTATTATTATTCGGTTAACCTTGCAAACTTTAATAAAAGGAAATAAATTTACATGTATTTAACAATATGACAATGATACAATAATTTTCTTTTTTTCCTGTCAAACGGCTATCGACCCGCGGTCTTTCAGCCTGGAGTTATCTGTCTTACAAACGTCATGATTGCTAATTTCTAACGGAATTAATTGTCGGTTGTTCTTTAAACGTCATGATCACTAATGTCGTTATGAAATGCAGAGATGAACTGATGAATGGTGATTTCAGGGTATTTGTATCGGGGTATTATTAAAGGATTACGAGGGATACACATGTGGTTAAGGATATCAATATTGTGAGGGTTAGTGGCGAATTTTTGAGCTAGGAATGTGAGACGTTGTTCAATAGGAGTTAGATTAGCTAATTGATACAGGAGGGTGTTAGATGGATTATGTATGGGGTTAAGGGGATGTCTAATTTTTGTAAGCGTGCGAAGGGCTGATCGTTCCGATACCTGAATACTTTTAAGAGTGGAAGGATGGGGTTTATAGAAAAGGATAGCGGCGTAGTCAAGAAGAGGTCGGCAGATCATTTTATAAATATGTACTGCTGTTTTCGTTGATATTCCTTGGTTCTTATAAGTGAGGCTTCTGAAGTGCCCAAACTTTAATATTTAAACTGAATTGTTACAATGAACAAAATGATGATTTTGGGGTTATATTCCCCGTGGTCTATAAATTATGTTCACAACGTTTCCGCCATCTTTTTAAATATGTACTTTTGTGTGTTCAAGATAACAATTATTCATTATTTTATTATTAACCATCTGGAGTAACCATCATTAATTTATATATACAAGATGTCCCGTTAATATGGGAAAATGGCTAAATCACAGATTCTTATGGTCAAAATGTTATTATTTAATCCAACATATGTGTTTCTAATTGTTTAAATTTAATCCTTTTATATATGCATTATAGTTTTTGTGTCCTCTAATTCAACAATAATTGAAATTATTTCATTAGTATGAAAAATATTTACAGCATTTTATGAAACTAATAATAATCGTTAGTTCTATTCTATGAGCAGCTTAAAACTATCCTAGCACTGACAAAAAGCGAGAAATAACAATAGTAATGGGTGATTACAACGCTAAAATTGGGGAAGGTAGCTATGAATAATATGTGGCCAATTTCGGACTAAAAACGCTGTGAATGTATGTTAAAGTTTTGTTTATGGGAGGAACTAATATTTAGTAATATCAAGTTCAAATTGCTGAAATAGAGACTGTGAAAATATTTCCTGAACAGACATGATTTACATTTTAGCTTATAAATTCCTGATTTTGACATTATATCAATGGGTGTTTTATTATTGTAGATGATGTTATATATTTTGTTTGGTGATTTTAAAGAAACGTTAATATTATGTTTTTCTAAAACTAATTTAATTTTGTGGGTAATGTTGCCGAAAAATGTTAATGTTCTAAAATTAGAAATTGGGTTTTTATTGACTACATACAAGTATTTACCTAATGAATTCAATTCTTGTTTTTTAATTAATTTATTGATTATATTTGGTGAGTAGCCATTATTTGCTGCTAGTGATTGAATTATTTTAATCTCGTTATTATAAGATTGATCAGAAAGCGGGATTGTTTTGGCTCTATAAATCATAGTTTTAAAATCGCCAAACAAAATATGTAACATCATCTACAATAATAAAACACCCATTGGTATAATGTCAAAATCAGGAATTTATAAACTAGAATGTAAATCATGTCAGGGAGAATACATAGGTCAGTCTGGACGCAATTTCAACACACGTTTAAAAGAACATATTAGTGCATACAGAAACGGGAATAATAAATCTACATTTGCTAACCACATCCGAGAAAATAATCATTCTTTTGAAGAAGATGTACTCGAGGTAATCCACTTTGCCGAAAAAGGGCTTAAAATGGATTTACTCGAGTCCATTGAAGTATATAAAGTTAATCATAATCCAGACATTCCGCTCATTAACGACCAGGCAGATCTTATATCTCCCCCCCCCCCCTGTTTAATGTTTTAAAAACGGTATAAATTTGTATGTTAAATGTAATTTAAAATACTATTGTTTGATAATGACAAGCTGAAGTTGTCGAAACTATAGTTACAAGTGTAAATAAAAAGTGATACCAACAAAGTTAATTGTTTATTTATTTTGAATTGATCAAAATGTATCACGAAGTGAAAGCCTCCACAATTACTTATGTATTAGTTTATTTATAACGCTAAATAAGCTGCAGCGTGACTAAAAGGGACTAAAAATTTAAAAAAACACAATAAACTAAATATACCTATATATTAACATCAGTATTAGAATCACTATTGAAAGAATTGTCAGATTCACTAGCATCACTAACTAAAGGATCACTCTCATATACCTGCAGCTGTTCATCAGATGTTACAGTAAAAATCTGTAATAATTTCATAACAGCAGGATGCCAGTCTAAGTAATTTCTGACTATTTATCCAATATTCTTTGCTAAAATTTTATTAAAAATACATAATTGAGGAATCTTTCTTAGGCTACAAAATAAACTACATACCCGTTGTAAATTATCCATAGCAAAAAAGTTTTCACAAACAACTACTTCATATGATTGCGAAGCTGTTTTTATGTTATTTTGTACGTTTATTTTGACTTTAATATTGTCTACTGACTGAGTCTGAAGAAATTAATAGAGCAAAAAGTATATCCATATTTGTTTTGATTCAGGATACTTATCTACGAGTGTTTTAGTCTAAATTTTGTAAGTTCTTTATGTTCAATTATTTCTGGTCCATGTAACAATAACTTATGCAGTGTATCCGGCATTGGATACTAATTGTATAACGAGGTGTATAATTTCACAGTTTCATCACAATATTTTTTAAAGGCAGGTATATTTATCCCATACCCACAAGTTAAGGTACGTAATATAATATAAAATTAATCAATTAGTGCGTGTTTGACTCCGGTTATCGTAGAAGCTACATAAACATTTTTTTAAAAACCTTCTAGCATTATTCCCATCATAAGAGTTACCTCCCCCTTGCTTCGGAGTATCTAATAATAATCCTGTTTCTGCCCTAAATCTTTAGTTTCTTCTAGTCGCAACATATAATTTATCCTCAGGTTTACGACATTGCCATTTCTGAACATCTACCCTATAGCCAATGTGTAAAACATATTCTATTAACCTGATTTGGGCATAAAAAGTGGTAAAGCCGCAACACAATGTTTCTTGATCACTTTTACGTTGTCTAATAACATTTAAATTGTTCATATCTTTTGACGTAGCTTGACAAATAAAGGGTCCGCCAATAGGGACGCGCGAAGTTTGCCGGAAGGGTGCGGCCATGTTGTTCGAGGTAGAGCTGTCAAAGTTGCTGTCATTTGTTCAGTATATAACCCTAAATCACCATGGCAAGTTTGAGTATCGAGCAGCACGTGCAAATTATTAAATTGTTTTACGAAAATGGGTCATCAGTTCGAGCAACGTTCCGCGCACTTCGCCCATTTTACGGTCGCGATGATCGGCCTGTAGAGTCGACTATCCGTCGATTGGTGGGCAAATTCGAGTCGACTGGTTCAGTAAACCAGCCAACACTGACACGTCGACGAAACGCCCGATCGAACGAAAATATTGCTGCTGTCCGTGAGAGTGTGCGCGAGAACCCGAGGCAGTCCATTTTTTGTCGTGCACAGGAACTTGGCCTTTCGGAGACATCAACTCGCAGAATTTTGCATCTGGATTTGGGTCTGCACCCGTACAAAATCCAATTGACCCAGGAGCTCAAGATAAACGACCACAGACAGCGTCGGGCTTTCGCTGACTGGGCTCTGGAGCAGTTGGAAGCAGACCCCCATTTTGGCCGAAAAATCATCTTCAGCGACGAGGCTCATTTCTGGATGAACGGGTATGTGAACAAGCAAAATTGCCGCATTTGGAGTGAGAACAACCCACACGAGGTCCACCAAGTGGCAATGCATCCCCAGAAAGTCACTGTTTGGTGTGGATTTTGGGCCGGCGGCATCATCGGTCCGTACTTTTTCGAGAACGAAGCTGGGACAGGTCGATGATAACCAACTTCTTTTGGCCTAAACTGGATGATATGGACACGGACGACATGTGGTTCCAGCCGGACGGCGCCACGTGCCACACAGCCCATGCAACAATGGAAATTCTGCACGAGCGATTTCCGGACATGGTCATCTCGTGCGGAGGCGATATCAACTGGCCACCGAGATCGTGCGATTTAACGCCTTTAGACTTTTTTCTCTGGGGCTATCTCAAGTCGCTGGTCTACGCCAAGCCTCTAAACACCGATGACCTCAAAGTCAACATACGCAACGCCATCGCTCAAATTGAGGCCGATATGTGCTCCAGAGTCATCGAAAATTGGACCTCCCGGATCCGGGCTACCAAACGGAGCCGCGATGGTCATTTGAACGATGTTATCTTCCATACTTAATGGGGTCGAATACCCTTTCGAATGAAAAATAAATTTCGTTTCTACCTCACACACAACTTGTTTTATTCAATTTTAAAGTTCACGCGCCCTTATTGGCTAACCCTATATAACAATTTTGAGTAGCCTTGTTCGATTCTAAAATATTTTGCCATCAACCATTGTTTTTTCAAGTCTCTGACTGTTAAATTACACCAAGGTTAGTAGAATATTTTGGATTTTTCTTCTCACATTTTTGAATTCTTCTAAAATGATATCTTCAGTCTCATTGGCAAACCTGAATCTTATAGGCCTGCAATACATTTTTTTGGTTTCTTTTCATCAAAGCCATATAATTGCAACGATGCAAATGAAGTTGTTACGATATTTGTGTCTTTTAATTATTTTCTGTCTTTTCTGCTACACCACTACCATTACTTCCTCATTTGAAAATAAATGTCAAGTTTTTCAGCACCTTATCATATATACTTGCCAATACTTTGTGCTACACAATACAGACTCGTTTAATGGTTAAAACGACAATTGCTTGCAACTTAATTTCTGCCAATGAATCAGTAATTAAATAATCACTGTTAGCTGGATAGCACATTTCTATTTTGTGGTAGGATGAATATATTTTTAATTCCTTGTCGAACGGTGATTTTCTAATAATTTCATATTTTCCGTATGTTAATGTTTTTGTAGTTATCAATGCTAATGCTTCTTCTGCAGAATACTAAGCCGTTTGTTGCCTGTGCTGTGAAAAGCTTTCTTCGCTTTAACTGCTCTTTTTAAACTTGAAACTAATTACTGCAACATAAAAGCAGCATCCCTTTTTTTAAATTACCTCAACTTAACACGGGTAACTCGCTTAATGAGTGATTTGATTTATTTCAGGCTTCAAGCCACTTAAACTAAAGTCTTATTTCATCGTTCACTTCTTTTTGCACTCTGGACCCCACTTGTACTGGGTCCATCTAAATTAATTATTATAATGGTAGTATTTAACCAGTCATTGAACTTCTTTAAAAACACATTTTATTGCGATGGCACGTCTCCCATCTTTGGTTGAATCGATCATGAACGAATGAACAGTCCAGCTTAGTTCGTCTAACATTATTTGAAAACAGTGATGTATGTTAAATTTTCTTTTAAAGTAATCCAGAAGTCCATTTTTAGCTATTATCGTCACTTTTTAACACTTATCGTGTATTTTTCTCCTTAAAACCTTTAGTAACGTACCTGTAAAATATTGATATTTTCGAAATACGCAATTTATTGCACTCAAAATTTTATTGTATATATTCTAGATGGATCTAAAATTATAAAAAATATATAATCATGGCATACAAAGTTGTACAAAAATTTTGGCAATCTAATGAAATCACCACTTCTAAGTAATTTCTGATTAATTCATTTCGCATATTCTTTCCTAAAAGTTTATTAAAAATACATAACTGAGGAATCTTTCTTAGACTTATTTGGTGACCAAGCTAAGCATTTAGTTTGTTATAAATAAATATTTTGTATGTTGTTTTTATGACTTTTTTATCCAGGATTCGCAAAATCCCATACTGTACGCCATAATAATTGATATAAATCAAAAACTCCTTATGCTGAAAGAAGAACACAATATCAACAGCGAAACGAAATGGCAAAAAACAAACAATGCAGAGTAATAGCAAGAACGAGAAATAAAGTAGACAAAGGTGAATGACGCAGGACATCTTACCACTAACGAATTAAGTAGGAAATAAAAATCCAGAAATGACAACACATATAAAGAAACACATAACTTAGTAAGAAGCAAAATAAGAGTCGCAAAAGAAACTTGGGTGAGAGATTAAATCATTAGACTGAAACTACGACAGTTTTAATTAACACAAAAAGACTAAAGATATCACGCACATTACATCAGAGCGGGCGTCACACATTTTGAAAGATAAACACGGAAAGGTAACTATCGAACAATTGCAATGTCAAAATTATGCGAAAAATACATTTTAGTAACGAGAGACCGAAATAACAGTACCAGAGGATGCACTAGAGATAAAAATTGCGTAGGTCGAACATGCCATAAAACTAGCGAAATATGGTAAAACCACAGGACCTGACGAAGTACACTGTGATGTATTAAAACTACTAGACCAATATTCAATTGCTCTCATCACTTCCAAACAAATCCCAAAAGAATGGCTTCTTTCCACCTTTATCCCAATACCGACCAATACAACATCCAAGTATGACGACAATCGGTTTATAAGCCTAATGAGCCGAATCCTAAAAATATTTATAAAATTATACAAACGAGAATATATAATAAGTATGAGACTGTAACCTCAGACACACAATTTGGGTTCCGAAATGGAATGGGAACTAGGGAAGTCATTTTTGCCTTATCCTAGCATAAAGATGTCTGGATATAAATCAAGACCTATACGTATGCTTCTTAGACTACAGCAAATCTTTTGATAATGTGAAACATGACAAACTCCTGGAATTTGAAGAACATAAAAATTGATTATCAGGGCATACGGATAATATCTAAACATACTGCGAGAGAGAGACATAATAACAACCTTACGGAAAAAATCTCTATCCAACAAGGAGTTAGACAAGGATATTCAACATCTACTCGGAATATATTTTCCGGGAAGCATTGGAAAGTGAGACGGCAGGAATAATAAACAACAGAAGAACCATTAACGCTATCAGGTACGCTGGCGACACTACATTGTTATTAAGCGATATAGGTAGCCTATAAGCAATGATGGATAGAGTGACAACTTCACATAAACACCACGAAGATCAAAATTATAGTAATATGCAAAAATAATATTATTAGCAAACAGCTATTGGTGGGTAATAAGATAGTAGCACAGGTTCTATACTTTAAATACCTTGGTATTAAAATTAATCACCAAAACACACATCGAGACGACATCCTGGCAAGAATCGGTAAGCGAGAGGGATATTTATCAAACTAAAGAAACAGCAAAATCATGAGACGTAGAAATACAGGTCGTTGCAGAATCTGGTGGTTGTTTAACCTAATGGATTGGTTTAAACTATCATCCATTGTGTTATTCCGCGCCCAGTTATCTCTAAAGTAAGGATTGCCATGTTGATCAATACTCACAGCAACATCTGAGGGAGAAGCTGAATAGAAGTTGAAGATCTACAAGTTCATGGGGTTTATCCCAATATTGAAATTTGATAGATGAATTGGGAATAATTTGCTTCTGCAAACCATGCCAACCACTTTTTGATGGTTTTTCCATTATAAAAGTGGTTCATATATTTCTAGGTCTGTAGAGCTTCTTGAAGTACTGTTGAAGTATTATGTTCGTCTACTAGGGGTGATGAGCTCAATCTAGCTTTCTTTTTTGCAGTCTGTTTAAGTGCATCATTTTAATCTGTTTCTATAATTTCTATAATACAAAACATTTTTTCTTGATTTTGGTGGTGAAGTTTAGAAAACTTCTTTAGTGGAAATCCTATAGTGATAAAGCAATAAAATTTTCTCCTAAACTTAATTGATGTATGAATTTCGTAGGTGTTGAAATCGATGACATTTCATTGCATACTCTAGTTATCTTAATGATTTTCTCTGTTAAATTATCCCGTTTTATAAGTGTAAATATTTGTTTGCGCCCCAATGATTTTCTTGACCTTATCTTAAATTAAGAAAACCTTCATTAAAGGAACTTAAATATTTTTCTTACTTTATATAACTGGAATCAGTAGGGATTAAATCAGCATTTAGTTTATCAGCTATTTCAAATCGAGAATATTACAATAGTTTTTAAATAGTTACAATCTCATCGAAACATTGACGATATCGACCATTTGTTGGAGGATAAAATAAATCATTAAACCATTAACATCCGTAACATTCTAAAAATTTGTCTAACGTCGTGTTACCTATTACATGATCACCAAAAATATGTTTTAAGTACATAGCATATTGTTTGAAGGTTACCTATAAATTAAAATTATCTCTAATTAATTATAACTGATATAAATAGAAACATTCAACATTTTTTGTCCATCGTATGTAAAATATTCTTTAATTACGTTATGACCAACCGGGGAAATATAATAAAACATTTTTAGGCAATGATTAGAAAAACACGAAATCATTTCGTAAATCTACAACACATGAGTGTTTTTCTAATTATTAGTTAATGTTCTTCAACTTAAGGACTTTATTACATTATTATGAATTTTCGGTTTTTTGACTAATTCATCCTATTTAAAATAACCACATCCATGTGCCTGTTTCACTACTTACCGTAGGTACTCGTATTTCTTTTGAAATGATATTGAACACAAGTATATATTTTGGAAACTTGAACCACTCGATGCATAACGTTTGTTTTTCCATAGCGGAAAGAACCAATAATAATATTATTTTTACAATTTCCTACAAAAATATCAATAGGCAATGAATAATAATTGTATGTTAATATTCAACTGGGCTACTTCATTTTTGGTAGATGAATAAATGCATGTTTAAAATTAGGTACAAATATTATGTTAAATTCTACTAAATACTAATAAATAAATAAATAAATGTTATTTTAAATTATAATAAATCAAATATAATAAAAATGTACAGACTACTGATGCAGCAGCCGTAATTACACAGAATATATAGCGAAAAAACGTTAATTAAAAACCATTTGTAGACATTTTGATAGCTACCTTTTATCTAACCGCAGGCATGGTTGAGTTATAATTAAGTTTCAAAATTAAATTTCCCATAAAAGGACTATCAATTTTTTTATGAATATTTAAACTGGCACATATTATCGCCAAATGCTTTTTAATACTATTAATTAACAATGATAGGATAGGTGGCTAGCACACTATGGACGGGTCGGGTATTAATACTCGATTCGCGAACTGCCTCCTATGGACGGGGCGAGTATTTGTACCCGCTTCAAAACGCTGACGGAGCAGGCGGATTTACGCTCACTACGACCGTAAACGTTGCATTTGTTTAGTCTTCTTTTCATGTATATGCATAAGTAGAAAATGTTTATCATTTCATAATTTTTCAAATAAATAATCAAGATTTTTCTTTCTGCTGAGAATTTAGTTTATGATCGTTATTGGGCGTAGAAAGATTGAATTAAAAACGTATCCTTATTACAATGTTATATACTTATTTATAATGAAAATAACGTGTACGACGACAATTTCTCAGACGATGACACAAACGATATCGTCAATCAAAATGATAGTGACAGTGAAGACATATTTCGTGTTGTAAGAAAAAGTAGGTCTGTGCCATTGTCGTCAAGCAGTCCTGATTGTTACAGTGGGGATAGTGATAGTGGTTAATAATAATCCACCAACAATTGAACCAGTTTTTGGGCAAAGGGGGATCAACATAATACCCAGCAATGCGAAAAGTGTCATGTGGGTTGTAAAATTATTTATTGGCGACGATTTATTTGAGTCTTTTGCGCAAGAAACAAATCTGTACAATGACTAAAATCGTCATCGATTTTTTGGAGCAAAAAATATCAAATGGAAGGATGTATCCGCGAAAGATATACAAAATGTTGGGTTTGCTCTTGATAATAGAAAGAGTGCGAAATGAGTCGAGGAAGGAATATTGGTCAACGGACTTCACAATACAAACCCATGATTTTGGCAATGTTATGAGCCGGTCCCGGTCAAATTTGGGATTCCTGACATTTTTCTGATAATGCTAATTTGGACCCTAATGGTGATAAATTGCAAAAAATCCAATAGCTTCTGGATTATTTTCTTTTCTAGCAAAGTTTAGAGATGTTTATCATCCTGATAGTGATTTGTCACGTGACGCCTTGGAGGGGTCGACTATCTTTCAAAGTTTGCAATACGTCTAAAATTGAAAGTAGGAATTCTGATACGTATGATTAGCGAGGAAACATCGGGGTAAATTTGCAACTTCAAAATTTACTGCGGGTAAGGACATCTACAAGATACTATTTTAAATCTACTGCAGCCATATCTAAATTTGTAGCATCATGTCTACATAAACAATTATTACAATAGTGTTGATACGGCTAAAGTGCTACTGCAAAATAAGGTGCGTGTATATGGTACAATTCGCGTAAATGGAAGACTTCCTCCTACTTTAAAAACTGCAAAATTAAAACAAGGAGAATCAATATTTTTGGGTCGAAAAGATATGCATTGCTGGGTATCGAAATGAATGGTACGCATGACATCCACAATACGTTCTGGTGACATTATCAAGAGCCATAACATCGACTGGCGCACAAAGGAAAAAAATTGGAAACCAATTACTGTAATTGAGTATAATAATAATAAATACAGGGTGACCCATTTTAATAAATCCACTGGAATATCTCGACACATATGCGTCCTACAAAAAAATGTTTCAAATAAAAGTTTGATGGTTTCGAAAGGGCCATCTATATCAATTTTTTCACCCCCACCCTCCAGGGGCCGGGCAGGGGGTCAACTTTTATATCTTAAATGGGAACCCTTATTTTTTATTGCAGGTACGGATTCTACATAAAAAAATATGAAGATTTCATTCGAACTTTTTTTTCGAATTCGTCAAACTTTTATTTGAAACATTTTTTTGTAAGACGCATATGTATCGAGATATTCCAGTGGATTTATTAAAATGGGTCACCCGGTATATGAAAGGCGTTAATCACTCAGATCAATATTTATCATACTATTTAAAAGTACGTCGCAGAAAAAATAGACGAAAAGGGCTGCCATGTTTATTTTGAATTGTGCATTATATAGGGCCCGGCAGAGGAGCATGATGATTTTAAAAAGCGCATACCTCAGCGCAGTGATAGCCTAAAGTTTTCGATGGTTTATATCTGACCACTAGACCTTGCCATTTTGTTTGGTTTAGTTTAGTTTATGGAATCATGGACCCAAGAGCAACGCGTATTTGATTATGACACTTACATTAAAACGGGGTGTTCTGTGTTTGCTACACAACGCAGATTTCGAACAAAATTAAATGTTGCAAGGCACGGTCTACGTTTACTACGAGAAATACTATCCTAAAGTGGGTTCAGAACATTCTTACTAGAAGATGGTTAAATCCTGAAGTACCTCGAGGTGGGGAAAGAAGTAACAGAATCCATGAAAATGTGGCTAAGATGGAACAACTTATCCTACCTCAAGGAAGTCTATTGCATTTTTGTGAGAAAATTTTCCAGCACTACTTATTTTGCTACGAGGGGACATCGTGTTGCCCCAAAATTTGCCTGATCTTACGCCCTGCGATTTTCTGTCAAATGCTATCACCCAAGAAATTCAAGCCATTTCATGACCAACTTCTCAACTCGATTTCTGGAGTGTGTGGAAAAGAACGGACATCACTTAGATGATATTATTTTATCCTACATTAATGTGTGTTTCTTTGATATGCATACAAAATTGCAAATCCACAACTACCTATTAAACAAATAAAGTTTCGATTTAATTGAAAATTGTCTGAGATGTGAGTTTTTTAAAAACGTCGTACTTTTCTGTCGGACCTTGTATAATGCGTTGTAAAATTCTAAATACAAATGTAAATATAAAATATAAACCATTTCTTCTTGATATAACCCAAGAATAGATTGAAGATAGTAAAGAGACAATTGGCTTAGTACATCACAAAATGTAATGCGTCACAATACAACAAAGTTACTATCCAAAGATAGCAAAAAACACAAAATTGTAAATATAGTTACTGGCGGATATGTGCCGCGCATAAAAAGAAGAGTTTAACTTGTTTCATCTGTGATTATTGTAAGGCATCCTTCCACAAGGGTGATTTTTTTTTTCAAATTTCACAAAAATATTAGATTTAGCCACTATTGCTTGTATCCATTGTTTTTAAATGCGTTCTTTTGTTCATCTGTGATTATTGTAAGGCATCCTTCCACAAGGGTGATGTTTTTTTTTTCAAATTTCACAAAAATATTAGATTTAGCCACTATTGCTTGTATCCATTGTTTTTAAATGCGTTCTTTTGTTTTTAAAATTATTTTAAAAATAACTAAATAACAACATGAAACACTGCTAATAATATTTTATAATAAATATTATTAAAAATAAATGTTACTTTGTCGCATTCATTTCTTGATTTCAACATTATCTTGAAACAGAACGTTCAAATTTGCGTGCTAATGCTGCAAAACCGACCCGGCCCTCAGACTGGCGCTCAAGACACCCGTCCATAGTGTGCTAGACTCACAGGGTACGTAAAATCGCTTCAGCTGTAAGTTTAGGATTAATATATGTATGGGATTCCCAGTTGTATTCTTTGAGGGGTCATTAAAAGTATTTAAATTGTTCCTTACTACATCTGCTGTTGCTCCCAAGGATAATATCATGCATTATTTTTGCAGTTCTCCACGCGATATTAAAATGTTATTATCTTAAGAAACAACATTTGTTTTGACTGTCTTCCTGATGGGAAACTGCAAATAATTTATCAGTATGCAATTCCTCCGCCTGGGTGGAATATCGTTGAATACGTTATTCCCACACAATACTTACAGTCTTTCGCCACAACCTCAATAGAAATTCTCCAGGAGGTGTTTAGGTTGTGGACAATATAGTCCCTGCAATGAAATAAATCGATCGAATCAAACGTAGTTTGTTCCCACACATCCCCTCCTCCACTTGAGAAACTTAAAAAATAATGAGAGATTGTAACGCTACAGTGCATTAATATATTGTTAAATTTTTTGCGCGTGAATTTTTTTAAAATTTTTAATAAAAAATAATATTCATGGTGGATGCGCCAGGTATGACTGTGCTTAATAGTTTAAAAAAATGTGTATAATCGAATGTTTACGCATTTTTAAGTAACAAAATCTTTATGCAATAATTAGCATATCATGTCTATATGATTCTCACAGTTTAAAGTAGTAGAACAGGTGACTTACTTATTAAGTTTGCTTTATTTTACACAAAACATTGAGATAAAGCAGTAAAAACGTTATCGCTTCTTTTTTCTAAGGTGAATAAAAATATTTGTTGCTGGATTAAGTTATATTTGAACTCAGTTAAAATTGCGTGGTGCACTATCCTTTATAATGAACCAGTGCCGAAACTAGTCGAATGTTAAAATAAAAATAAAGTGTAACGAACCAAGTGAACTTTCAATTAACTACCTATTATTAACATAATGTTTTACCAAGTGATTAGTGAGAAACAAATACAAAATAATTAGCAATATTCTTTTATCATTTTATAATAGTCATTTCAGTTCCTCAAGGTACTCACATTTATCAGGTCAAGCTTAATTGTAATACTGATTCTAATAAATCTATTATATTTGACTACTTCAATCAAATCTATATGTAAGAATTAACAATTTATTAGTTTATAAAAAAGATTATATTTCGACAATGTCCCCACAGGAATGTATAGAACAGGAAATTTAATTATTTGTTAATAAAATTAATAAAAATACAGTACAGATTTTATTTTCTTTTATAAAGATTATTTTTAAATAAGTATGCAGTTATTGATATTTTTTATAATGAACCAGTGCCGAAACTAGTCGGATTTTAAAATAAAAATAAAGTGAAACGAACAAAGTGAACTGTTAACCAACTACCTATTATTAACATAATGTTTCACCAAGGGATCAATAAGAAACAAATACAAAATAATCAGCAATATTCTTTTATTATTTTCTACTGTATGCTGCAATATACTGGCCGCCATAAGAAAAAGAACAACAAGAATTCGTCGCTCAATTTTTATGCAAATTTCAGAAAATACGTAAATAATCCACACTAAGAAATGATTAAAAGTTCAACAAAAAATAATGCTAACTTTTTCTTTAATTTCAATAATGAGCTGCTTCTCCACGAATTCTCCTAGGCATACTAGAAATCAAACTGTTAATGTCAGCCTAAGGGATTGCATCGCAAGCTTCTTGAATTCGAATCCTAATATAAGGTAAAGTGAGTAGGAGTGGCTGAAGATGGCCCAATCTTCTGCCAATTGTATCCTACACGTCTTCATTAGGTGATAGGTCTGGAAAACGAGAAGGCCACGGAAGTAAATTAACATTAGCTAGTTCGAGGAATTCCATAGTAACCTGCATGCGGTAGAATTAGGGGCAAATATCCTCCATGCTGCGGAATAGGTATAACTCTATGTAATAGATTGAAAAATGATAATTCATAATTTTCACCAATAGGCGATTTAAGAAACTCTTCGTGTTAGAAATTTGATTTTTCTTTTGTTTTTTTGTAGCATTAAATAAACTTTTATTTTTATTATATCTATATCTTTTTTTTGACACTACTTTCCACTAACTTTCGTTCGTTTCCATTTGACATTTCTAACCTTACTATTCCTCTTTTTCATACACATTCCGAAAGTAGTTTTGCCTTTCATTAATTCTGCAACTGTTGCAGATACAAGTTTCTTACCAAAGCTTGTACTAACTTTTCTAATCATTTATTTCTCAGTTTTTTGCAAATTTTGATCAGCTTTTGATATCTGTCCCTCAAATTATTTCTAATATAATAAACTATAGCGCGCTCTTTAAAACTTCGATATAGAAGACAATTTACGCTTGGTTTGTTTCACTGTTTATTTCTTTAATCTGACTAGTTTCAACAATTACGTCACATGCTATTATAGATATTTCTATATATTTTCTTACTGCTTCCAAAGGTAAGCTTTTCTTGTTGCAACTGTTATATCCTTTGCATGATGTATTGAACTGGAGTATTGCAAAATTCTGGAAATATCTTTAATGTAAATTATAAAATTGGAAATTTTTGTTTCAAATCTTGTTTATTGAAATTCATTATTGTTTCAAAATTAATATGATAAACAATTTCTTATATAAACATTAGTATGATGGAATATTTTGCATAATATATGGGCAGGTAATGTCGTCTGAGGAATAAATTAATACTATAGAAGGTACTATCGCACATTGAAAATAATATGAACGACCGATCCCTCCTTCAGTTTCCGTTAAATACCTTGATCAAAACATCAATTTCAAAAAACATACTGCTGCATTAAAAAAATAAAATCATTTCTAGGGCAAAATGCTTTAGAGGCTTAACATACAAGAACAATGGGATTAATACTAGCACAGCTGTTAGAATTTATAAAATGATTTACCGCCCACTACTTGACTATGGTTGTGCCCTCTATACCAATCCCAGCAATCCAACCTCCCGTAATATCGAAGTTAGCGAGCGAGCATCCCTCCGCACCCTAACCAAACTCCGACATCCCCTTAATCCTCTTCACAATCCACCTAATCAGCTCCTATATTATATGTCAAACTGACAAAGTCAGCAAAAAATACTTAAAATTTTGAGAAAAAATGCTGCGCAAGCAGCCAAGAAATGCAATAAAGGAACTAAGGTGACCATCCTAAGTCTGCTTAAAAAATGGACGCGAGTGGAAGAACACAAGAAGTGAACTCAAGCCTTTTCGTGTGTGACCGAAATTATTGTAAAATTGAAAACTTATATTTGAATACATTATGTAAGCACATTGAATAAATAAAATATATATATGACACCACTTTAGTTATCCCTATCCTAGAACGCCTTCGATTCCTATTAGAAAAATTCTCCAAAAATCCTTTCAACTTCCATATATTATCCCAATATTGTCTTCCTAGAAACCCTTGTATAAACCCTAAATTTAAAAATCCCAATTCAACCATATTTGATTTCATTTTATCATTTCATCCTTTTACGCATTAACGACTGATGCCATATGACTGGACAGCACAAGGCAGAAAGACCTCTGGTCGATAGCCTTTTGACGAACTAATTCCGTAACACATCATTCATTATTTATTATTTAAATGTAAACATGTGTAAAGTTTGTCAATAAAAATGTGTATTATTATTATGAACGACCAAAAACAAGATTGTAATCTTACAAAAAGATCACAAACTAATATAAGAATCGAGGATAGGCCACTGAGATAAATCGTGAGTGCACATGTGTTCAGATAATTCAATAAGTTTCGCTACTAGTGTGAAATTTCAATAATCAAATTAACACATATAATTAACATCAGTAATTATACGCAATCCAACTAAATAATTAAACACTGCACAAAGGTGTTTACCTGTTTAGTGTACATAATTATATTAATTTGAATAAACATTTCCAGCATGTATTCAATGTATTTAGTGAAAAAAAGAAACAATACGTTCTATAATTTTAGTAAATAATAATTAAATATCGTGCTGTTTGGCAATTTTTGGGCGTGTAAATAATTATATTATACCAAATGTAAAAAAATTGACATTATAAACAGTTAATTTATAATTAATTTAAAGGTAGTTCTATGGCTTTTCTTTTATGTGTTAACCTTTATAAACAAATAATATACAGTAGAGTTATTTTTTAGTAACATAACATTAAAGAAATTCAATTTAATTTTTCTAGGAAATTATTAGCTAAATAAGAATCCAACAATTTAAATGGATTCTTCTTATTAATAAAGGTAAAATGTGATCTATAGTAAGTATAATCACACGATATAGCGACAGCGAAGTAATATGTATAATAGTGATATAAAGAAGCAAATTACATGCAAGTATGCTTCTTGCAATAGAAATATAGTTAGAGATGTAGTGAAGTGTGTTGTGTGCAAGGAGACCTTTCACCCGGGCTGCTTTTCGAAAGGGAAAACTATGGGCAGCCGGAACATACATGCATACACAGTGAGGAGGATAAAGTAACAGTAGAGTCAGAAGAAGCTACTGAAATCACCTACCTTAAGAAATTGGTCGAGGAGTTAGAAGAGAAATTCCGCATTTTGCAAAAAAATAATGAGTGTTTGTTAAAAATAAATCCTTATTTATTATTAAGGTTATAAATGTTGGAAAACAATAACAAAGATGCTAATATCACCAAAAACAAAAATAAGGTTCTTGTAAAATCTGCAAAAATCAATTTAAAGGAATCAAACAAGGAACAAGAGATGGAGCCTCCTAATCATGCTTCAACAACAAATTCAAATGATAAGCAAAATAATGTACAGGAAAAGACAAGGGGAGAAGAAAATGTAAATTCTGATAATGCACGTCCAGAAGATGAATGGAAAACGGTTTCGAGAAGAGGAAACCGAACCAAAACCGTAATGCACGGGCGCAGAGATATTCATCCAAATGGCGTAATAAAAGGTGTGGAGCGTAGAGTCTACCTTCACGTATTCAGATTGGACTCAGAAACCACTGAAGCAACTTTGTCGGAGTTCTTAGATAACAACAACATTAAGAACAGCATATGCGAAAAATTGCAATCAAAGCACCCAACAGAATATAGTTCTTTTAAAATCTCAGTGCCTTTCTCCAAGCTTCAAGAGACACAAAATCAGGACCTGTGGCCTAAAAGAGTTGTAACCGTTTTTTCTTCCAGCGTGCCACCCAAGAAGAGACTTGGAAATCAGCCCCAGGAAGGAAATGCAACAAATCATTAATAAAGAATTTACTAAATTTAACAATAATTAACCAAAATATACAATCGATAAATACATGGATCAATCTGTTAAATAAAGTAATGTCAGGAATAATGATTGTCATATTTTAACACGAACAGAACATTGGACAACGACAGAAGAACTGAAATATTATAAAATCAACGGATACTACTTAGTTACCGCATTTCGCAGGAGCAAGAACTCTCATAGAGGAGTGGCTATTTACATTAGAGACGGTTTGCACACTACGGTTTGGGAGGATTTTAATAATATCTCGGAAGGGTACATTTTTGAATGCGCAGGAATGAACACAATAATCAATGGATGCAAAATAACTGTTATTGCCGTCTATAGGCCACCCACATGCAATATTGACATTTTCTTAGAAAAATTGAATTCTTAACAAATTAGCTGTAGAGGAAGCCAATTATATAATCGCTGGAGATTTTAATGTGGACTTTTTATATCATACGGCTGATAAAACAAGGTTAAGTAATTTGTTATTTATTTATGGTTCCAGACTTTACACAAGTCACATATAATACAAGAACTTGTATAGGTAACATCGTCAGTAATGTGAATATCAATTTCGAATATAAAATTTTAATTTCGCATATTACTGATCACTGTGGCCAGAAATTAACTTTTCAAAACTTTAGTAAAAAAATTAAACAAAATAATTACTATTTGAAACAGAAAATAAATTCACAGACACTATTGATATTCAATAATAAGTTGATGTAAGAAACTGGAGTGAGGTGTATAATACAGACGACACTAATAGTATGTGGAATTTATTTTTAAACAAATTTTTACTATTATATAATGAATCTTTTTCCACGGATCAAGTGTCAAATAAATAATAATAAGAAAAAAAAAAGAAAATATCTCCTATACACAACATACATTAAAACTAAAAGAGAGACTTGATTTACTAAATATATTGCTTTACTTCATTAAATAACTGCTATAAGGCTACAAAAAAGGAATATAACCAAGCTTAAATTCAGCCAAAGAAGAATTACTATGATAATAGAGTAAAGAATGCACATAATACGTCAAAAGTGGATGGAGTATTGCACATGAATTTAAAAATTTAGAACACAAAACACATGAAAACTTTCTAGATGTTAATAAATTCAATAATTTTTTTTTGTTAATGAAGCTAAGGAAGTATTAGCAAATGTACCGTATGTTCAATATTCCGACTCAATAAATATGAATCCTCGGTCCAATTTTTTCGAGCCGGTAACGGAAATTAAAATATGTAGAATCGTAAGTGAATTAAACAATTCCAATACAACGGGAGTTGATGAGGTTTCGGTCAAAGTAATAAAAAGTATTTTTCAATGTCCTCCCATATAGTATTATTAGACCATTGATATATTAATAAATTTTTCATTTAGCGTTCGGGATTGAGAAAAATACCCACTTAGGACACAATTTAATAATAAATATTATTAAATTTAATAATAAATTATTTGTTTAATAGTGAAGGCGTTTTCTTTGTGTTACATCTGGAACAAAATGAAGAAGGAGACATGATTACTTTTTTACCACTGTATTTTTAATTACACGTGACTATGTTTTCGACCAGCAGCTAGTCATTATCAAACATAACGTGTTTTAAAAGTACGTAGTCTAACCTACACAAATATGTTTCATGATTATAAACTCCTTTATGGTTAAATTTATATATTTCAAATAGCACAATAGTTGACATCAATAACATCTTAACATATCCTTTAATTTATCAGGACAAGCTTAAGTGTAATACGGATTCTAACAAATCTATTATATCTGACTTCTTGAATCTAACATATATCTATATGTAAGAATTAATAATTTATTAGTTTATAATAGAGATTACATCGACAATGCCCCACAGGAATGTCTAGAAATTAATCGTAAAATTATTTGTTAATTAAATTATTAAAAATACAATACAGTTTTTATTTTCTTTAATAAAAATTATTTTTGAATAAATATGTAGTTGTTGATATTTGTTATATATTTTTTTGTTTCAAAGGGTTGAAATCAGAGCAATAATACTTTTCTGTTCTATCCGTTTCATCTCGTAAATGTAAGCAAATATCAAATAATACATTCCTTGATAAACACGCTATAGATTTCTCAGATAAAAGCACTCGCATTAATGATTATTCCCAAGAAAGCATTAGTACTTCTGTAAACATTGATAGTATGCACGGAAACTAAAATAGATATACAAATACACTTTATTTGTGTTGTAATGTGAACTTGCTGTATTTAATCTTAAAATTGAGTGTTATATTATTACTGAGTTATAATATTATTAATATTATACAATATTTTATTAATATTGTAATTTATATCAAAATGTACAAAGTAAATAAATAATAAACAATACTAAATTTTATTGATGACTATTTATTTATTATAATCTTAATACAAATAAATTGAAGGCCGCAAAGATTCAATAATCAATTAAATTGATTCGACACTGCCTAGATATTTAACTAGAAAGAATATTCTCAACAAAACTTCAAGTTTTGATAGTTACTATGGAGCAAACACACACACACACAAAAATTAAAAAGTAATAAAGTCGACAATGAAAAATAATATTTAAACTTTAGTTACTCGATATAATTTTAATATGCGTTTGATAAACTAGAAACGGAATGACAATACTAACAAGAATGTTTGATTGAACGTACTTTATGGCTTAAGGATATGTTAATAATGTATTAAGTATCCTTTTCAAGTAATACTTTGAGGTCCTTCGGTATAATACCGAACCCATGTTTGGTTTTTCGAATTACTGGCTGATCCTACGAGTAATATTAAATTAAATACGATCAACTAAATTATTTCTATCTTTACAATAATTAAAATTAAAATAAACGTCTTAAATATTTAATTACCCATTATTATTATTCTTTATCATACTTCCTTAAAAAACTGTAACTGTTATTACAAAATGGATAAAAATTATTGAAAACATACAAATAAAATTAAGGAATACCAACAAGGAATCTTGATATATATTGCAGTCAGATAAATAACAATTTTATATTATGCAATATTGAGGCCGAATAATTTCTACTTATATATACAACCATTCTTCCTTGCTTTATTTATCTACCTAATTCGACAAGTCCGGAATCGATTTTCAGCAACAAGATCCATTGAAAACATCTGGAGAGGTTCAACTAATCAATGAATCTCCGTTGGATCAGAATACCGAAGAATTCGATCATTTGGTCTCAAGTGATACTGTCCTTCTTTTTGTTTGCCCTTAACTCCTCGCCATAAGAGGTGTCTTCTGGAATAGTGCAATGAGAGACTACAATTGGTCGATCATTGGAGGCAGGTTATCTTTAACGATGAATCGAGATTTTGTTTATTTGCCCGCGATGGTCGTGAAAAGGTTAAACGTCGCCGAGGAGAACGAGTAAATTTACAGTTTACAGTGGAACGCCATGCAGCTCTTGCACGCGGAGTGATGGTATGGGGGCGATCGGTTATGGAAGTAAGTCTCCTCTTGTGTTCATTCCAGGAACATTAAACGCAAATCGTTACTTTAACACAGTTCTAGAACAAATATTAATGCCCTATCTGAGAAGGTTGAAACCCCCCATTTTCCTACTACTACAGCTAGTGTTACAATAGAATTCCTTGAACTAGCTAATGTTGATTTACTTCCATGGCCTTCTCGTTCTCCAGACCTATCACCTATTAAATACGTGTGGCATACAATTTGCAGAAGACTGGGCCATCTTCAGCCCCCTCCACTCACTTTACCTGATACTAGGATGCAAATTCAAAAAGCTAGCAATTTGATTTCTAGGATGCCTAGAGGAGTTGCTAAGTGGTCCAGAAATCGTGGAGAGGCAACTCATTATTAAAATTCAACGAATTCTTGTTGTTCTTTTACTTATGGCGGTTTTTGGTTGTTTTTCCGTGTGATTTGTCATCTTTATCAGGTATCTTCGATTGTGTTCATCAAGGAATTACTGAATTGCTGTTAAATCGTGTTATATTTATATTTAAGTTTCCCACATTAATTCTGGTTTGGCTGCGTGTTATTTGTCGGTGTGTAATCGGTTGTTCTGTTGTGAGTTGCGCCTGTTAATAGGTTTTATGTGCTGTTACGTTTTCGTTGTTACTCTGTGGTGATGATTTTTTCCTTTTAAATCTATTTAAAATATGTTTTCATGAGTTTGGAAGGCGTTAAGATTAATCTCTTCTCTCTCTATTCATGGATTTAAGGCGTTAAGAATCATATCTTCTCTCTCTATTCATGGATTGAGGGCGGATTTCAACTTGTGTTGCTTCGCATATGATGGTTTGTGTTGGATAATATTTTAGTATTATCAGAATCTATTTTATGGCCGGTTTGTAGGTGGTGTTAAGCAAATGATCAGGTGGTCTTGTTTTGTTGTATTGCATGTATGTGCTTCTTTATTCTTACTCCTATTCTTCTGTTAGTTTGTCCTAGGTAAATCTCTGAATTATATTTCGTATCCGCCCTGACTTTCAAACGGGATTTTACCTTTATGCTTTTTTATTATGTTACAGATTTTTGTTGTAGTTGTGAAAGTAGTTGTAATGTTATATTTTTTTGAATTCGGCTAATCTTGTTCGTTGTGCCTTTGATATATGAAAGTTGCTGTTGGTGGTTCGTCGGCTTTTCTCGTGGCTTCGATATTCTTGATTTGTTTATACAGTTTATACAGCGAGTCTTGAACTTGAAATAAATTCAGTAAATCCTAGAAAGTTTATTTTTTATAAATATGTTCGGATGGCAACCCTATATTTTTTATTACTATTCTTAAAGAGTATATCATGTTACACATGTGTGCCAAATTTCAAATTTGTATTTTCTGTCTTTTACAAGATATTAAGAAACATTTAAAGAGTAAATAAATCTATGTCATTTAATTCAATTAAATGCATTTTAAAAGTGAAATGCCAAAAGGTGCTGGTTATGACTTTTGTCGGACTAACATTTATCATTTTGACGTTAGTTATAACAACAAATAAGAAGGGTAGCATTGTATTCGGCACATATTTGAGCGAGGATAGTATTATACAATATGTTGATCGAAAAACTATGATTTACTGAATTTATACCAAGTTAGAGACTCGCCCTGTATATTTATTTATGAATTTATTCTGCCTTAGTGCATTTTTTCATTATGTTTAGTTCTTCTTTCTATGAGTAAAGTCTCACAAACGTTCTGAGCGTGTGATTAGTGTTTGAGCTACTGATCAGTTTTGAGCTGGGTGGTGATTTGACTCTGCATGTATGTATCTCTTGATATATTGAAAATTATAATATTATTATAACCTAATATACAGTCATCTATAAATTACCTTTGTTTATTAACTTAGTTTCTTGAAGATATTGAATTGACGATGCGGATACATGATGAAACTCCATAACAAATTGAAATAAAACAACACAGTTGGGAGGGTTTCACATTTATTGTTGATTCATCTGCCTGATGAAGCCACTGTGTGGCGAAACATGTTGCAGTGTTCAACAATAAATGTGAAACCCTCCCAACTGTGTTGTTTTATTTTAACTTAGTAATTAGTGACTACTAATATTGAATTTGTTTTATCTTTATTCCAGGATTCCAGGGATATTGACTGCACACATTAAGATTTAGGCAAGTATTTTCTTTATTTAAAAGTCTACTACTAAGTAAATTCAAGAATAAATAATTTTATTTTATTAATAAAAAATCATTTCATGGTTATATCGTGTCTTAACCAAACAATAATAATGTTTTTGCTAACACGCCTTGAATTGTATTTGTGTATAGTTTCACGAAGATTATTTTTGTTCATTGCAAGAATTCGGCTTAATTAATCAGTATTCCGTTTAGCTTTAGTTCAATACTTATTTGAAAATATTATTTAAAGTTATTATATACTCTGTAGAAGTATAACAAAATGCGCATTATAATTCGAAAAAAAAAACTATTTTAATAAAATTAAACTTGTTGAAGACGAAGCAGAAAGGATATAACATATTATTAATATCAATCTAAGTAAATTAAAATCTCAAAAAATTAAATAAAGTTATATGAAATTATTTGTGTCTCATTTTGTGAACAAAACCTAATTTTATAAAAAGATATTTAGCAATTAAAGGAGTAAAAGTTATTTAGAACTAAAAAAATAAGAGCAATAAGTTTTTTTTTAATAAAAAGGAAAATGGTACATCTTATAATTTAATTAAATTGACATAAAAAATATATAAATAAAAGACTCAAAATCATAAGAAGATATGATTGGCGTAGGTTGAAGCAGTTTTCTGGAATTGAAAGCATTTTTTATTTTCTTGAATGCGGTCTGGAAAACTTCGTCCACTTTGTCCAACGTATACCTTAGCCCGAGTTCGTCGATTTATCAGATTTATCTTTGGCATTATTTATAAATTTACTAAGTGAGTTGGTCTTTCTGAACTGTAAATTTATAAATAATGCCAAAGATAAATGTGATGACGAACTCTGACGTATATTTGTTAAATTGTGGGTATTGTCCTAAGGTATGCGTTGGACAAACTATACGAAGCTTTCCAGACCGCATTCAGGAACATAAAAAATGCTTTCAATTCAATTCAACATTAAACTCAAATATGATTTAAAGTAGATGCAGTGTAAGAATTTTTTTAGCGAAACTCAAACGACGTGAATACTGTGGTGAGAAACTCTTATTATACGTAAATCAAACCCTGAAGATATACAAAAAATTGTCCAAAACAACGAGATTCTACCCAACACTCACACAGCCTAAAATGTTATTATCAAAATGTTCCAGGACTAAATTCTAAATTTGTAGACGTACAGAACAGCTTGCATAACAGTGATTTCGACATTTACTCTTACTAGAAGCATTTTTACGCAGTGGTGTTAACAGTTACGAAATCTTCTGGCATGAATTTGATGTCTATCGTCAAAATCATTTAAGCTGTATTTGTGGCTGCTCATTAATTGCTGTAGATTCGCGGTTCTCGTTTGAAGTCTTTAGCTATAACTTTCCTCACTTTGATTACAGGTAACTTACTGCTGTTAAGCTCAAGCTACAATATAAACAGTTTATTCTAACCTGTGTTTACATCAAACCTAATGCTTCAGTTAATGGATACTCTCGTGTGTTTGAGTTAATTGAAAGTAAGTTCCGCAGTAAGAAATTACTAATTATGGGTGACTTCAACATTCCCGAATATCATGTTGGTAATAAGGCAACTTCTGTGGAGACTTTGTACGCTTTCATTAATTGCAATGATTTATCCTAGCATTACAATATCTTGTATGCTAATGGAATAATCCTTGATGTAGTTATCTCTTCAGCTAATTTAGATGAGAATGTTGAATGCTGAATTTTTCCCTTAGTTAAAGAAGACTCTCACAATCCTACACTCAGGATCGCTGATAAATTTGGCTCAAACTGGCTATAAGTACAGCTTTAGGAAAACAAATTTTATAGGCCTCTACAATGGCCATCTGAATTGCTGCTGGAATTAACTATATACGTGTCTGGATGTAAAAATTGCCTGTGACTTATTATATAAGAAGCCGTTCCAATTATTGGATATGTATCTACTTATATACCCTGCAAGTTCTAAATCGTATGACAAACTTTCTTGATTTAGCCGCTCAATTAAAATTAAATTTACAAAGAAAAGAGGTCATAAATAATATCTGTACTATCAGAAGGAGAGTGACAAATGCCTGTTTCAAAATCTACAAAGATCCTGCATTGATGATATAGCTCTTACTCACTTAAACCATACTGCTTAATACCTCTCCACAACCCCTCTGGCAATATGTAAACAAAAAGGCCTAGACTCGCATTCCATGTGTCATGATATTAGATATTAATTAAATAAGTGAAAAAATGTGCCAAACTGCGTCGTTTACTCATATCAACATTTTCACGTACTCAAACAACCCAACTAAAATTAACTATGGGCATCGACTTAGTTCCCAGCGTGATCTTTAAGGATGCTGCGAATGTGTTATGTGATCTCTTGTGTTTTATATTTAATCTTATATTAAGTAGCGATGTATTAACTTATGCGTGGAAAGAAAAAGGGAGTAAACACTACAATCGAAATTATCGACTAATTTCCATCTTCAGCTGCTTGTCCAAAGTATTTAAATCACTTCTCAGAATCTATATTTATAACAACGTTAATACGTCTGTCAATGAAATTCTACATTGTTTTATGAGAAAGCGTTCTGCAACTATCAACTTAACCAATTGTACACATATTATTTGCAAAGCCTTGCACACTGGACAACAGGTCGATGTCATCTCCGCTGATTTTGTCAAGCCTTCGATAAGCTTGATGATTCCCTTTTAATAACTCGGCTCATGGATTATGACTTTAGTGTTAGTGTTGTAAATGTGATTTACTCATACTTATATAGTCGACAACAAGTGGTAGAAGTTAATGGTGTTCGGTCACGCATGTTAGTAGCTTCTTGTGATGTGTCTAACCTAGGGCCGATGCTATTCCTATTGTTTTCTTTAAATAATTTTTGCTATGTAATTAATTGTAGTACCTTCCTATTTACTAATCACTTGAAGACCTTAAATGTTATTAGCTCTACTGAAGACAGCTTCGTATCTAGAGAATAAGTTAGAATTAAGCATTAGCTAATGTTAATGTAATGTAATGTAATGTTCAATTACATCATATACCCGCAAACAACATGGTATTAAATTTGATGACTCCATAGGTGACATTCGTATTTCCAGATCTAACATCTGATTTGGGTATTACGTTTGACAGTAAACTTAAATTCAATTTGTACGTAGCTAAACTTTCCGCTGTTTGTTACAGACTCCTAGGTTTCATAATTCATAACTGTAAACCTTTCAAGAACATTAATGTATCTCAAAAACGAATGATTGAGATGAAACTTTAAAATTAAGGTTTTATAGTTAAAAACTGGAACTGAAAACCTTTTGGTGAACATTCATAAACCGGAAGTGGATGTTTACTCAAGGCCATTTTTTGTTTTTTTTTTCGATATTTCTTTTAATATAAAAAATATTACAAAATTTTTTAAGTAGGAGTTAAATGAAAAGAAAAACTAAACAAGTTTTATAAAAAAATATTTATCATAAAATTCTTAACTTAAAAAAAATAAAAATTTTGACATTTTTTGACTATTGTTAATAAACTATTAGAGTTACATGAAACTTGTAGTACAAATAATTGTATAGAATTGAAAAGTAAACAAATCATTAAGAATAGCCTTTTTGCGTAAATCTCACAGTTTTTGAGTAAAATATAGGGAATAAGTATGGCCACATTACCATTTCATAAGTATTAAATTGCCTAGAATGAAATATTAAATTTAATATTCCTCTTTTCTACGATATTACGCGCGTCTCCGGCATGTCGGGTGAAGAAAAAGAATCAGCACCCATTCAGAGAGCAATCGTCGGTCGAATAGAATTTTAGGTTTCGTATCGCTAAATAATATCGTGCGTTTTCTAAAAGTTTCTTTTTAGCAAAGGTAAGTCTATTTATACGTACGACAACATACTAATTACGTTTATTCAATATTAGGAGCCCTTAAATTACCGTATAACTATCGTTGAAGACAAGTGCTACCGAATCCCTTAATTATAGTCCGCAATCGATTTGGAGGTCCAGTTAGCATCACCACACGTTTTGTCGTTCCTCGAAGGGCCGTTTTACGTCGCCGTGACCGTCCTAGGTGCCCTTTTGTTGCTGCTCCGTCGAAGATAACGTCCTTTTCAACCAATATTATTTTAGAAAATTTCCTTTGGAGAGCTACTAGAAAATTATGTTATTTAGTTGTCTATTACGCCCATTAGTTGCAAATATTGCTTAATTTAATTTCTTTTCGTTTTTGTATTCCGTATTTAATGTTAATGGCATGCGTTTTTTTTTTTGTTACCGTAATTTAATAAAATTGTGCTCAACATTTAATCCTATCGGTATTATTCTTATTTATTTTTTAATTTATCTAATTTATGAACATAGTAATATTCAGAGTATATGTTTATTTTGTATTTCTTAATAAACTCATTTACTTAAACCTACAACCAGTGTAACAATATTCTTAAGTATTTTAAGTGTGTTTTAGTCTAATTTTGCAAACGAGTATCACTAATCAATGGATCGTTTGTTTTTGTTACTGTAATCATTATATAATTATATCATTGAATAATTAAATTTTAATTGTTAATGTCAGTCTGCAATTAGCTGTGGCTGTTGGGTTGATAACAAATAAATAAATAAATGGTCCCTGTTTACAGTTCCCTATGATAAGTATATCTTAACCAATCCATAATCTACATATACTCTTAAATAATTTGATGAAATATAAAGCATCACAAATAAGTGTACAATTAGTGTTTAATTTATTTGATTTTGTAAAAATTTCATAATAGAATAATCAATTTTCTCGTATCATAATATTCTAACTTTTGATTCAGTAAACCGTATGACGCCTTTCACGTCCCTTTCTTCAAAAGCTTATTATTCACCGAAAATTATGTGTGTGCAAGAAAATCCCTGATTATTACAAATAGAAAAAGATAAATTAATTAACAAAAAGTAAAGGAACCGCTTCTAATAAAAAATTACCGGAGCTATTTCACGAAAAATAATTAAAGGTAAATGAAATCATCACCGACGTAAAAAAAGGAACAATGGCCATTGCGCTTCTAGTCGGAAAGAATTTAAATTTTAACGTGTGTAACAGAAATAGCGACCGGGTACATCAGCAAATAGCAAAAGCATATTTGTAGTAGTTACAAAATCACAATGAATCACGCAAAATTAAACAGTTTACCAAATCTCAACACGTCACAAAATGTCAATCCAACAAAAAAAACTTAAAATATCAGGTCGCCTCCGTATTAAATCCCCAGCATAATAACGTTAAATACTAAAATAATTTAAATCTGGCCTGTTCTCTGGGCTCCTCCTCAACAGTCACGTGCTCTTCTACCAAGCCAAGCGGATTCGGACACCGTGAAGAACGCTATTACTGGAAAGATCAGGGTGGCCAGCCCGGACACTCGATCTTCAAAAATTAGCCGTACGTTTGGGGCCTATGATTTAGACAAAAAATAGTTATTTAAGGTAAAAGTGTAAAAAGTGATGCTTTATTGCACGAACTGGCGTTTAAAAACACGAGCGAGGAACGAGCGAGTTTTTTTAAAGCCAGGAGTGCAATAAAGAAACTTTTTACACGTGTGCCTTACAAAATTTTATCTTCGATCGTAAAGGATTTCAAAGAGTATATTCATATGAGTAATATTTTAATGTCATTTCAATAATTCGATTAATGAAAACATATTTTACCCGCAGTGCACTAATGAAAGCGTTACTTAGCAACCAGTAAACAAGTTGCACAAATGTCGGCCGCCATTATTATTTATGGAAAAAATGTTCGCTTTATTGTAATCGCTTCGACTTGCATTAAATGAAATCTCCAGAGTTCTTAAATCTGCCATTTGGTTTGTATTATATATTTTATTTATGGTTTATTAGTTATTTGTATCAATTAATAAAAAATTAAGTTTTTCGTCGAAATATATTCATCTGTCAAATTTGACACTTCTGTGCAATAAAAACAGTTTGACATTACCGTGCAATAAAAACGTAAAAAAGCACTAGTGCTTTAAAAAGCTACTTTTACAATGAAAAATGATGCAAAAAGTGTCTACTTTCTGTACGATCGTAGATAAATTATTTTAAACACACGAAATATTAATAAAGAACTCTACCTTAGATTTTGTGAGGCCCCGCTAGTGTATAACGTTGTTGATAATCGTGTGCTGTAATTTAATTTGACTCTCAAGACGAAAACCATCCAAAACGTCGGCACATTCACACCAACGGAAAAATGGCGTCCACATCAAAAAAACACGGCTTGCTTCTCGGGATATAAAACAATCGGGAAGTTTGCAAGCGAAAGCGCGATCTTTAAACATTTAAATACAAATTCACGAAAATGTAAATGTCACTGTCACACACCCCCTTTTCCTGGTAAAAAAAGAAAAGTCCGACTCAAAAGGGTTCTTTTCTTTTTTTAATCATCCTGTACATGAGGGGGATCATGGCCGAAATGTGGCTTAAGGTCCTTAACATGCCAGCGGCCTACGTCTCGTCCAGCACCATCAACCAAAGAATAAGTCAAGTGACCAATCTTTTCCTTAATTTGACACAAAATCCCCGTTTTGAAATGGCACCGCCGGCCGTTTTCGCAAATTGTAATGATGTGCATTACGCCGGTAAGCATTGAAAAGACGATCTCTAACTCTCTGAAATAATGGTGATAACGATTTCAAGTGTTGAGCATATTGCTCAGAATTCGCTCCCAGCATCACATCTTCTAAGTTCAACACCTTTCCGTAATAATCACCACGGAGCGGTACGTAACGTCCAAAATTCAATTCAGCAGGAGTGAAGCCGGTGACCTCATGCTTGGCGGTACGTAATGCGTAACCGATCTTGTGTATATCGACATCCCATGTTTTGTGATCTAACTCGTCAACAAACGATCTGATTGTGGTACCAATGGTACGGTTATACCTCTCTACGAAATTTACCTGGGGGTGATACCGGGCGTTAAACCATATCTTTGAGCCGTATCGTTGAGCAAGTGAGTTCATTTCTCTCGAAGCGAACTCCGTACCATTATCACATAAAATAATTTGAGGAGCTCCAAACACCAAGAATACTTGATTTTCTAAAAACTCAGAAATTGCCGCGGAAACTGCTCTACGCAACGATTTTAGTAATGTAAATTTAGTAAACCAATGAGTCACCACCAAAAGATAGGAGTTTCCTTTATTAGATCTGTTAAGGGGACCGAGAATATCGCATGCAATTAATTTCCAAGGGTACGAAACATCTTTAGGTCTACCCATTTTTCCGGGGCGTCCACTCATGGGCTCCTTCTGGGCACCGCAAACTTGACAAAATCGAATGTACTTCTTGACATCCATTCGAAGACGAGGCCAGTAGTACAGATCACGGACACGATTTAGAGTCCCAAGGCACTAAGAGAGGAAACCGGAATAGAACTTGGGCTACCTTCATCACGTACTCGATATGACCAAGACGGGTAATCCATCACAACTCGAAATAAACGAGCAAAATCGCTGCCTAATATCAAAATATTACCAATAGAAGGAACAACCAAAACCCTAAGGGATCTTTGAACTTCGTCAACACGTAAGTAAACACAGCCAATAACTGATTGTCTACCTCCATCAGCAGTAGCCATTTCTTTCTCAGGGCAAGTAGCTATTCCAAGTGAAAATTGGTCAATAATAGGCAAGCCAGGACTTCCAATAACAGAATGGCTTGCTCCGGTATCTAAAAGAGCGGTTAATGTTACATTAAATACACACACTCTAATATAAGGTCGGTTATCGGGATATTTCTCTACAAAAAGTGGGGTTGCTTTAGGAATTGGATGACTAACTAAATTATTCGGTTTATGTCTACAACAGAATTTAGACACAATAGCAAGCCGATCATTCCATGAGGTGGTATCTATTGGTGTTGGCCTTGGTTGGAATGGGAGATGTCGGCCTCGGATCTCCCTCTTGAGTCGTTTCCCGAATACCTGTTGCAACTGAAACGAGTTCGATTAGGTGCACCGCACCCATAGCAGAACTTCCGACGCTCTTCCTGACAACCAGAGTACAGGTGACCCTTTTTACCACAGTTCCAGCAAGTACGATTATTTTCTTCAGCATCCAATGAGGCCACTTTCGGCGCAAAACGGGACTGGCTGTTAGATGGGAAGGAATTCTCCAGACAACGACACATTTCACATAACTTTTCGACAGATGGTATATCGTGGAGAGCTAGGTGGGAATGGTAGAAGGGCAAAATATTTTTTTTGAGAATCTTAATCTTTATCTCAACCGACGCGGGCACGCTAAGGCGTCTAAACAGGTTTTCCATAACTGAAAAATATATTATTATTTTCTCACGGGGACCTTGTTTAAGCGAACGAATCTCCTCCCAGAGTATATCTTCAACATCGCAAGGCAAAAAATATTCCTTCAAACAGGTAACTAAATCATCCCAAGTTTGGAATTTTCCCTGAACACCACGAAACCATACCAAGGCAGGGCCAATAAAGAGATCTGTTGCTGAGGTCAATAACATTCGTTCTGATACATTTCGGGATATGCGAAGCTCCTCGACTCTTTCCAAAAAATCGAACAATTTGTCTTCGTTACCATCAAACTGAAGCCCCCATTTATAGATTGGAACAACTTTTGTCTCTGCAGCCTCGGCAAGAGAAAGATGATCAACCACTAGCTTAATATCAGAACGTTTAGTATCAAGGTCATCCCATAAAGATAATATAGTAACCGTGGTATCCGCCTTATAATTCTTATATTCTTCGTTATCCGGAATTCGAGCAACACGACCTTTTAAGTGACAAAATCGAGTAAGCGACTTTTTAAAAGTATTATTGGTATATGTCAAAATTATTCACAATTTCAGTTAGCGAATTCAAAGTAGTGGCAATTTCTGATTTTTCCTGATCAAAATCAAAATCAACCAATTCATAATCGAGCATGCCTCTCCTTTGATCCATCTGTAAGCATTTACGGAGCGCCTTACGCTTCGCGCTGTCATCACAACGCGCAGTTAGACCTCGCAATCGTAGTTCGTATGCAACCTCATGTACACGCAAGTGCATCGGATCCATTTCGATACTCATCATTCCAAAAAAACAAAAATCAATACAATCAAATTACTTCAAACAAATATCACTTATCAATAATGAGTAAAAATAGCAAATACAAATGCAATAAATGAATCCCAAAAGTACAAGCTGTTTACGTAGTCAAAATAAAACAGAAACCCAAAAATGCAGCTATTTTAGAGCACACGAGAGAATCCTTAGGAGGCAGGCCAGGTTAAATAAGTCAAAAGAGTCGGAAATAAAATGCTAAATCTACTTTACTTAATTTTAATACGCAAACTCAAGTTAACTTGTGCCCCACGTTCGGGCGCCAAATTCTTATGACGCCTTTCACGTCACTTTCTTCAAAAGCTTATTATTCACCGAAAATTATGTGTGTGCAAGAAAATTCCTGATGTAACTAACTCGCGGGTGGGGAGGTTTGATTTATTTATTTCGCCAAGTAATTTTTATTTATTACCCCTCAGAGATTAACGCACTGGGAAAATTACTAAACCCGGTTGAATGATGTATAATAAGTATGAAGAAAGTATAACATTAACTTAGTTTTTGAATTTAGATAAAAATTTAATCAGTTTTTAATATTGGAACTAGATTTATTACAAATAGAAAAAGATAAATTAATTAACAAAAAGTAAAGGAACCACTTCTAATAAAAAATTACCGGAGCTATTTCACGAAAAATAATTAAAGGTAAATGAAATCATCACCGACGTAAAAAAAAGGAACAATGGCCGTTGCGCTTCTAGTCGGAAAGAATTTAAATTTTAACGTGTGTAACAGAAATAGCGACCGGGTACATCAGCAAATAACAAAAGCACATTTGTAGTAGTTACAAAATCACAATGAATCACGCAAAATTAAACAGTTTACCAAATCTCAACGCGTCACAAAATGTCAATCAAAAAAAAAAAACTTAAAATATCAGGTCGCGTGCTCTTCTACCAAGCCAAGCGGATTCGGACACCGTGAAGAACGCTATTACTGGAAAGATCAGGGTGACCAGCCCGGACACTCGATCTTCAAAAATTAGCCGTACTTTTGGGGCCTATGATTTAGACAAAAAAATTTTTAAACACACGAAATATTAATAAAGAACTCTACCTTAGATTTTGTGTGGCCCCGCTAGTGTATAACGTTGTTGATAATCGTGTGCTGTAATTTAATTTTACTCTCAAGACGAAAACCATCCAAAACGTCGGCACATTCACACTTCTCAACCCAATCAAAAAAACACGGCTTGCTTCTCGGGATATAAAACAATCGGGAAGTTTGCAAGCGAAAGCGCGATCTTTAAACATTTACAAATTCACGAAAATGTAAATGTCACTGTCACAACCGTAAACATGGAGCGGTCACAATACAACTCAAAATAACTTTAGAATAGATTATCAGAAAACCGTTTAAATAAATAAGTGTAAGTAAAATAGTGAATTAGTTGTGCAGAATATTTGCATATAAATAATGTTTAACCTTATATGTACCTAATTAAATAATTTCATAATTTTAATCCCACTCACAAACACCATTACATTTATATCGGATGTGGGGTATTAAAAATTCATTGAAATGGTAGAGAACATTGCATTAATAGATTTTAACGTGACAGTTTTTGAAGTGAAGTTAGAAAAACGAGATTTGGTAAATGGTAATAATATTTTTAAATCAATGATTCCTTGAGTTAATAATTTTCTTTCAGTTTGTAATCAAATTTTGTTCTTCTAAACGCACTTTTCAAATTATATAATAAGAGAATTATGATCCAGATAAATTTTCTTTTAATATCGGCGGCTGCATATGATCAAATATCCTAAAAAGTTCAAATAATAATAAAAATCGTTTATTGCCAATAAATGTATAGATTTGTACAAGTAGGACGCGTCAAAAGACACATACATATTAATATACATAGATAATAAAATCACGTATAATAACTTATATCTAGGTCTAAAATTGATCTTTTATAGAGTAGAAGTTTCTTCAAGTAGGAAATCACGTAAATATTTATTAAATGTTTTCTGTAAGGTGGGCAATTTTATATTGTACGACAAGCGGTTAAACATTAAGACTATAAATTCATGCGGGCTGTTTTTTGGTTTAGTTTTTTCAATATCTATTGTCTTAAGTAAAAGTAATTATTGTGCCTTGCAGGGTAGTTGTTGACTTGTTTTGCCACAGTAAATTGAAAATAATTTAAAAAAATATATTTACAGAGTTCAAATATGGTTAGGGATGATAGAGTTAATATACCTAGATCTCTAAAATCAGGTCTACCTGAGTTCACGTGAGTAATTCCCGCCATGGAACGAATGATACGTTCCTAGGCAACGAATACTTCATTTCACGAGGTAGACGTTCCCCAGAAACACAGACCGTACCTTAGTCTTGACTCTATGGAGACGTAGTAAAAGGTTTTGAACTGGCTACAGGAGATGTAACTTTTTATCACTCTGATAGTGTAGCAGTAAGTGTTTAGAAGCGTTGATATTTTTTTACAATGAGTTGTCAGATCCAAGGTTGGGTCGAGAAGTAACCTTAGGAACTTGGTATCTTCACAAGATGATACTAGTTGGGAATTTCAATTAATATCGATATTGAGATCTTTTTCGGTTTGCTTGGTGTGGAATCTCATATAAGTAGTTTTTGTTAAGTATATATAGAGCTTGTTATGTACAAACCAAAATGAAAGCTTAAGTAGTGTATTGCAAGAGCGTTGATGTTTTATGTTATTAGGATTACCTAACAATAGCAGTATTATCCGCATACAAAAATGTTGGGCTTTGGGGAATGTAGTCAGTAAGATCATTTATTAAAAGAATAAATAACACTATTAGATCCTTGTGGGACCTCTGCGTTCATAATCTCGAATTTGGAGAGGTAGCTGTCAATTAAGTTGTTATCAGAATGTCTTATTTTTACTCTCTTTATTTGATAGGACCGGAATTAGTTATATGTAGTGCCTCTGATGCCATACGCGTATAACTTATTCAGGAGAAAGTCAATATTCATACAGTCAAAGGCGCGGCTTAAATCCATAAATATACCTACAGGCTGCTCGCCGGCTTCTAGGCATTTGATTATTTTGCGATAAAATGCATGTTAGGCAGTGTATCGAGTTAGTTAGAATTTGTCTAGGTATTCAGTTACTTTAGCATGCATGCCTAATTCAAATATTTTAAAGAAGACTGAAACTAGGGCTACAGGCCTATAATTATTTATATTTGTTCGATCACCTTTTTGTTAATTACTTCGAAGGAAGTATTCTTAGTTACCGTTAGTGGTTTAACAATGTAATATGCTGACGCTGTTCAGCCTATGCGGCTGCAGGAAAGTGTTTTATTAATTTGATTGTTGTTATGATGTAAAGTAATATTTTGTGTTTTGGTCGATTTATTTGAAAGTTTGTTTGTGACATGCCAGGCGGAACGCATTTTGTTGTCAGAGCTCATTATTCTATTTTGTTAATGGAGTTTTTTTATGTGCGACCAAATTTTGGTGACTGATTGTTGTAGATTTACGAAATATTTTCGTATTTTTAATTTTTTAGTTAATTTTAATATATTTTATTATCGACTTATTAAGTCTTTGGCTAACAAAAACCAATATAATGTGAAGAACTGATACCCTCTAGTTACAGGATGCAATCGACAATTGGGAAACCAATTGGCCAACAATGTTTAACAAAAAATATTATATAAAATTCTCGGCAAATTAGACACACGGTGGGAAAACTATACTGCTAAAAACGGCAGAAAAACTAAGAATCATACAGCAAATGAAATACGAAGGTTTGTAGAGTTACTTAATAGTCTATAGGCTTCCCTAGTTGTGTTGTATAATGACAATATTAAATTGACTATTTTGGAAAATCTCTAGGGTTTATATTGAAAATATTATCGTGTTATGAAAAACCAATGAAATTAAAAGGAATTTTTCAACAATTAAGATATTCCAGATTGTAACTCAAGGTGAGAAAATGTCATCTTTGTAAATACTCGATGTATAAAATCTTTTAACCATACAAAAAGGACCAGTCCTAAGTGATTTAACGCTGCAATAGAACAAGGAATGTCGGGAAGCCTGCCAAATAACAGGCCGTGTAAAAAGTCTCCGCTGTTTTTTGCCACAAGCCGGTTCTGATACCTTATCTCGAGCAACACTCACCCGATTGTCTCAAACAAACATATTCTAAAAATGTAACATTCCAGCTCACATTTTTGTCAACATAGTTCCCTAATTCGTTGCTTGCGTAAAGGTTATATTAATTTGAAAATGAAAATGTGATGCTTTTTTACAATAAAAAAGGCAAAGCCGCTGCAAGCCAACAAGATTGTGAAGTGTACGGCGAAAATACTGTTAGTGAACGAAGGACCCAGGAGTGGTTGGTTAGAGAGAGATAAATTTATTTACAAATTTACAATAATTTACATAATGTATTATTAATTTACAAACATATAAATATATTGCACTTTTCTTCCCTTCGTCCTCCCTCGAGGTTAGTGAGCATTTATTCCCGTCTCGGGCTATCGGTATTAAGGGATGTTGTGGTTTTCCTAATGTTGTCTTGTGTTATTCTATTTAAGTTTGTTGTTTAGAATAATATGTTTAATTTTTAGTTTAAAAGGAGTGTACTTGAGTGTAGGTTTAGGGTATTTGTTATTTTATCTAGTTTGTATAGTATTTTTAATATGTTGTTTTGTTGTATTTGTAGTCTCGTTATATTTTTCTTCGTTGTGTTTCCCCAGATATTATTGAGGTAAGTATTTTGTGATTTGAAGAGAGCGTTGTATATTTGTTTCCTTGTTGTTTCTGGTATGTAATTTCTAATTTTTGTGAGTGCTGCTATTATCTTGGCGTTCTTCTTTGTTAGTTGGTGTATATGTTTGTCCTATTTAAGGTTGTCTTGTATTTTTAGTCCTAGGTAATTTACTTCGCTTATTTGCTTTATGGCTGTTCCTTCGATGTTGATCGTTAGTTTAGTTTTGTGTCTATTGTTGAAGATCATGTATTCTGTTTTTTCTTTGTTTATGGTCAGCAGGTTTTTATGGTACCAGGTTTCTAGTTGTTTTATGTCTGTATTTATGTCTGTCTGTATGGTTTCATAGTTGTTGCCTGTATACACAATGCAGGTATCGTCAGCGTATATGTAAGGTTTTTTTTGAGATTTAGTTCTAGTAAATCGTTCATATATATTATATACAGAGTCGGGGGTAGATTTCCTCCTTGTGGTATTCCGTATTCTGCTTCCATTGGTTTACTTTCAGAGCCGTTTGCAATTGTTGTTTGTATTCTGTTGGTTAAATATGTTTTTATTAGTTTCAATTCCTTTCCTTTTATACCTATTGCCATGCGTTTTTCCAGTAGTTTGTGTTTTGAAATGGTGTCAAATGCTTTTTTCATTTTAATATATAATGCAGCTACTTTGTGTTTTTTATCGAGTTCTGTTTTTATGAAATTTATGAGGTCAATTGTCGCAGATGTCGTCCCTGAGTGTTTTTAGAAAGCATATTGTTCACTGTATATGATATTGTTTTTTATTAGGTGGTTGTTGATATGTATTTGCATTACATTTTCTAGAATTTTGTTTAGTGTCGATAGTAAAGCAATGGGTCGGTAGTTTTCTGGGTTGGTTTTATCTCATTTTTTGTAAATTGATTGATTGATTTGGGCTTTTTTCATGCAGTCTGGATATATGGCTTCATCTATCACTATATTTATAATCTTGACGAGTATTGGTATAAATGTAGTTTTGTTTCGTTTTATTGTGGAGTTTGTTATTTTGTAAAATCCTGGCACCGAATGGTCTTTTAGTTTTGTAATTATTTTGTTAATTTGATCGTTTGTTGTATGTTGGAATTTTATGTCTTCTATGTGTCTTCTTGTTTTTGTTGTTTTTGGTGGATTTCTCGTTTTGCCAGTTTGTTATTCAACTAATTTTTTCCCTACATTTGTAAAGTATGAGTTTAATTCGTTTGCAATATCTGTATTGTTGTTTGTAATAGTGCCGTCTTCTTTGTGTATTGATTCTATATAATTTTCTGTTTTATTTTGTTTATTTATTTGTTGATGTATTCTTTTCTACAGTTTAAAAGGGTTTTGTTTATGCTTTTGGAATTCATTTTTATAGTAATGTGTTTTCGTTTGTTTTTTTAGTTTTGTTGTGAGTTTTTTTTGTGCATAGTAGGTTTCTTTTATTATTGCGTTTGTGGGATTTCTTGAAAGTTTTTTTTTGTAGTTTTTGTCTTAGTTGCATTAGTTTTAGTATTTCCTCGTTGATCCATGGATTGTCTTTTGCTCTTTTGATTTTCTTAATTTCTTGGTTGATCTGTAATATATTTTGTAATTTTGTTAATAGTTGTTCAAAGATGTTTATTGTATTTATGTCTATATCTTGTATGTCTTTTGATATTTGGGCATGGTCAGTTTTAGTTGTTTCGTAATATTGATATATAGGTTTTGGTTGTTTAGTTTCTTTTAGCTTTGTTATCACAGCATAACGATCTGATATACTTGATGGTTCAATTTGTATGTCGTCTATAAGTTTAGTATTGTTTGTAATGACATGGTCTAATATTGAATTATTTCCATTTGTATTTACTCTTGTATATGCTTGTCTTGTTATTTTGTTAATTATTTTATAGTTGTTTTCTGTTAAAAGATATTGATATTCTTTAGTGTTGTAGTCGTTTTGTAGTATATTTATATTTATGTCTCCTAATATGATATGTAGTTTTCTTCTATTTATAATATTGTTCTTTAGCATATGCTTGAGTTTATTTAAGTTTATGTGAGGCGGTTTGTACAATAATGTTATTATAACTTTTTCTTCTTGTAGTGTTATTGATATAATTTGTATTTTATTAATTGTTGTGTTAGTTAGTATTTTATATTTGGTGTCTTTGTGTATATACATGGCAATTCCTCCTCCCTTGGTGTCTCTGGAGTTATATTCTGAATTGTAATTTTTGAGTTTATATAGGTGTTCGTTTGTTGGTGTTAAACATGTTTCGGTTATTGCTATTATTTTGGGATTATTATGAGTTGTGGGGAGTAATTCTATTTCGTAGAATTTGTCTTGAATGCTTCTGATATTATGTAAGTATAAAGTGAGCGTTTGTCTATTTGAGTGTTTGCTGCGTTAGATTCTGTTCCGGAAAATTGGATGTTAAAGATGCACCTCACTCTGGCCGGCTGGTAACTGAAAAAGGCGATGAAATTTTGCAACTGGTGGAGCAAGACCGACACACAAGCTGTCGCGAAATAGCGGAGGAACTAAACATGAAGCATGACAGTTTGGAATCATTTGAAGAGAGCAGGCTACAAAAAGAACCTCTGTGTTTGGATACCATATTAATTAACGGAGAGAAATTTAATTGATAGATTTACCATCAGTGATATGTTGATGAAACGAAACGAAATCGACCCATTTTAAAAATGACATGGCGCTATCTAAACAATTTATAAACATCTATGTAATATTTTTTTAATAATATGGATGGAAGCTTTAGTAGTTTGGTACACCCATATATCACAGATCGTTCCCAGATCTTTTTAAACCCTGCAACATCGCAGAATTAAAACTTAGTCAAGTATGACGAACAAAAATAGAAAATAATAGGATAAGATTGGTAAAGATCAAGAGAACACTCCTATTTTGAAGCTCCGGATGATATGTAAAGAAGATAATACCCTACACTGGAGAAATTAAAAAATAATACGATTTGGAACTGTAGAGGACTGACTGGGATTTTATTATATTAGATAAAGGAGTTCTGTTACAAACGTTTCTTTAAAAAATTTTAAGGTTGAAAATGAGTCTTTTAATGGAGTGTCAGAAAACCTTAATAAAAGATAGAAGGCGGCAGTGCATTCGAACGCATTGCAATCTATGTTGCTGAATAGTATTCAGAGTCCCATAATAGAAAAATACACCGACTAAACATAATACAAATAAATATATTCAAACTAGTGATACTTTGATAGCTGTGTTATCAATAAAATTACTTTTATCTAATTCAATACCTGTCGAGGCATTAGCCAGAGAAATAGTTGTTTCAATAATAGATTTGTTTTGTAGGCTTAGTAAGACTCATTATTGTGGACTTACGTAATATTTTTGTATTTTTAAATTATTAGTTAATTTTCGACAACTATGTAAAGGAATTTACTATATTTTACTATATGCATCTTAAATGAAAAAAAAAATTGACGGAGTATAAATGCATTTCTATAAATATAGGGTCCGCCAATAAGGGCGCGTGAACTTTAAAATTGAATAAAACAAGTTGTGTGTGAGGTAGAAACGAAATTTATTTTTCATTCGAAAGGGTATTCGACCCCATTAAGTATGGAAGATAACATCGTTCAAATGACCACCGCGGCTCCGTTTGGTAGCCCGGATCCGGGAGGTCCAATTTTCGATGACTCTGGAGCACATATCGGCCTCAATTTGAGCGATGGCGTTGCGTATGTTGACTTTGAGGTCATCGGTGTTTAGAGGCTTGTTGGCGTAGACCAGCGACTTGAGATAGCCCCAGAGAAAAAAGTCTAAAGGCGTTAAATCGCACGATCTCGGTGGCCAGTTGATATCGCGTCCGCGCGAGATGACCATGTCCGGAAATCGCTCGTGCAGAATGTCCATTGTGGCATGGGCTGTGTGGCACGTGGCGCCGTCCTGCTGGAACCACATGTCGTCCGTGTCCATATCATCCAGTTTAGGCCAAAAGAAGTTGGTTATCATCGACCTGTAGCGCTCCCCATTGACGGTTATGGCCGCCCCAGCTTCGTTCTCGAAAAAGTACGGACCGATGATGCCGCCGGCCCAAAATCCACACCAAACAGTGACTTTCTGGGGATGCATTGCCACTTGGTGGACCTCGTGTGGGTTGTTCTCACTCCAAATGCGGCAATTTTGCTTGTTCACATACCCGTTCATCCAGAAATGAGCCTCGTCGCTGAAGATGATTTTTCGGCCAAAATGGGGGTCTGCTTCCAACTGCTCCAGAGCCCAGTCAGCGAACGCCCGACGCTGTCTGTGGTCGTTTATCTTGAGCTCCTGGGTCAATTGGATTTTGTACGGGTGCAGACCCAAATCCAGATGCAAAATTCTGCGAGTTGATGTCTCCGAAAGGCCAAGTTCCTGTGCACGACAAAAAATGGACTGCCTCGGGTTCTCGCGCACACTCTCACGGACAGCAGCGATATTTTCGTTCGATCGGGCGTTTCGTCGACGTGTCAGTGTTGGCTGGTTATTTACTGAACCAGTCGACTCGAATTTGCCCACCAATCGACGGATAGTCGACTCTACAGGCCGATCATCGCGACCGTAAAATGGGCGAAGTGCGCGGAACGTTGCTCGAACTGATGACCCATTTTCGTAAAACAATTTAATAATTTGCACGTGCTGCTCGACACTCAAACTTGCCATGGTGATTTGGGGTTATATACTGAACAAATGACAGCAACTTTGACAGATCTACCTCGAACAACATGGCCGCACCCTTCCGGCGAACTTCGCGCGTCCCTATTGGCGGACCCTTTAATTGTAGTTAGTAAATTACAACTTATTACTGTTATTACATCAGAAGAAAGAGTTGGCTTAGCTTTTGACCTCTATGTCAAGTGAAATCAGATTAAATTAAATGTTTTCATGTAAACTCTATGAAGCTTGTATTCATAGAAGCCAAGACAATTTGTGAATAATCAAAAGTTTATATTATTATTACCAGTTATTATTGGTAATTGATATTTTTGAGTTCATTCTCATAAGAACAATAAAAGCGATGCAACAAATTATGTGCAAAATAAAACAATGTTTTTTTTAACTCCATAGCAATATTTCGTTTTCCTGATATCAAATGCGCCACACTGAGGGGACTTTAATAGTTCTAAACCGGTTAGAAACTATTTTCGACAAGAAAAGTATAAATCAATGTTTAAAAATTGTATTTATAGCAATTTTCAAAACTACTAATCTTCTCAAACGCAGATTTTATTAAATGAAAATATGTGTCTGGATTCTAGTGCTTATTATTTATTACTAATATATAATGCAGTTTATAACCACAAATCTTATTAGCGTTCATTGTCGTCGTTATTGCAAAGTAAAGTAATAAAGTAAAGCCTTTGATGTAGACGAAATATTGGGAATACGAAAATGCCCAGACCGTATAAAGTTAAATTGAATTATAATTAAATTTAAAGTATGATTTTCTAGGCAAACATAAGGGAGATTGTTATTGGACTTCGAGATGAAATGAAATAAAAAAATAAAAGAAGCTTTAATAGGGATCTACTGTCGTTTGTTTTTTACACACTGATATAACCACAACATAAATCACCAGTAAATTATAATTTAAGTATTATCTATTGTAATTTTAATGAAGGCAAAAAGCACACAGTAGTCAGAGAGTGGAAGAGAAGTTCCGCTATTTATCATAAAGCATGTATATCGATAGTGGCTCTTGGCGTTAGATCTGGATTACACGCCAAGATTTTACATCTATAATATTTATGGGACATTTATGCTAAATACTTCAACTGTTTTTAGGGTTTACCAATACGGGGGTCTTAAAGTCACAAAACACTCCATTAATAATTTAAGTTGTATGTTAACTCATTACTAGAGAGCGGATTTCTAGCATTATGCTTATCCCTAATATTAATAGCATCGAAAAAATTTCTTAATATCTATACGAATCTTAAAGAATGTGAGTACTTAGCGCTAAGTTTTTTTGTGCTTTTTTGCTTATTTTGACTTTTTGTGCTTATTTTGAAAATCTGTATCCCATCATTTATAGATTATATTTGTATTACATATTTTCTTCGTGTCTTTCGACAACATAATTGTTTAAAATCTTCATAATATGATACAATAATTATAATGAATTTTATTATTAATAAATATTAGTACAAATTACCAATTTACAATGGATTCGTTTATAAATAAGTAGATATAATATACCGTCTCATTATTCAGATAATACAGACGAACGCTTCATAGGAATCACACCTATGATATTCCGGATGTAAACGTCGTTAAACTAGGCCCAAACAGGGGCCCCAGTAAGTATTAAATGTAATCAAATTAAAGTCATAGCTAATAATCAGGTATTCTGCAACCGTATCAATTTTCTACTCTCGGCAAAAATACGGATGGGACGACTGGCGCATATTTACCGTTTTCGTTAATTTTAATATTCAAACTCGCATTCATAAACTATTGAATTGACATTCCAAAAACTTTGCTTATTTATCAAAAATTATTATATGCGTGAATCGTATTAACCTGGAGAATCACAGATAAATTATATTATATAATTCACATGTATATTTAACCCATAATGCAAAAGGTGAAAACCACAATACAAGAATTAATTAGAGACTATCCAGAATTAACAAGTGAAAATTATACATTATTTTGTAAGGCATGTTTAAAAATAGTAAGTTTTATTTTAATTCTCAACCGCATCCTAACTAGTCAAGACTTGTATGTAAAACATGTTATAACAACACTTCATCAAGAACGTTTGGAAAAGTTCAAAGTTGAACTACAAAAACAGCATAATTTCACAATCTTTAGCATCTTCAACAAACGATGGACAATTTAAATTAAATTTACATTTGTGCAAAATACTTTTACATTCGAATATCCCTTTAAGAAAATTACAAAATAATGCATTTAAATCTTTCTTGGGAAAATATTGTAAAATGCGCATTCCCGAGAAAAAAATATGTAGCTCTTGCGTAGTATGAAACCAAACAAAAAATTAAAGATATTATTAACAATAATTATATGTGATGATGAAACCACAGACGCTTGTTTAATTTAATAATAGGAGTTTAAGATATCCGACCAATAGTATTTTGATATATACAAAAGAATTGAAGAAACCTGATAATAACATTATAGCAAAATTCATAAATGATGGACTGACAAGCTTATTTTTGCCGTAGACAATACCAAGTTACAAAATTTTACTAATAATGCATTTTGTGCATTGTACAAGTTTAGCACATGGATAGAAACGAATTTCTGAAACTATAAGAATGAACTTTCCATTTGTAGATTTAATTAAATATGGAAAAATAGTTCTTATATTCTTCTGTGAGTGCAATTATTCAAGGAGTCATTACCTGATACCTCACTGCCCCATAAACCATATTCTACGATGTACTATGCGAACAATTTTGAAGAATTTAATAAGGTTATATACAACTTTCCCGAAACGACAAGCAAATCAGTTAATGACTGTCAAACACTTCTTAAGAAACAAGAGCTTCCTTCAAAACAATTTTGTTACATAAAATCGCGTTTAAATTTTTTGAGCAACACAATCAAATCTTTATAAAAGCAGATTCATTTTAGATAATACCTGGACGCATTGGCCAAGAAATCAAAACAATATCGAAAGAAGTATTCGGTGAAAATGAAGGATTTTTAATATTAAATAAATTAAACTTGATTTTGAATGGCAATTTTCAAATGGATCCAGCTATAATTTAAAATAAAGAGAAGCTTTTTCACTTTCAAAAATTTATTGAGCGTCAGAAGTAATAATTTTTACAATTAAACCCCTAGAACAACATTTAATGATCTACTGTTTTCATGAATAAATTTTAGTTATTTTGAAATGTATACAAAATTACAATTTAATTTTTAAATACTTACATGATATTATATATTGCGTAAAGAAAGTGTGTTTATTTTAGTTTTAAGCAGAATTTCTATGTAAAATATGTTGATAAACGTGTAACATATTAAGAAAATATAGTTTACTTTAGTGCTTTTTTCGTGTTTTTATGCTTTTTCCTGTTTTTATGCTTTTTTTCCTGTTTTTATGCTTTTTTAATGCTTATTTTCACTAAATTTTGTGCCTTTTTAAGTGCTTTTTTTCATATTTTTTAAGCTTTTTTATCCGCTCTCTACTCATTACTTTGTAAGTAACCATTACAAATAACATAGAAAATTGTAACAATAATTAGATTTATTTTATTGATGAGTTTATTCCTTAATACGTTCATCATATCTAATATAAAAATAATACTTATAATAATGTATTCAAGAACATTAAGTTATCATTACAATGTCATCATTACTTTAAATCAAATAAAGAATTTTTAATGGAACCACTCCGTCTCCAAGGCAAAGTATATTATAAAGTACTTTTATTAAAACATTCCTTAAAGTTTACTCTCGTTACGCGAGATTCCGAGAATTCATGAAAAGTTTCTTTTTAATAAAACTAGGATAATGCATACATAATGGAATTCTTAATTGTAGACATTTAAATATGCAACGGCGGACTATTCTAATATACGAATGAAATTGAAGAAACTTTTGTTTATTTTAAGAGAAATACCATCTAGATAATAAAAATGATCTAGGATTTAGGATTTGAAAATTGCTCATTTTCTATGAGTGTAAAAATATGATATTATCAATAGATCTTCTAAAAACTTAAACTTTTCAACTTCAATAAAACATATTATATTTTTTATCTACGACTGCTTAGATAAGTGACGAATTTGACATTCATTTGAGTTACGTAATGAAACTCATTACCTAACTAGTGAGGTAATGAAACTCATTACCTAACTAGTGAGGTAATGAAACTCATTACCTAACTAGTGAGGTAATGAAATCAAAAACACACTCATTTTTTAATACCAACTAACGATCACACAGACTTGAAGGTTTATAGCGTTTCGAAATATTTTCAATATATACTAGAAGTACCTTTTAACTTGCTTCATTTTTTATTTTCTTCTCATCGCACCATTTCCGCAAACATTCATAAGCTTGCTCATATTTAATTTTTGATTTTTCCGGCAATAACGTTGAAACTACCTGCGTGGCCGATTCTTCGATATCCGAAGGCAGAGATTCGAAGTCGCTCATTATTTCACAGAAAAACAGAAATTAGAAAATTAATTCTTGAAGTTTTGACTTAAATTGTTGACATTCAAATTACATGTTGCTATGGTTCTACATACATACTATGATATTCCGATTTTTCGTCGAATTCAATTCAAAAGTATAATTTCCGTAATTCTGAGCAGTCGTAGATAAAAAGTTGTATCTAATACGTGGGATAAGGCATATTAACTGAGACTCATGCTCTTACTTCGACTCGGGCTACGCCCTCGTCTCAGCAACTCACCGCATTCGTCAGTTAATGATACTCTTATCCCACTAGTTAGATAAATAACTATTATATTGTGGTACTATTGTTTTTTACTTTACTTCGTGTTAGTCTATGATAAAATTCATTTTTCATATTTTTTCATGTTATAGTTACATTTAAACAATCTAAAGTACATTTTATCATTTATTAGTTTATTCAACAGAAATAATTTCATTCAAATTAGTGTTGTTTTAATAGTTGTAGTATTTGTAACACGCAAATTAATTTGTATTATTCAATGTCTGTCGAAGTATTAGCTAGAGAAGTAGTTGTTTCAAATTAATTTGTTTTGTAGTCTTAGTAAGACTCATTGTTGTAGATTCACGAAATGTTTTCGTATTTTTAAATTTATTATTTAGTCTATGATGACCGTAGTAATTGAAAAATAAAATTCGTTTTAATTTACAAAAAAAAAATAATTAGATGAAATTCATTAATATGATGACAATAAAGAATTAAATTGAGCTAAAGTATTGATTTTAAATTTCCGTTTGTAATTCCACTACACTAGAAATAAGGGTGTTGTATATACACTCACTTGCATGGGTAAATGGAATTGAAAGGATTACTTTTCAACATGACAATTATCGTTCACATGGTGCTAGATTTGAATAGACTATCAACTTCATCTCTCATTTCGTGGTTTTTAAGATACAATAGAATTTCTACAAAAAAGCTGCTAAAGTCAAAAGGTCTGCTCGTTTATTTACTATTTATTTTTGTTTGGCAATGACTATCTACATTAAATATGTATGCTTATGATTTTTCTTTTTTAAAATCGCTGTGTAAAAAATGTATGGTTTCAGAATCGAGGACCTATTGTTTAGCATTTTAGATGCTTAATAATAGCTGATTTTTAGATTATTTGTACATACCATCGTTCCTAATACAAATTACAGGTTTTGATTCAAAATATAGGTTAAGAGTACTTTTATTAAACATCTTTCTTGATATTATAAAAGTTACACCTACATAAATTTTATATAACATAATATAAAATATCGTCTTAGCAATAGGGGTAACTTTCATCATATTGTAGTTAATTGTAAGGAATAAGTCCTGCGAGTTTAAAATATTACAAAAGTTTAATAAAAAAAGAATGATATTTGGGCACCTTATAATATTCAATAAATTAATCTAATTTGATTAGTATCTTTTAAAGTCAAATATTTTGATACGTATAATACCTGATATATAAATCAAACGTACGTTTTGTATAATTTAATTTCTGTCGTAGTATTAGCTAGGAAAATAGTTATTTCAATAAGCTATTTGTTCTGTAATTGTTGCAGATGTATGAAACGTTTCGTATGTTTAAATTATTATATCATTTTCATATTCGCAATACTTTTTGCGTTCAATAGGTCTATTTTTGTAATTAGAATAGAATATAATTAATTTATAAAAATCACTACATAAGTTTTTCACCAGTCAAATAAAAATGTTCATTGTCTTAAAACATAGTACTTAAATTTCTAAAATAATACTTTACATTGTTTTGCTACCGATAATAATATAATAAAAATTAATAAAGTACATATTATATGGTAATCTTATTAGATAAAAAATAAATTAATAAATTAAACATTTGAACAAAATATCATAAGATAAAAGGTATACAATATTCAACTCAACACGAATTTAAAAATGATGCACTGTGAAGGCAGATTCATTTATTATGTCATTTAAGTGCTCCGAAATTGCTTACTTACCGGATAACAAGGTAATGTTCTTATTACATCAGGAAATTTATTATACCGGGTGTCTCAGACCACCCGTACCAGCCTTTTATTTCGACAACGCTTGGTCGAATGTGACTGGGACAAAAAATTTTATTACCAAAGTGAACCCAAGGAATCCACTGATGAGTTTATTTTTTACCGGAATAATCCGGAAGTACCCGGAACCGGAAGTAACTTTAAAATTTCAAATGGCAACATAGGTCGAGTATGGTATTAATTGATAGGTCTTTTTAAAAGAAACAACTTTTATTAAAATATTTTTTTAATATTTTGTATATTTACAAAAATAAACGAAAAAAACCAAATTGAAAATTAGTTATCCATTCAACACTAAATTTCCTCAAGTAGGCTTTGCTTTTTTGTTAGAATAACAATTTGTATATGTGTTAATATTGCAAATATTCTTACATTATTCTTCGTATTGTTCCTCAATACTTTTCTTGGGTAATATGTTATTTTCTAGGTGAGAAGAGTTCCTCTTATTCAAAACGGAATTATTATTTTATTATTATTTTGAGATGGATGGCTTCTATAGTACGGGTGCCTCAGACCACCCGTACCAGCCTTTTATATCGACAATCAAAAAATACCAATTGTTTGAAAGTATTTTATTTAATAATTCAAATAAGAGTGTGAAAGTAAAGAAAATGATAATTAAAACAACTATTCAATTATTTATGGTAGGTTCAAATTGCCTACCTTCTTGATCAATGCATCTTTGTAGCCGATTTCGAACGTCGTTGACGGCTCGTAGTATCTCATCTTCACTAATTGAATGGCAGACATTCCGTATCCTCTTCTTCACCCTCGTGGTTGGAAGCTCTTTATAGACAAGGTCTTTGATACGTCCCCACAAGAAGAAGTCAAGAGGCGTTATGCCAGGAGAACGAGGTGGCCATGGAAATGGTCCTAGCCTTCTAATCCATCGACCAGGGAAACGGCGATCAACGGTTTAACGAGAAACTCTTGCGTAATGAGCTGGGCAACCATCTTGTTGCAAATACATTGTTAAACGTGTTGCATATGGAACGTCATCTGGAAGGTCCGTTTAATGAACCATCGAACAAATGCGGACCAATTATTTAGTTTCCTAAAATACCACACCAAACATTAAGGGTCCACACGTGTTGATTATTAACTTCTCTTAACAAATGAGGGTTTTTATTACTCCAGTAGTGAGAATTATGTAAATTAACAACTCCGTTGCTTTCGAATATCGCTTCATCTGTATATAAAATTTTGTGATGGATTATAATTTTTATGAGACAACCATTCACAAAAATGACGCTCTTCAAGTTTCTGGTGTAGAGAGATATGATATGGATGGAATTTGTTTGTTTTTAAAACTCTCCAAGCAGTGGAGCGACTTATTCCAGCATCGATTTTAATTCTTCTAGTAGATATGTTCGGGTCCAGAGCAATTGCTGCAAGAATATATGATGTTCTTTCATCTTGTACACGTTTTCTGATACTTCGACCTTTGTTGTGGCTGGGCTGTAGCTTACCAGTTGTCTTAACTCGTTCTGCAAGGTGCCGAAAAACATTTTTTGACTGATTGGCTCGTTGAGGGTATCGTTCAGCATAAGTTCGCTCATCGGCACGATAGTTTTGGCCGCATTCATCTAATATCATCAGCACATCAAAACCTTAGAGGTTTGTAAAAACCATGTTGACACATTCAATACTTTTTTAATAATTATTTATTTTACTTCAAATATTCACGAACGTCAATTATTTTGACATAACAAAAAAGCAAAGCCTACTTAAGGAAATTTAGTGTTGAATGGATAACTAATTTTCAATTTAGTTTTTTTCGTTTATTTTTGTAAATAGGCAAAATATTAAAAAAATATTTTAATAAAAGTTGTTTCTTTTAAAAAGACTTATCAATTAATACCATACTCGACCTATGTTGTCATTTGAAATTTTAAAGTTACTTCCGGTTCCGGGTACTTCCGGATTAATCCGGTAAAAAATAAACTCATTATTGGATTCCTTGGGTTCACTTTGGTAATAAAATTTTTTGTCCCAGTCACATTCGACCAAGCGGAGTCGAAATAAAAGGCTGGTACGGGTGGTCTGAGACACCCGGTATAATTGTATCTCTTAATAGTAAACTATTTTACTTTACTTTTTATTTTAACTCATTACAATTGTGTCGCTACACTGTAGCTTCTTCAGATGAAGAAATATAATGTAAACAATTGTAGTGAGTTAAAAAAAAGTTGAATATCATAAATATTTTACTATTATTATTATATTAAGTGTTAATGGATATTCAAAAAAAGAAGTGCCTCAACAATCAACCAATAACATTTATACATTTTTGGAATTGCGATAATCTCAATTTTAAGATTATTATTTAGTATCATGGTCGTGTGTTTTTTTTTCAGTTTCGAATTAGTAAATATTACTATTATAAGGAACTGCTAATATCCCTATTTCATTAAACATGCAGTCATTTCTACACGAAAAATTAGCTATAATTGTAATTGAGTGTCTTTGTATTCGAAATAGTAAAAGAATTACAAACATCACTCAATTACATGAGCAAAAAATTTGACGAAATGCAAAAAGAGAACAAAGAACTTCAAAAAACTGCTAAAAGAAAATACAAAAACCTACTAGATATAACTGAAAAAGACAAAACAAAAAAATAACATAATCATAACCGGAGTAGAAAAAACAAGAAAAAAAGAACGAAAAAACAGATTAAATCGTAACAAAAATAATAAAAACACTAAATACTAATATACAAAAAAACTAAGTCATAACAACATACTGAAGAGATGAAAACAACGAAAAAAGCTCCATTATAGTTCAACTCGCAACTAAAGAACTAAAAACAAAAATACTAATTGAAAGTAAAAACGAACGAAATATTCATATACAACTAACCTCCTTGACAAATACACTATTCTATAAAGCTAGACAATTAGAAGAATACATAACTAACAAAGCAATAAAATAAAAATAAGAACCTACTCAGATATAGGCAGACTAAATTAAAACCAAAATAAAAAAAAAAAACAAAAAGAAAACAGCAAACACTCAAACAGACAAGTGATCAATATATTCTCACATAATATTAGAAGCCTACAAAATATATTCCACGATATAGAATTACTTCTTACAACACAGAGAGAGAATAATATCTTTATTCGAACACTTGAGAAATATATGTATATACAAATGATTAACAATAATGGATAGTCTGCCCGTTTGGGCTATTGCCCATCGGTCAATAGCTTGCCAGTTTGCTTAAACGTCTGGATGATTCAAACTAATGAATTGATGTAGCGTGATTGATTGGTGTTTATTTATGTTCAGAGGGGTTATTGGGGTTTCGGGGGGTACAGAATTTATTGAGGAGGGTTGCATTAAAGGGATTTTTGGCTAAGCTATTTATACGTTGGGATTCTTTATTCTTTATTCTTTATTGTCTTTGTTTCTTCTGCTTACAAACTTACAAGAAAAATTATATGATATACATACATTGAATATAAAATAAACAAATAATTTAGGACACAGAAGTCACGGGCGGAGTTCACTGTTTACCAATGGTCTTCCACTCAAACTCACGGTCTTCTGTAGACAGATGATATACTTTTGTCATTTTTAGAGTTCCTTTTAATTATTTATAAGCAACTATGCTTCATTTTGATCCTTTTGTAAGATATTTTAGACAAAGTCTATTATGTCATTTTGACAGCAAATATATACTTGGGATATTGGGATGACTTGTGTGTTTTGTAAAGGAGAGCATTAGAAGGATTGTATAGGGGGTTAATAGGATGTCTTAGTTTGGTTAGGGTACGTAGGGCTGACCTTTCGGCGACGTCGAAGGGCTGGAGGGTGGAAGGACGGATTTGGTTTAATATGATCGCACTGTAATCAATAAGAGGTCGACAAATGTGTATATGTGTGTGGCTGCTTTGGTGGAAATGCCTTGATTTCTATAAGTCAGTGCACGGAAATGTCGAGCTCTTATTTTAATTTTGGATTTTATTGATTGTGCGTAGGCTACAAAGGAAAGTTTGGAATCGAAAAGGACGCCTAGGTAATTACAGGCGTTAGAGGCGTGGATGTAGGTGTTGTTAATGTTAATGAAAGGGGAATGTGGTGTGATTTTGTGACGGAGAATAAACAGTTTGGATTTGGAAGCGTTTCACAACACAGAATAACCCTAAAATAATTAAAATATGAGAAACATGGTTAACACGAATAAATGAACACCTTTTTTATGAAAAATTATATAGGGACGTAGGTTGCGCCGCGAGGCTGACAACAGCAAGTGGCCCCTGCGAAATGGAGCATCGGTGGTAACACGCTTAGTGTATGCTTCGCCGATTGCTCCCCCCTTTATTGATTAATAACATAATAACATAATTACATTGTTACTACCCTATAAACTAAACTAAATTAAAATTTAAAACAAACTATAATTCTTGATCCGTTTTATCCCATAATTGAAGAGAAAATACCAACAAAACAAAAACAATAAAACAAAAGTTTGAACTCTAACCTAATGTCCTATACCTATACGTTTTAACATGACCTGTACCCGGTGCTTTTAAGGGTGTCCATTTTTTGGTCCTTCGTATGGAGAACTTTCTTTGAGAACATATCTAGGGCTTTCCATGCCTCCTCCTTCCTCAGTATGGTTTGTCCAATTTCCTTGGGCTCTTTGGGGATTTGTTTCCCTATTGTGGTTTCAAGTTCTCGTCTTTCTTCCTCCCATGCCTCACACTCCACTAAGGTGTGTCTCGCGTCGTCCGGTACCCCGTTGGTGCAAAAGATGCAGATGTCAGTGTCTATTTTGTTGATCTTTTTTAGGTAGTTACCGAAGCATCCGTGGCCCGTTAGGATCTGGGTCATGTGATACGAACATTCCCCGTGTTCGCGTTCCATCCATTGTTTGATATCCGGTATTACTTTCGCGGTCCATGAAGTTGAGGTGTCCCATCGTTTTTGCCACTCCCTGAGGATGTGTGCATCCGCCATGCTCTTAGCCTCTCTCGACGAGAGACCGTCCTTCCTTGCGCTCCAGCATAGGGGTCTTGCCTCGGCAAGTAAGTCCGCTGGTTGCAGGCGTGCTAGAACCTCTGCGGCATCGGTGGATATGGTTCTGTATCCCCGAATTATTCGTAGAGCGCATGGTCTCATTGCTCTCCTGAGCCTAGCTTTGTTTCGCCTCGATTTAGTGGCATTTTCTGCCCAGACCCTTGATGCGTATAATAGTTTAGCTCTAGCTACCGTTGCTAGGAGTCGTCGTTTTCCCTCACCGGGTCCTTCAGCGTTAGGTAGCAGTCTGGACAGGGCTATCGCTGCGTGGCTAGCCAGGTTGGATGCTTTCTCGATGTGTGGTGTAAATTGTTGGTTGCATCCAATAACCACGCCAAGGTACTTTATCGTCTTTTTGATGTCGATCTCTTCTCCTAGGATTTGTACCTTTGGTACAAGGGATCTGCCAGACCTTCTTGTTGATAGCCACGCTACCTCTGTCTTGTTTACTGCCAGTTCAAGGCCTGCCTCCGTCATCCACTGTCCAATACAGTTTGCTGCTTTGGTTGTTATCTGCTTCAGCAGATTCGGGTTTCTGTGAGTCACCACTAAAGCAACGTCATCGGCGAAGGCGACCACTTTTGTTCCTCGTGGCAGACTCAGGTGTAACACGCTATCATACATTAGTATCCACAGTAGTGGACCCAATATTGAGCCTTGCGGAACCCCTGCATGTGTTTTGAACTTAAAGGGTGCTTTGTTGGCGCCTCTTTCCGCTGATAAAGATCTATCCTTGAGGTAACTGTCGATTATGTTTTGGAGATATGGTGCAATTTTCCTCTTCCTCAACTCTTCCATAATTTTTATATGCGGAATAGAGTTGAAGGCGTTCTTGACGTCTAACGCCACTACCAGGCAGTGTTCTCTCTTCCTCAGTGGTCCGGTGTTTGCCCTTCTGGCTGTTTTCAGCACGTCTTCTATCGCATCCTCGGTGGATCTTCCTTCTCTGAACCCATATTGATGGTCAGACAGTCCCCCTTTGGCCGTAATCTCTTCTTTTAGTCTTTCTGCCACGATTCTTTCCAGTAGCTTCCCTGCGGTATCGAGGAGGCAAATCGGTCTATACCCAGTTGGGTCCTCTTTGTCTTTGTTAGGCTTAGGAATTAGGACCAGGTTTGCCTCTTTCCATCTCTTCGGCCACTTTCCCTCTGTTAGGCATTGTTCCGCCACTTTGGCGAAGTCTCCTGGTATAGCTTGTACGGCGGTCTTAACCACTTCCCCGGGTATACCATCTGGCCCTGGGGCTTTTTTATTTTTAATTTTGTCTGCCGCTTGCAGTACCTCTTCGATTCTTACAGGGGGAATGTCCTGGATTCTAGTTTGTCGTGTCTTCCAATGGTCGTTTTCTTGTTCCTCTATTACGAATAGCTTCTCTATCACAGTTCTGACCCCGCCCGTCACTGTTGCCTCGATACTAGGTGGCTTTTGTGAGAACTTCTTCATTATTACTTTATATGGTTTTCCCCAGGGGTCCGTCTCGACTTCATTGCAGAGTGCCTTCCACGCGTTTTCCTTGGCTTTGCATATTTCTTTTCTTAAGGCGGCCTTTGCTTTTTTATACTCCTCCGCTATTTGACCCCACGTGTCTCTTGCCGTTCTTGCTCTGGTGAGTTTGCGCCGTGTTTGGTTTAGTGAAGTCCTTGCTGCAGCTATCTTGTCATTCCACCAGTACACTTTCTGACGACCGCGTTGGTTTCTTTTAGGTATGTGCAGATTTGTCGTCTTTGTTAATTTCTCCATCAAAGAGTTTGCCATTTGATCAGCCGTTCCGTAGCTGATAGGTTGCTGTGCTTGGAGATAGTGTTTGAAGGCAATCCAGTCCGCTTTGTTAATTGCCCAGGTAGTCCTATTTTCGGGTTTATCGGCATGCCGTTGTTGTTGTTGCCATATTACCTTGAATTCTACATACTTGTGGTCACTTAGTGTTTCCGTTTCCAACACCTTCCAGTCCCTGATCTGCCCGCATATATTTTGGCTTCCGAAGGTCACGTCTATTACCGAATTTCGTGTTCCTTGTGAAAAGGTGGGTGTCGATCCCTTGTTTATGATGTTCATGCTCAGGCTTGCCATAGCTTCATTCAATTCCTGCCCTCTTGTATCGGTCGCTCTGGATCCCCATATTGTCGCCTTTGCATTAAAATCTCCACAGATTATTTTCTTATTATTTAACCTTCTCATCTCTATTTCTAAGTCTGTGAGAAATTGTTCGTACTGTGTCATATGGATGTTTTTGGTTATATAACAACAGATCCAGATGGTATTGTCCACCTTGACCCATACGATACCTTTTCTTGGAGAGCCCCAGGCTTGTAGGTGGTTCCTAACTTTTTTATTTAGTCTGATGGCGACGTCTGCGTCGCCCCATTTGCTGTCGGTTATCCAGCTGTCATTCATTCTTTTGATATTTGGTTCACTAATTAGTAAAATTTCATAGTCCTTTTCGTTTTGCATCTGATCTAATAAGTCGTGTGCGCCCTTGCTCCGGTTGGCATTTAATTGTAGGGCTTTTACTTCCTTGCATTTCTGGTTGTTGCCGCCCTTGCTTCTTCCTCTGCGGCCTTCTTATATGCCGTGCACCTTTTACTGCCAGGGTAGTGAGATAGTGCCTCCGTTTCCCCGACGTCTTTACATGCCATACAATTTGGCATATTTTTGCACTCTGCTGATTTATGGACGGAGAAACATGGTTAACACGAATAAATGAACACCTATATAAACTAAAAATTACAATGCAGAATTTAACTCCAGAAATACCAAAGGAGGGGGAATAGGAATACATACATAAAGAGACCAAATATAAAATTCTAGTCAACACTACAATAAATAAAATACAAATTCTATCAATAATATTACAAGAAAAAATATAATAACACTACTATAGAAACCGCTACATATAAACTATTATGTGTACTTAAAAATAATATTATAAATGGAAGAAAATCACATATCATATTAGGGGATATAAATATAAATATCCTAGAAAACAACCACAACACAGAACACAAAAACCTCCTAACGAAAAACAACTAAAAGATAATGAACAGAATAACTAAAGAATCAAGGGTAAATATAAATGGAAATAACTCAATATTACAATGTCATCACAAACAATACGAAACTCATATAAGATATAAAAATAGAACAATCAAGCATATCAAATTACTGCGCGGTGATAACAAACTACTATCGACATTAAACAAAATTTTAGAAAAAATTACAAATACAAATTAACAACCACCTAATAATAAAAATCATATATAACAAATTATATGCTTTCCAAAAACACTCAAGTACACTATGACCTCATAAATTACATTGACATGAAAAAAAAGCATTTGACACTATTTCAAAGCAAAAACTGATCCTAAAACCCATTGAAATCGGTATGAGAGCGAAAGAACTAAACCTCGTCGGAACATATTTAACACAAACAACAAAAATAAATGACACCGAAAGCAAACCACCCGTAGCAGAATACGAGATACCTCAAGGACGAAATTTACCACCGTCACTATACATAATATACACAAATTACCTACTAGAACTCATACTAAAAAGAAAACCACAAATATATATAAGTTACCTGCCGCCCACAACAGGAGTCCCTTTCATCATTATAAAAGACATTCATTGTTCCCACATCCATGTATGTGCTAATTACGCAGTTAGATATAGAAATGCTTATGTTAACATTAATACATTATAAATAGACCCCGTTTCATTATTGTTAGTCAGTCTAGCCCAGAATTAATTGTAGTTAAGTACGTACTGTACCGCATAGTAGAATAAAAACCTTTTTAAAAACACAAGTTGTACCATCGAACTTATATTTGGCGCAGTCGGTAGGATACCCGAAGAAGTACTTCCGAACGAATATCGGTCAACGTAACTTCGTCTATATTAATAGTTTATCGGGTATCGAAAAACTCGTCTTCCGTCTACCAGCACCGAAGAGTTCTCCAAAAATCGAGAATCGTCGCTCTGAGGGCTACCAGTACGAGAAGATCATCTTCAAGACAGCATCGCACCTAGGAAGTCTCCAAACATCGAGAGTATCGCTCCGAAGGCATCCCTGTCGCGAAGACAACAGCAGATCCACAAACTCAAAGGAGGTGATGGACAGTCTGGTGATTTGGTGAGTGCACTTGTTTCTTAGAGGTATCTTTATGCTTCCGTTAAATTCGGGCTCTGACTCAATTCAAACCCCTCATCATAGTTCACGTTCGCGATCCCCCCGCGCACGAGTAAATAACGTAACTCAAGTAAATAATAATAATATTATAAATCCAGTAAACATGGCTTTAAAAAGCGAATACCTTAACATGATTCCGGACTTCCACGGAGAAGCCGAACTCCTTTCGCGATTCCTTGAAATCAGTGAAAAAATAGTTAATCGATTCTATAATGCAGCCGATCCGGCCGATTTCCAAAATGACTATATTATGTCCACAATAATTTCTAAGATAAAGGGTGACGCAGCGCGAAATATCTCGTCTAACGTAATAACAAATTGGAACGACCTTAAAACAGCCTTATTAAACGCGTACGGTGATAAACGCGATCACTACAGTTTAAATTTCGAAATTTGCAATTTAAAGCAAACCATCAATGAATCGCCTTTTGACTTTTACAATAGGTTACAGCGATTATTAAACCTCCAAATTTCATATGTAACCACACACATATTTGGCTTAAACGAACGTCTCCATTTAATAAACTTTTTTAGAAATAACGCATTAAAGGTATTATTAAGAGGTCTAAAAGATCCAATTGGTTCATATCTACGTGTTAAAAATCCGATTGATTTAAACGCAGCTTTAAATATGTTGACGAACGATTTTCAAGTAGAATTACTCTCACAAAAAATGGGCACTGTAAAATTAAACCCGCAACAAATACAAAAGCCGCGACCTGTTTTTCAACCAGCTACTTATAAAGCAAATAACAATGTTTTCCAACCGTTTAGAAATGCACCTAAACACGGGCCGCCTAGTAATCAAAATTATGTTCAAAATAAACGTACGAAATTCAATAATAACAATAATAATAATGGTTATAACCAAAATCGGTATAATCACGGAAACAATAATTTCCAAAATCCAAGGCCTGAATTTCCCAGACCGACACCGATGTCCGTATCGACATGCCACACGTTTAACCGCGAACGGTTCCCAAATAATCAAACGAGAAATAACAATGAATCATTTAACATTGAAACAGAACAAGACAATTTTTTAGGCGATACCGCCTCGGAACCTCTTCAGTAGAGACGATGGGCCTAATTAATAATAACAGTTCCTTACCCCATATTATCGATAACAAACGCAATTTAAAAATAATGATCGACACTGGAAGTTCCAGGTCATTTGTAAACCCTAATATAGCATACAAATTATTTAATAAAAATATTAAAGCAGATCCCTTCGATGTAACCAGCGCACATGGTACATCCCATGGAGATCACAGTACAGAAATATCTTTTACAAATTTGTTTAAATCAAATTTTGCTAATAAATTAAAATTCTTTCTTTTTGATTTCCATTCGTCCTTTGATGTCTTACTCGGACTGGACAATTTAACTAGATTAAAATCCTGTGTTGATTTTGAACGGCACTTATTAGTTGCCCCTAATTGTGAAATTCCGATTAAATACGGAAATAATAATAATTCTGTTTCCCAAGGCATCAAGCGTACATTGGTCCCTGCACGGACTCAGCAAATTATTGAAGTAGACATTAAAAATGTTAAAAATGGTAATGTAATTATCCCGCACATGAAACTCGAACACGTGGAGGTTCAGGAATGTGCTACTGCAGTAAAAGATTATAAAGCGCTATGTTGCGTTGTAAATAAATCTGACCAAGACCGAGATGTCTTTCAAAAAAAACCCATTGTCGTTAGCGAACTCAATGAATATGAGATCATTAACCCCAGAAAAATAAATAATAACCATAATAATTACAATTCATTAAATATGAGTAAAATAAAATTTGATCACTCCAAAATTCGGTCAATGCACATGAACGATGAGGAGAAAAAAGTAATTCATTCTCTTATTTCCGAATATGCGGATATATTTCATATTGACAATAATAAATTAAGTTTCACCAACAAAATAAAGCATAGCATTAAAACCACCGATGAAATTCCGGTTCACGCGAAAACATACCGCTACCCGGAAGTACACAAAATCGAGGTAGATCGTCAAGTAAACGAAATGCTTGACCAAAATATAATTAGACCGTCGTACAGTCCGTGGTCGTCCCCTATCTGGGTAGTGCCGAAAAAATTGGACGCGTCTGGCAAACGTAAATGGCGCGTTGTCGTCGATTATAGGGCATTAAACGACAAAACCATAGGCGACCGTTATCCATTACCCAACATAACTGATTTACTCGATAAATTAGGTCGATGTCAATATTTTTCGACGCTTGATTTAGCGTCCGGATTCCATCAAATAGAAATAGAGGAAAATGATATACCCAAAACGGCATTTAACACCCAAAACGGCCATTACGAATTCTTGCGGATGCCGTTTGGCTTAAAAAACGCCCCTGCTACCTTTCAGCGCGTTATGGATAACATCCTACGCGGAATTCAAAACGAAAAATGCCTCGTCTATATGGACGACATAATAATATTCAGCACTAGTCTGCAGGAGCATATCGAGAGCCTAAAAGAAGTGCTTCAAAGACTTAGAGAATCAAATTTGAAATTACAATTAGATAAATCGGAGTTTCTTAGAAAAGAGGTAGCTTATTTAGGTCATATCGTGACACCTTCGGGAGTAAAACCAAACCCCGAAAAAATTCGCGCAATTCAGAGCTTTCCTATTCCAAAAACAACAAAACAAATCAAGGGTTTCCTTGGACTCCTTGGTTACTATCGTAAATTTATTAAAAATTTCGCAGGTATTACTAAACCTTTAACAAAATGCTTGAAAAAAGACGCAATTATTAATATCCACGACCCCGAATATCAAAGTTGTTTCAATATGTGTAAGAATTTATTAACTAATGAACCGCTTTTGCAATACCCCGATTTCTCTAAACCCTTCGTTTTGACTACAGATGCCAGTAATTACGCGATTGGCGCTGTATTATCTCAAGGCAAGATAGGCTCCGATCTCCCCATTGCTTTCGCGAGTCGTACTTTAAATGACTCGGAGACTAAATATTCAACAATTGAAAAGGAACTCCTTGCAATTGTTTGGGCTGTCAAATATTACAGACCCTACCTTTTCGGCCGCAAATTTGAAATAGTAACTGATCATAAACCCTTGCAGTGGCTCATGTCCGTAAAAGAGCCTAACTCGAAATTAGTCCGGTGGAGACTTAAACTCTCCGAGTACGATTATACGATAGTATATAAGAAAGGTATACTTAATAAAAACGCGGATGCTCTTTCCCGAATTCAATTAAACATACATAATGTCAACAGTGAGAACGACGAAAATAATGATTTTTACATTGAAAATTTTGACGAATCTCTCATAGATAATGATAAAACGTCTTTAATTGTCGAACCCCCACAATCTGAATATCAAATTGATAAAAATAATGATGATGGTGCAACCATACATTCAAGTAGAGAAAACCCTGTATTTAACATACCCATAGCCGACAAAGCTGTCAACTTAGGTAATAATCAGATAATAATTAATGAGGTTAATCATTCACCCTCCAAACCAAAAAATATCAGTTTATTTAATAACAAAAAAATGCGTATAGAAGTACAATTTTCAAAATCAAATTTTAAAAATGATATAATCAATTTCGTCAAAGAATATATTGTCCCAAACATTACGTATTATCTATATTTCAAGGATAATATTTACGAATCATTTTGTAACGTTTTGCAGACATATTTTAAAAACTCCCAAGTTCAATTTATTAAATGTACACAATTTTTAACAGATGTACAAACAGAAAATGAGATCATAGAAATAATAAAAAACTACCACGAAGGGAAAACCAACCATCGCGGTATAGACGAAACTGAAGCCCACTTAAAACGCGTGTACTATTGGCCTGAAATGCGGAAATCTATACAAAAATTTATCAACGATTGTGATATTTGTCTGTCGAGCAAATATGACAGGAAACCCCTAAAACTTAAATTTAATGTAACTCCAACGGCAAACAAACCGTTTGAAATAATTCACATAGATAGCATCACGTTGGAGAAAGTGAAATTTTTAACTATAATAGATTCCTTCTCTAAGTACACACAAATGTATAGACTAAACTCTTATCAGGCGATCGAAGTGGCAAATAAACTAATTAAATTCTTTTCGCATCACGGGATACCAAACCAAATTATCGCTGACAATCACTTAGAATTCAAAAACAGCATAATTAGAGAATTAGTAGAATTGCACAAAATTGATTTACATTTCATTAGTAGTCAACATCCCGAGTCCAACGGCGTCGTCGAACGAATACATTCGACCATAATTGAACATATTAGATTGTTAAATCGTCAAGATACATTTAAAAAGGAACCAATTCAATCAAAAGTCTTATACTCTATCCTTGCTTACAATAATTCAATACACTCAGCGACCAAATTGAAACCTTCGGAAATTATATCGGGACATATTGAAAATGAATCTCCTTTGAATATTAATCTCGAAAAACGATTAATAAATAATTATATAACAAACCACAAAGATAAGGTAAAATTACTATACGCAGAAATTAACGATAGGCTTCAAACTAATAAAGACAAAATTATTAATAAAAGAAATAAAAATCGTGAAGAAATTCCAAATGTACCTAGCATGGTATTTGTAAAAAATAAACAAAAGCAGAGTAAAACGAAAGAAAAATATAAAAAGGAGGAAATTAAATCCGTTACCGCAGATCGTAAAACTGCCAAAATAAATACTACTCACTATAATACAGTTGACAAAATTCATTTATCTAACATAAAAAGACCCAGAGTTGAATTTAAAAAGAAAGACGCACCAAATAATCTAAATAATGAAAACGAATTAACGTTTGAAAACTATCAAATATACGCAAATAATAATAACGACGCAAATTATAATAACATAACCGAAATCGAAGATAATCTTTTCTTTGCACCTAATAACTTCTCCTTGGCCCATTGCGTCAGCCGCGATCTCAAGATGAACTCGGGCATTGTCCAAGATTTTAAATTAAGGTTTGGTCGAGTACGTGAATTATCCAAACAAGACCCAAAACTCTATTCGGTATGTTATCTAAAAGAGGATGACAGATATATTTTGTATCTAGTCACAAAAGAAAGATTCTTTCACAAACCAACATATAAATGCTTATTTCAAACCCTCGTCAATTTAAAAGAATTTTGTAAAACAAGTAATATAAACTATCTAGCCATGCCAAAATTAGCATGTGGTCTCGATAAATTAGATTATTCCAAAATAAAACCAATGATAAATTATATCTTTAACGACTTAGATATCGAAATTAAAATTTATCTCGGTGATCCTAATAGCGATCATTCACTTGCAGGTCTCTCGTCGTTACAACGACATTAAGCTTTGAAATAAGAAACATTACACAAAATGTAGGAATTCTACCAATCCAACTAGGACCCGCAAAATTACAAAAAACTATGCACACTTTCGTTCATTATTACGAGCTTAGTCCCATTTATGAAGAATTTGATAAGCTGGATAACCAATATGGATTCTTAACACATATGATAAATAACATTTCCAAATTTAAACGAGATTTTGAAAACTATGACAAAATTGTAAATTATACCAGGAATGACATTATTTCCAAAATAAATAATATCAAATCACATGTCACTCCTAAAAGAATTAAAAGAGGATTGATTGATGGGCTTGGTACTATTGTAAAAACAATTACCGGCAATATGGACGCCGCCGACAGCAAAAGAATTGATAATATTCTGAATCATTTATATTCTAATCAAAATAAATTAAAAAACCAATTAAATAACGGTTACAGTTTAAATACTCAAACTATACATAAATTCAATAAAACGCTCCGAGATATTGAGCATAACCAAATAACCCTTAGATCTAGAATTATGCAGTTATACGCAATCATGCGAGATGACACCGATCATCAACATGTTTTATTTTCTAAAGATTTATATAATCAATTAATCATCCTATTCGGAACAATTTCAAAAATATTGGATCATATTCTAAACTCTTTAGTATTTTGCAAACTTAGAGTACTACATCCTGACATAATTAGTCGGAATGATTTATTTTCGGAACTATCAAAAATATCAACGCATTATAATACGAAATTACCTTTCGAACTCAAGATTGAAAACATTTTGGATTTCGAATCCGTCATAAAGGTCAATTGTAGAATCGATGAAACAAAAATTAGTTATTTCTTATCAATACCAATTAATTACGAATCCGAATATGACCTATACTACCTGTATCCAATCCCAAGCAAGTTTGAGTCAGATTATATAACCATAATCCCGAATGTCAAATATATTCTCAAAACAAAAGCCCAAAATACTATAATGCCTCTAAGTGACATTTGTATATCTGGTACCAAACAATACCAATGTTCCGAAGATCTTATGCTGAATTTCCCAGTTACCTGTGAAAAAGAATTATTCGATGGGAAATATGATAATTGTCGATATACAAAATTAAAAATTACCGGGAATCATCTGGAAAAGATCCCAATACTAAATCAATATCTCGCTGTCTTTCAAACGCCAGAGAAGATAGAAGTAAGCTGTCGTGAAGCAACAGAAACGAAGAACATCGCCGGAGTCTTCTTGGTCAAGGGTGACCAATGCGCCATCAGCTTCAGAGGAAGAAGATTACCCCCCATAGACGTTTCACATGGAAGTCCCACAGTGATCAGTGCATCAGAACTTAACGTGAAAATAAACAATATTAGTGACTTCCAAATTAAACTAAAAAGACTGACACTCGAGGACGTCCCAGCGTTTCAACAAGCACCAGTTTTAGATGATATAAACATTCCTATTAAACCTAGTGCCTGGACAGTGTTTTTGTACATTATTTTAATACTTAGTGCTGGTTACGTCTTATACAAGTGGTTTCAATCCAGAAGAAACCTAAGGGAGGATGGATCCAAGAGGGTTTCCTTCGCGCTTCCAGGAGATGCACGAATCTAGGGGTGGAGGAGTTACCTGCCGCCCACAACAGGAGTCCCTTTCATCATTATAAAAGACATTCATTGTTCCCACATCCATGTATGTGCTAATTACGCAGTTAGATATAGAAATGCTTATGTTAACATTAATACATTATAAATAGACCCCGTTTCATTATTGTTAGTCAGTCTAGCCCAGAATTAATTGTAGTTAAGTACGTACTGTACCGCATAGTAGAATAAAAACCTTTTTAAAAACACAAGTTGTACCATCGAACTTATATTTTATATATATATATATATATATATATATATATATATATATATATATACCAATACCATCACCAATGACTGTACCATCATGTTTATTTCTCAACGCAAAAGGGTAACTAACTAATTGTGTTGCTATATACTCACAATATGCATTAAAATTTAATTTTAATTTTAATCAAGAATTAATCGAATTTACCAGAGGGATGTAATCAAAAATATCTAGATAATTTTCTTTTAGCTCTAATTTGATATATATATATATATATATATATATATATATATATATATATATATATATATATATATATTAGTTTATTAGGTAATCGGTCAATAAGCGAGATTATTCGCTAAATACTCTTTATTCTTTCCGATATTTCGGGAAACTATGTTCCCTTCTACAGGGTATACAATAAACATTATAATTATAATAAAAATAACTAAAACTTACAGAAACGAGGCTAGTAAAGTCCCATATTAAAACATGGACATTTAGACGTCACGGAAATCATTTAATGCTATAGTCAACTGATAATTTTTAAGTTATTAAAGGAAAGAAGCGAAAAGAAAAACTGTGTTATTTATTAACAACTAGGTGGTAATTTAAGAAAATATGTGTAAATGGCACTTAGGCCTTTTATATCTGTTTTCGCATTCAGTGCATCAAATTCTTGGTTAATTGCAGCACATTTCTAAGAAAAGTCTATTTTTTTGGTGTCTTTTAGTATCCAGAACCTCAACTGCACTATGATTGATCACATGCTTTGTGGTTTGTGCATGAGTGGCTAGTGCACAAGCTCCCTTTTTTATGTTAGTATCACTTTTATGTTGCGTTATTCTGGAGCGCAGTGTTTGTGATGTTTGACCAATATATATGTTAGGGCATTCAGAGCAAGGAATTTTGTAAATAACATCCGACAAACTTAGTAACGGGGTCTTATCCTTTAAACTTTGTAAATAATCTATTTACTGTTAGTACTGTCCTGTATGCAAATTTTATTTTATCATATTTTAGGACCTTTGTCAGTAATTTGGTAAGACCTTCAATATAAGGAAAGGATATACAGGGTCCTGCAACAGTGCGTCAAGCTTTCCTAGCGCCTTTCTCGTAAGAGATAGAAAAAAATGTTTCAGATAAAAATTTATTGAATTAAAAATCTCTATGCCGTAAAATTATTTTCAAATATACAGGGTGTCCCAATTTTGCGTTATAACAAAAGCAAACATTTTTTTAAATGGAACACCCTGTATATTTTTTCATTTTATAATTTGGATAGTATTTTATAACTTAAACCTTTTTTTGGTTTTTAATTTCGATATGGCATTTCCGAGTTATTGACGTTTTTCTGAAAAAAATGTAAAAAGCGGAGGTTCACAAAAAAAAATATTCTGATGTTGTATTTAAAATTTAAGAAATTTTCTTTTTCCTATGGTTGGTCATAAGTAGTGTTTATGTACCAGTGTTAAAAATTTTCACTTTTGAGGAACCCTGCCTTTGTATCAGACACGCCATTTTCTAAAATTTCAAATTGTCGTAACTCTTTTTTTTTAAATGGAATCATATATTTTTTTTAATTTCATATTATTCTGCATCTAATTTCCTACAAAAAATATTAAGCATACCCTATACCTAAAAGTGATATTTTTCAAGATATAAAAAAATGTATATTTCAAACGGTCCTTGAATACGAATTTGTTTTTGAATAGATAGCCATGACTGAAAAAATGCATCTGTCAATTAAACAATTAGTTTGACATGTAAATGGGAGGTGTGAATTACAAAAAACAAAAGAAGAAAGCCTATCATCAACGAGGAACCAAAAAGACATTGGTGAAGGAACTGGCATAAGCGAGAGGTCAGCACAAAGCATTCTGAAGAAAAATCGATATCAAGCATATCATATTCAGCTACATAAAGAACTGAGTAATACTGATTTTCAATTTCGTTCCGAATTTTGTTTCTGGGGAAGACAGAAAATACAGGAGGATCTTTCGTTTTTCCAATATATTTTATTCACGGATGAGGCGTCATCCCATAACAACGGATCTGTCAATAGGTACAATTTTCACTATTATTTAACTGATAATCCGCATGTTATGAGACAAGTTGATCATCAGCATTGAATGTCTGGGGCGGAATTTTTGGAAACCATGTTGTAGGTCAACATTTCTTCGAGGGCCATCTCAGTAGGTCTATGTATTTGTACTTCTTGCAAATTGAATTACCCGGAACGTTAGCTAATGTACCCTAACTAACAAGAAACAGGGTGTGGTTTTAACAAGACGGAGCACCTGCCCAATTTTCACAAGACGTGAGGGCATTTCATTTTTCTCAACCAGTGGATTGGTAGGAATGGACCCACCAAATGAGCTGCTAGATCTAAGGATCTAACAAAACCTGAAATTGTTTATAAGGAATCACCAATAGCACTGAATATCATATGCTTGATATCGATTTTTCTTCAGAATGCTTTGTACTGACCTCTCGCTTATGCCAGTTCCTTCACCAATGTCTTTTTGGTTCCTCGTTGATGATAGGCTTTCTTCTTTTGTTTTTTGTAATTCACACCTCCCATTTACATGTCAAACTAATTGTTTAATTGACAGATGCATTTTTTCAGTCATGGCTATCTATTCAAAAACAAATTCGCATTCAAGGACCGTTTGAAATATAAATTCTTTTATATCTTGAAAATTATCACTTTTAGGTATAGGGTATGCTTAACATTTTTTGTAGAAAATTAGATGTAGAATAATATAAAATTTAAAAAAATATATGATTCCATTAAAAAAAAAAGAGTTACGACAATTTGAAATTTTAGAAAATGGCGTGTCTGATACAAAGGCAGGGTTCCTCAAAAGTGAAAATTTTTAACACTGGTACATAAACAGTACTTACGACCAACCATAGGAAAAAGAAAATTTCTTAAATTTTAAATACAACATCAGAATAATTTTTTTTGTGAACCTCCGCTTATTACATTTTTTTCAGAAAAACGTCAATAACTCGGAAATGCCATATCGAAATTGAAAACCAAAAAAAGGTTTAAGTTATAAAATACTATCCAAATTATAAAATGAAAAAATATACAGGGTGTTCCATTTAAAAAAATGTTTGCTTTTGTTATAACGCAAAACTGGGACACCCTGTATATTTTAAAATAATTTTACGGCATAGAGATTTTTAATTCAATAAATTTTTATATGAAACATTTTTTTTCTATCTCTTACGAGAAAGGCGCTAGGAAAGCTTGACGCACTGTTGCAGGACCCTGTATATGATGGTGCAGTTGTAGGTAAGTTGTCATATAATATTGCTCGGTTGGAAACTATGAAGCTCAGATGTGTTGTAAATTAAACGTCGAACTAGATTAATTGGGTAGGCGTTGTCTGTCAGAATTTTTTTTTAGTTTTTTAGGCTATTCTGAAGGAGTGTGGAGTGACAGATTTTCTTAATTCGGCCTTTTAGTGTTATTATGAAATTCAATTTCATGTTAAATGGATGACATGAATTATAATTAATATAACGTCCTGAACATACAGGTTTTTGGTACCAGTCACACAAAAGCACATTACTGTCTGTTCTTACGACTCTTGTATCGAGAAATGGAACACAGCGTTCATTCTCCTCTTCAACAGTGAACTGTATATTTTCATTATAATTGTTAAATAATTCTTGAGTTAATTGTTCTTTGTCTGCGGGTACTGCACATATAAGGTCGTCAACATACTTTTTGATAAAAGGAAGCTCAAAGGGTAATTGTGGAATAACAGTCTTAAGAAGTTCATCCATAACTATATCTGCTAATATCGGACTAATTTTAGATCCCATAGGGCAATCAAAAATCTGTTTATAAAATATACCATCGTATACAAAGTAACTAGAATTAAAAATGAATGTAATAATTTTAATGAAAAGTTCACGAAGGATGTTGTAATGTTCACTAATGCTTGGCCATCTTTCATTTACACAGTATATTACAAGATCGACTGGGATGTTGGTGAAAAGGGTCACATCATCTAAACTTATTAAAACGAAATTTAAAGGTAATTGGTAGTCGTTTATCTCATTTGTAAAATCGATTTTACGACCGAGTAGAAAAATATCAAAGTTTCCCGATTGTGGACGATACAAACAAATTAAAAAAGTATTGTAATCAATTAAATCTACCGAAACAATTTCGCAATGATTCTCTGCCAAGGGCAAATTAATTGTTGAGTAGTTTAAAGCATTTCTTACAATTGCGATATTGCAACACCGCCATTTTTAAGTCAGGGTCTGCAAAATGATATTGCATATATGAATCCATGTATGGAATTACGAGACATTTCCAAGTCTTCCAACCAATACTCATTGATGCAGATTGCAGTAAGATTTTCTAAATTAGCTAAAAATGCGTCAAATATTAAAATAATGTTTTTCTGAGGCTCCTTGTGTTTCCGCTTCCTCTCTGCTAAAATAAGAATAATGTTGTACTTACATATTTCTTGGTCAATTATTTATTTCTTACATGGTATTACCATGGAATCCGTTGTCAAGTTGTTGTTTGCAGTCCTATTGAGTTTGATCCATTTCCCATTATTGCTTTGTTTCTATTTTATTTCCGTTTTACTTCCAACCATTTTTCTTTACCAAAAAATGGTTGCATACGACAATTTTTTGAACTGCATTTTCTCCGAGTGTTAAATTTGCGACATCTTTGGTATTAAGATTAATTATTTTCACTTCACCGTGTTTTATATTTGTTTATTTAATATTATGATTATTATTTGAAATATTCGGTTTGTTGGAAGGAGTTTCTTCACTTTTTTTCGTTTATAATTAATATCTTCCCGTTTGGCAGCCCTTGATTAGTAATGTGCTTGCGCTGTTTTATTGGATTCTTGGTTTTGTTATTGTTTACACTTTTAGCATCGTTAGTATTTTGAATATTGTAGTTCTGCCTGTTATTAATAGTTTCTAGAAGAATTATGTGCTTCTTCATGATTGATACTTTATCGTGGAGTTCTGTAATAATTTCATCTTTATCCATTATGATTTGCTTCAGGCAACTTAGTGTTAATTCACTGTTATCCATTATTGTTTGTTTGAATATATCTTCTTAATTATCGGTTAAGGGTAATTGTTATGTGAATACATCGTCAGACAAGATATCCTCAGTTATGGTTGTAATACTTGCTGATTTTTGATCGAGTTTCATGATCTTGGAAACAGGATCTGTGGTGGTTATTACATAAATTCCACTGGGACATAATGTAACGCTTACATTTTTTACACCAATTTTGTTTTGTTTTAGCACTATTAATTTAATTTTCACTTTTATTTTCCCTTAATTCGGTGCTAAGCGCACGCGTAGTCCTCATAATTAATGTAATGTTTTATGGGTTAAGTGGTAGAGTACCCCTAATAGCTAAACTTCGCCCATTTTTTTAATAAATACGTTTATTATTATTATGTGAACTTTATAGGTAAAATTATTAGGATAGAATAATGAACAAATTTTTACGTTGAAATCATGATAATTTATTAATTCTGAATTTTTCGTTTTCCGATTACACATTAGACTACTTGTACTATAAGGCTTAAACACACATTTATTTGTATTTAATTGACTAGTAAATCAAAATTCTATTCATATATTATAGCAATAGTAATACATATGCTTTAAATATATGTATTAAAATAACATTTTAATACATACATTTAAACCTGGTAATAGTTTATTTTATATTCTTATTTAAAAGGTATTTTGCTAACAAAAAATCAACAAAACTAACAAAATATGAAAATATATTTAAATACAGTTCTTTGAGATATTACACATGTTAGTCCTGGATGCATGAATCAATGTTTGACTAGTTTACACAGATAAAATCAACAGTCTACGCAAAAGGAACGAATGAGCACGAAAACTTTTAGCAGTAATTTCTTCACGCCCTTAGATCGATTTTTATATCTGAAAATCGGGCAAAGATGCGGAAATGTCGTGGGGGATTTACCTTCACTTTGAGGGCGATGTAGCAGTTTCCCGTACATTACTTTTATATAACCAAATAAAATGAATTATTATTCAATTAAATATTTCTTGGGCGTGTATTGGCATGCATAACCTTCATTCGTTAGTTTACTCCACTTATAAGATTATTTCATTTGCGATTGCTAGTGTTTAATGAATATATGAGATCGGGAGTTAATTAATTTTGTAATACATACACTTAACTCGACGTTCAATAATACAAGAGATCGTTCAAGTCCTCTTTGAGATATTATTATATAGGTAAGTTTAAGACAATGATAATTACTGTTATAACAAATATATAGAAAATTTTGTAAATGATATAAAAATATAACCAACAAAATTCTCCCAATAAACTTGCATTATACGCATAATAAACTTATTAGAAAAAAGCCATTTATATATCTAGCAATTTTAAAATTATCTCATTCAACGTTTCTAATTTATACTCAACAATTTTCTTATTAAAATATACAAAACTAAAGAATAACTTACTTAAAAAATAATAACAATTTTAGTTATATATATAAATTTCACTCTACTACAAAAGATCTCACAATTTAAAGTAATTTTTCTTAAAAAACATCAAAACAAAACAGCAAATTTTCCATTGAAATTGAAAAATTAAGGTCGCTATCTAATCATATTAGAATTTTCTGTAAACTAATTATATGATACTGATATATAGATCCAAGCAACGAATGCTTGATCTAAATTATATTAATTATAGTTTCATTATTTTCAATTATTTGCTGTTGCGCTGCCCTAGATTTCGCATTATCAAAATATAATATTAAATGAACCCACAGTTCTGTATTTTACACAACAATGACTAGCCAATTACATTAATGAGTTAATAAGCATAATTGAGTTTTGTTCTATTAAAAGGAATAGATAGAAATATTGCTTGATATCACTGTTAAAATGTAATACAATTTTCTTAGCGTTGTACTTACCATTTACAAAGCTATTAAACCGCATTAATGCTTTTTCCTAAAAATATGTATATCAATTATTTTCTAATGAAATTAAGTAATACGAAACTGATGGGGCAAAATAATTATACCCGATTTAATGCAAATGATGAAAACTCCCTTCTGGATCACGTTGTCATAAATCAGCAAGAAATAATTACAAATATACAAAGAATAGAAGTAAGCACATTCGATCATATGGCATTAGTAATTCATGTACAAAAAATAGAACAGAACTACAAATTAAGAATTACAAAAATAGATCACGAATAGATTAATAAAGACAGAAAATATAGAAAACAAAACAATAGGCAGCCTAAAAGCACTTTCAAAAATACTACTAAATATTAAGAACAACAACACCACAGTAAAAAGAATCAAAATATTAAGAAAAATCCTTGGATAAATGAAGAACTAATAAAATATATAGATGCGAGAAATAAACTATCAAAACAGTACCATTTGCAACCAAACAACTCAATTATAAAAGAAAACTATAATAAACAAAATAAATTAACAAACGAAAAAATTAAACAAGCCAAAACAATATATTGTATAAAACTGTTTAACAAAAATACAATTGACCCCAAAAAATATGGAACCAAATAAACAAACAAATAAAAAACACTAAGGCACAAAAATAGAACATACAAGAAATTATTAAAGAAGATGGAAAACAACTAAACAAAATAAAGAAATAGCAAACGAAATAAATACATACTTCGCTCAAATAGGCCAAAAACTAGCAGAAAAACAAATAAAAGAATTCCCCAAATTAACAAATGAAACAAAGATCACAAATACCGACGAAACAATAGGAAACATTAAAAAATTTAATCCAACAACTGAAAATGAAATCAAAACAATTAAAAGAAACCTCAAAAATAACACAGCTCCCGGATTTGACAAAGTCATAAACAAAATGTTAAAAGAAAATAGTATCAAATTGACTCCCATATTAACAAACATTATAAATCAAATATTGAAACATACCCAAATTACATAAAAACTTCAATAATAAAACCAATATATAAAAACGAAGATAGTACCAAACCAGAAAACTATAGACCCATAACGCTTTTATCAACCCTAAATAAAATCTTAGGAATTTTAAACTTAACCTAAAAACCTTTAATTTTAAAGGTGTTGTTTGGCAATTGCTTCTGATGTAAGATAATAGGAATGTGGTGCTCGTTTCCTTTTTAAGAAGCGCTGGCAAATAGAGTGGCAAATGAATGTGTGCTAACACGTTTAGTTGTATGCTGCATTGTTACGTCTCGATGGTATTGACTGTGCAGTTTGTGTGAGGATTAATAATGTTCAAGAAAATAATGGACGTCACCAGTTGTGAAGTTAGGGCTGTAATTAGGTTTTACAGTGGAAAAAATGTGTGACCTTGCAATATTCATCGTCAATTGAAGAATGTGTATGGATGAGTCATCTGCTCGGCACTGGTGTCGTAACGACAAGAATTCGTGACAGCCGTCAGCTCAAACTAAATTTCTTCAAAAATCTTAGGCTAATAAAATGGAATTTAAATACATAAAAACAAATATAATTTTTAATAATTAATTTCAATTAAGTTACAGAAGTTAACTTAGATGTTGAATGCGAATACCAAATGAGCTAAAATGATATATGTCAATATGACTGATTTAGTATACTCATAGAATATATTATTACTTAATTTTGAAAATTGGGTTTAGCACCTTTTTTAGAATGTTTTAACGTAAAAAAATCTTTATTGGCTCAGTTACAAAAGACAACTGACATGTTTTACTTAAAATAATACAAACTGAATTACAAATTACAATATAACTTAAAATAAAAAAGTATTTAGTTTGAATTAATTAAGAAATATTTTCACTGTATTAAAATATTAATTAACCTCACGAGAACTTTATAATGTATTCTGAAAATTAAGGAAATATTAAAGATATTTTTATCATTAATGTGTCGTTTAATTTTTTTTTGACTAATGAAGTACTTGTAGGTAATAGGTTATATAATCAAAATTTTATATAAAAGAATTATGCTTTTGATTTATAATAAGATACTTAGAAATTCTAACCGGATAATCATGAAGGCTAGTTTGAGATAGCAATGGAGGCGAGTTCTTATGAGCATATAATAAAAATGGTTGAACATATATACAAGGGTAATGTTAAAATTTCCGTTGGGGAAAATATCGTTTAGATAGAGATCTGTAATATAGCTTTAACACGCATGTGATTTGTTTTTTGTACATTATAAGCATTGCTCCAACAAATAACGTGAAAACTTAAAACGATATATGCAAGGCTGTAGTAAATATTTTATTAGTTACATCGAAGTGGGCGTAAGTTTATTGTCTTTTATGTGTATTTGCAATAGATTATCTTACGTGAGAATTTTGTTCATATGTAGTTCAAAAGTGTTAGAAGGATTATATTTAAATGAAATTTACGCATTAAGAGTTATTGTTATAAATTGTACCCGTTCGGTATATTTCCTGAAAGATTTTATATAAAGTATAAATAATATCGGCTACATAGTTTTTCTATTGTTTTTTATCTATTTTTCATCGTTGTGAAAACAATCAGTGGAAATTCATGTTTAAACTAAACTAGATCGACGCAACCTGGTATTATTTTTAAGTTCTTAAAAATGGAAATTATTTCGTTGTCACTAATATGATTAAGAAGCATTGAATTATAAGTTATTGTCGAATTTTAGAATATATTTGTGAGATTAGTTAGTTTGCGTTAAACAATTTCTACAGAGGATTTATGTTTAAACTCGTTCTCATAAAAAAGATTTTGAATTAGACTATTTATTTTGTATCGACTTCTTTTAAAAACACTTTATTTGTTTTATAGGAATGATTTATGTGTATGTCTTTAGTTGTATTTTTAAATGAGCAAATCACGTCTAAATAATTATAAAACATAGTCCAAAATGTTGTTAGTTTTTTATCCATTATTTCCTTAATATTTGGGCGTATGTTTACAAAACAAGAATCTAAACTCACTACTATTGTAACTAATAATTAATAATAGAAGTTTTATGGTTGAAATTATGTGTCAGTTTATGAAAATAACATTTCATTTGCTAAGTGAAATTATCAAAAATCGCGGGATCAAAATATTTATATATTGTACACATTTTTACCCATGATTATTTCTATGAATATCCCTTATTTTTAAAATACTTATTGCTGATAATTTAATAATTTAAAAATACGAAATCATTTCGTAAATCAACGAAAATGAGTCTTATTAAAACTACAAAACAAATTACTTATTGGAACAACTACTTCTCTGGCTAATACCTCGACAAAAATTGAATTATACAAAAGTAATTTGCGTATTACAAATGGCACAGCTATCAAAACAATACTAGATTGAATGTATTTATTTCTTTAAAATAATCTAAAAAATAATTGAATGTACGTTAAACAGTTTGTGAATGAATATGGAAAAAAAAATTATGAACAAGCAATGAATTTCCGCCGATTTAATTGTAATAAACTAGTAGAAGTAATTAAATAACCTAACAATCGAGTTTATAATGATCTACAGACACATGTTTCGATCTCTCAATCTCATCGGTACAGTATCAAATGCTAACAAAAACATTTACTAAAATAAATATAACAAAAAGTTGAAAACTCTGGCATGTACCACAACTGATACAATAATGAAATTTAATCGACTTAATACCTGAAACAGATTAGTGAATTCTACAGGAGTAATAACATACATTATTTTTTTTTAGTTTATATTACCGAAATAATTACATTCAAACTAGTGTTGCTTTGGTAGCTTTGCTATTTCTAACACGCAAATTACTTTTGTATCATTCAATATCTGTCAAGGTATTAGCCAGAGAAGTAGTTATTTCAATAAGTGATTTGTTATGTAGTCTTAGCAAGACTCGTAGATTTATGAAATGTTTTCGTATTTTTAAATTTCAATTTAATACATTTTATTATATTTATTGCTGGTTCAATAAATGACAAGGAAGATTATTCATTTAAATTTTCGACTGATATCCATAGAATAACCTACGATGTATTTTCTTGAATTTTATTCATTTATTTATTATCTGTATATTGTTATTTTATTTGGAGACTTTTAGAAATTAATTTGAAACGCATGTTTTATACCACGTCTGGGGCTTAACGAGCTTATTCCGCATATGCATTTGGAGATGGAGTGAAGAGTAAAATTCTGCAATAACAGCATCTTGTTTAATATTCTGATAGGATTTTAAATAAAATATGTTTTAAAGGTACGATTGTCTGTTGTTTCATTTCTAGGTACACTTTTAGGTATAAATTTTATCTTTATATTAATACTTACTAGTATTCCTTAATAGCTGGCATCATGTTCTATTTTCCACATTTCTAATATAACCTTTGTGAATCTTTGTACCATATTTAACACACTGAAGTCCAATTTATGGCAAATTACTGCATAGAATTCGGCAAATACTTTGTTCACTGCACTCTTGATGAAAGAAAAATAGATATTATCTGATTTTGAAATAAGGCAATTTTTTTGGTTTCATATTGGTATATTTAATTTCCTGACACGTGTTTCGGTCAATGATAACCATTCTCAAAGGAATTAATCCTTTTCCTGTTTTATGGTTTTCTATTGCCTGTTTGTGTTCGGTGTACCTTATCTTGAAATTCTTCCCTGTTTTTCCTACGTATTTTCCGTTACAGTTTTTGCAATTGAATCCGGATTTTTCTAAAGGGTCTATTGATCTTGTTGTTGAATAAATGTTTCTTTAAATTATCGCTATTGTTGGATGTTGTGTTAGTTCTTTTGCTATTTTCTCACTTACAACTGGAATGTATGGAATGGCAGCAAAGTTTTTGTTTTCTTTGATTTCTTGTTCATTAGACAAAATTTTTTTCTCCTTTTTCATTTAATTATTCTATCTACCTTCTTTTTGTTGTAACCTTGGTTTGTTATTTGGTAAGTTGGATTTAGTTCTCGTCTTAACTCTTCTTTGCTAAGTAGGATGTTTACTAGACAATGAATGTATGAATTTAATGCCGAAGATTCGATTTCTTCAAATTGTATCGATATCGATGGAATTGTTGTGACGGTTGCAGTGAGTTTTCTATATATAGCATTTTTTAAAGGGTTATTGTGTATTGAAATACACAGGTCCAAAAAGTTAAGTATGCCATCTTCTTGTTTTTCAATGGTAAACTGAATTTTCTTGTTGATAGAATTTATTCTTTTTAAAAATGCGTCTAGTTTTCTGTTGGTGCCGATTCAAGTGCAGAAAATATCGTGGACGTATCTGCACCAAAATTGTATGTTTTGTTTATGTTTTATCCTTAAACATTTTTTCCTCGAAATCACTCATACAAATTTCCGCGAAGAGAGGTAAAACAGGTATTGACATAAAAAGGCTCTGGACATCGAAAGAAACCAGAATTGAGTTGTTGTTAACTGTGAGGTATTTGGTTTTATTCACGAAGTCGATTGAGTTCTTAATTCCGTATTGTGATGTGCAAGGGATTATTTCTGGTAGAGTTTTATTTATAAGGGAACATATTTTATACGAGGGGCATTGATGAAGGAGATAATTGGTCTTATTGGGTTGTTAGGTTTGTGTACTTTGGGCAGGTCATATAATGTGTGCTGTGCTGTGGGCTTCATAACTCTTCATTTTCATTTTATTAATTTCACTATCCGGGATTATGGAGTTTACTGTTTAATTGCTTTAACAATTTGCTACTGGAACTGGGTGGTCGTTTCTTTTTTGTAGGTTAGGAAATTATTCTCATCAATGAAGCTGTTAACTTTTGTAATATATAAATATTTCCTTATACAGAATCGTAATAATTTTGCCCTTGTTTGTTTTGCAAATAACTTGTTATTGTTACATTTTGTTTTTATTCCTTGTATGGTGTTTGCTTCCCGGCCATTATTTGTGGAACATTTAGTTGACTGATTAAGTGCTCTTGTGATGATGTTGGTAAATATATTTTTTTCCAGGTCTGCTGTTATGTTTATACACTTCAGCGTTAGTTCTGTTTCGAGCGCAATGTTTTCCTCATTTTGTTTCGGAATTTTAGGGGCCAGAGGATATTTGAGTCTTTTATTTCGGTATGATTGAAATTGATCTTAGATAGGTCTTTCACCCTTGTATCGAAAGTGGTGTTTTGTCCGCTCCTTGGTGTAAATCGGGTTTTTGATTTTGTTTATGTTTATTGAGTGTTTTGTGTAGTTGATATAATGTTTGTATATTTTAATATTGACGTCTTCATTGGCTTCTGAAAGGCAGATGACTAATGATGTATTATCCAGATGCTTAGTTAGTTCCATAAGGTTCTTGTTGCTCTTATGCGTTTGTAGCTGCATCTGATATTCATATAGGACCAAGTAAGTGTGTTCTTTAGGCACAGTTTTTTAAGTAAAATGTTATTTGAACACATCTTCTTCCATAATTGATTTATTTTGTGTCTACTACATTGGCCTTTTAGCCATTAATGACAGCGATATTCCTAATAATATTGATTTCTTTTTAAAGGAAACCTCTGACAAGGGTATGTGTAGTGCTCGATATATCATTGAGTTAAACGCTATCATTTTGTGTTTTTGCGGGTGTGACGAGGAATGATGGAATTTATGAAGGTGGGTTTTCTATAAATTTCGTATGACAAAGTATTATTATCTGTAAATATTGAAATATTCAAGTAGTAAATTATATTAATATTCTCTGGCTCAATTTTAAATTTCATTTTTGGATGGATGTTGTTAATATATTCTATGAAATGAGATAACTGCCCACCTGTTCCTATAAAACAAGCTAAAACATTATCTACATACCGACGACACATTTAAATATGTTTTTTTTAATAAAGGGGAGAATTTAGTATTCTTTCTATTCCATAATTATATCAGCTGGATAATGTACTTAATGGTGAACCCATTGCTAGTCCATCTGATTGCTTACAAAAATTATTATTAAATGAAAAATACGAGTAAGTTATTATTTAAGATAATTTCCAATAAATTAAAAAAGTCTGTCTTTACAAAAATATTTATATTATTTTTATCAAAATAGTTTTCTATTAATTTTCAACAGTCTTACTGGGGGGGGGGAGTATTGCCAAATATATTTGATACATCAAAAGATGCCATTGTTTTGGACTGGAAAATTGATAAAGGAAACTACAGGGATGATTGGATGACCCTGGGTTCATATATTATATGAATTTATCTGAGGAAATATTGTTAGAACTGTTAAGGCAAGGGACTTGAGATCATCAATGCTAGGATCTTTATTCAACTCTATGATCTCTGAATTTTGTTAAAATTTTTGAAGTGTACGCAAATTTTTCTAGAGTAACTATCGATTTTTCCTTATCTGCGTTCTTAATGATTAAATTATTGTTCTGAATTTTATTTTTAAAGAACTTAACTGTTTTGTGATCAAACATAATTTAGTACTTATTCTTTTGTAATATGTTTATTGATTATTATAAAAAACAAAGACCCGCTGCAATTTGTTATTTTATTGAAAGTATAATCACTATATGACATTGGTATGGTTTAGTTTTTACAAATAAAATTAAAAATAACCTTGCTACAGAATAAATTTCATAAGGTGTATTAAAAAGCTACTTATCACTATAACTAAATATAACGCAAAATAGCCGCAGTTCAAATTGATTCAATAAATATAACAAATATTTATTTAGGTTTTGAATACAAGAGTACTGACATGATAGTAAATCAAATACCGTTCAGTTTGCAAATGTAAATCGAATGTATTTTTTCTCTGTATTTATAGGCGGCATATGCGTTATTCACGTGGATATTACTATCATAAATATCGATAATAAATATTTATTATAAAATTTATTCGTGCACTGAAATACCTATTGTGCTCAACCCGCTCTCACTTAAGCTTTCTTAGTGTATAAAAACTTCTGGATATAATCGATTTTAAATCGGTTTCTTGCGCAAACAACTATAAGGTGGAATTAAAAAAAGATTAGGTATTTTTAAAATATTTTTTGTTAAAAAAAATATGCAAATATATCGGGTGATTGGCGAAAAATCTTGAGTGCAGTATTTCGATCCGACTTGAATAAATAATATATTAAATGAAATCATTTATAAAAGACTTCAATATGAATTGAAGTGGTATTTTTTCTTGTATCCAGTTTTATTTCAATTTCCTCTGTGTATATATTTTTTATTCGCAAGGAGATTTTTTTCTGAATAATTTAAATAGCAGAAAGAATAAGGACATGTTTAATATGTATATCTTACCAAAACAAAGAGATTTTTAATTTAGTATTATTTTTTGAGTGAAGTCTGCTTTAAATATCATAAATGATTTCATATCAGTTGCCAATACAGTTAAAACGTCCAGTATGTATTTATAAAGAACTATTGTTACATTAACTACAGTAAATTTGTATTTTTAATTTTAGCAACTTCAAATTTCTTTATTTCTTTATTAATGTGTAAACAGACAAGGTTTTACATACGTCAAAATATAATAAAATGAAACAATTAGGTAAAATAAAATAAGTGCTTCATAAATAATAAGTAAGTAGATAAAACTTATACTAAATGACAAAACAATAAAATTATATTATAAAATAAAATCATATCGTGCATTAATCAAATATTCGTCATAAGAATAATACGATGCATGCAACAAAATACTTCGAACTCTACGTTTGAATTTAAAAATATTTAGTCCTCGAAGGGGTGTTGGTAATGCTTTGTAAAATTTACAAGCCAAATATCTTGCGCCACTTCTTGTGGTATATAATTGTACATATTTGGGACAAATAACTTTTTTATAACGAGTATTATAATAATGCGTATCCTCATGTGTTGTATAACTATCAATATGTTTATGGACATGGATCAAACACTTTAATATATACATGCAGGGGAGAGTAAGTATGCCAAGGTTGGGATATATTCCTCTGCAATCATCCCTGTAACCAATCCCAGCAATAGCCCGAATAGCACGTCTTTGAAGAGCAAATATATCATGCCTAATAGAGGAATGACCCCATGATAAAATACCATAGTTTAAGTAGGTATGAAATATAGCATAATAGGCCGTTTTTAAGAACTTTAAACAATAATGCAAACAAAATTAAAAAGAAAAGAAAACAAGATTTTATTTCGATAAAAAATTAAACTTTGAAATTATTTAATAAATTAAGTTTATTTTATTACTTAGTAACATTGACAGAATAATATAATATGTTAAAATGAGTTGAGATCTTATTAACGAAATAAAATAATAATTTTTTTGTTTAATTAGGTGATTCTATTAACACAGTAAAGTAGAAACTTTTTGGATAAACATTTAGTAATAGTCGATAATTTGTTGCCATATTTAAGGTAATTTCATTACGTTTCTCTCCTAGAAACCCTCAAAATTGTTCGCCATGGACAGGAACAGATAGTAATAATTTGGTGCCAGGTCCAGACCATAAGGTGAATGCATAAAAATCTCCCCACCAAATTTCTGGGGCTTCTAGCGAGTCACTATCCATGTTTATAGCCTTGCGGTATCCCGATGGAACATAATTTTCGTCTCCTTTTGCAATCTATAGTACTTAATCAATTGAAACAGTACTTACATGACGATGGGACTCAACAATGCTCATTATTTTTTTCTAAAATAGACAGTGTGTTTGCTTACATCCATCTTTGACGCGCGCTCAAACAAAACTGAGTCAACTAATAACAAAACTGTCAGATTTTTTTTGTAGAAAATCTTACCTTCCTAACGCCATCTAGTGGAAATCGGACTTATATACAACTAACTAAAGCCATCTATAGAAAAAAATAATGGATTTCTTTTCACTACACGTAATATACATAGAGGGTGAGCCATTAGTGAGCATTAGCTCCCTCTAACCATCTTGCTTCAATTAGATCCCTACCACTACTTTTTCTCCTCTTCGCAATCAATCCATCCCATGCATCATCCGTGACGTGCTCGACTACTTCGGCGCATCTAATATTGCTAACTTTGCCACCACTTAGGGCTTCACCCTCCACTAGGTGATGAATGTCATCTCTTTACAAGCTTTTTTCAATATACGCGTCGACATACTTGTCGGCCTCTTCAGGCGTTTTGTAGAACCCTCCGGCCATCTCCTTCCTCGCCCCATCCAATGCCCCTTCTGCATGGAGTTCCGTCCACCCCCTGCAAAAACCTATTTCCTGCTGCATATGCGCCGGCAATCACACTTCAAACAAATGCACCACCACCACCCCTAAAACCTACCCCTCTTTACTCCCTGCTAAACCTAAAAAGTAATAGTATGTATCTCACCTTCCCTCTACCTTTCTCCCTGAGAGAATCTTGTCCCGTACAATCTAAAACGCCTTCCAATCCTCACTTGAAACTAAACAACTTCCCCTGACACTATCTTCGACAGACGACATTAACTGAACGACAAACAAACGGCACCCATCATGGACAAAGCGTCCATAACGCCGCAAATAGCGGCCGCGTCACTGCTGCCGTCTTTTTCGACATTAAAAGAGCTTTCGACACCGTTTGGTACTAAGGTTTGATCCTTAAACTCCACCACCTGAACATCCCTCTCCATCTTATACGCATAATCAAATCCTTCCTACAAAACCGCTCCCACACAGTTTTTTACTGTTCTGCAGCCACTTCTTATTTTATCTTCTCATGTTCCACAAGGTTCTATCATCTCGCCGTTCCTTCGCACTCTCTTCACGTACGACGTACCACTTCCCAAATCCTCTATAACACAAACCTGCGCGGATGGCAAAGTTCTCTGGGTGCTCTCACAATATCACCCGCTCAGTCATCTCTAATCTTCACTAAGATAGATACTAAATACTGAACAATCTTCGACGGCTGAAGTTATATGGCCAGGTCATTCATTATATTCCTAAGCCTGTGAGCGAGGTAGAACTTGACGCTGGGTTTGCTGATATCATTTCGTTGAAATAGTCAGAAAACGATCTTTTGGCTGTAATTCGGTCAAAGGTAGTCTAGAGTTCGGCCATGGTGTAGAGTTGATCACTTCAATGGTAGAAGTATAGACGGAGGATGCTATGAATAACTATGTGCTCTATAAAAACAGTTTTATTTCTCAAATGAGGTAGAGTGGTGATCAGAATTTGAACTTCGTATTCTGCAGCAGGACAGAGAAAAATTGTATTGTGTATGCGTAGAATAATATAGACAGATGGCATCCATGCTTAATGTCAGGGCTCCTATGAATTATATATATGCTAAAAAAGATAGTGTGGTTTAGCGTATTTTAGAGATTGAACTTGTTTGTTCAAGATGGAAAATGGAGTCTGGGCAATTTTCGTGAGCAGTTATGAAACCAGATAAGTTGTCTTTTGTACTGATTAATATAGCCTCCAGAAAGAAAGCAAAGTAGAGAGGTGGTTGAAGAAGAAAAAATTGGAGTGTAAACCACTTTTGTAATCAGCTATAAAAGCTGATTAGTTAAATTGTGTTATAACACATTAAAACGAGTCACTTGGTTTCATTAGAATAAAATATCACGCAGTAACGGTCACCACTATCATCTTTATTGAAATTGGTTGTATATTGTTCTAATTAATATTTAGCTATTTGAGGGTAAGCCAATTAGAGAAGTGGTTGGCGTATTGGTTATTGTATGCGCTATCCAATTTTGAAAATGGCTTGCGGATATTGGTGTAGTTAGCATACCGCTGGATGGTAGTCTTCTCCTGCTTGTGCTGGAAAGGAAAGGGAATGTCTGTAACATAAATGGATTATATTTAATTCTGCATCAATTATCATTACAATCGAGCATTATCTGTGAGAGGTTTACTCTCGCAGATATTAGAGTAATTTAATATTGCGGAATCCTGACTTTCCTGAATGACAATAATAAATTAATATAATAAAATAAAATATAATATTATTAGCAGCCATATTTCATTAAATTCGCATTAATTATCTTAAATTGAATTAATTATCTTAAATTGAATTAAGGTATTTTGTGTTGAAACCGTCCATTAGCCAATTACGATTACAATTACGATGATCATGTTATTACCTCAGAGAAATTAAATTAAGAAGATAATCGGTAAAAACACGCAGAGGTGCTTATTTATTTATTTACAAAGGCTAAAATAGCTAAATTATATTTGAGAGGGATAAAAGCGAGCGAGTCCACAATATACTTTTTTATAAGGTAAACTTGTGTATTACAAACCACCTGACCTACTTTATTTATTGTGGTTTCATAATTGAATTTCTTGAATTTAATATTTTATATTATTAATAAGTTAATTAACACTATTTGCATAATTAAAATAATGTAATACATTAAAATACATACATTTTACAATCATTCTAATATGCAATTTCCAATATTGTCGATTATTTGATTATAATAAAATATATTGATCAAAATAATGCAAATTATCCATAAAATATAATCATATATTTGCAAATGAATTGTTTTAAATTATAATTATTATTACTTTAGCTGCTATCGTTTTCACTTTAGTTATTAATCTCTTAAAATACAATCATATTATATATTTCCTGGATTATACATTTTGAATATTAATTCAATTTCAAGGCCGGGTGATTACTTTCCTCTCACAATTCATGTTTTAGCGTCGGTGAACTTTTCAAAGCTGATTACATGCCGGGGTAAGCTCTGTCTATCAATTAATTAAACTAAAACTCTCAAAGGCAGCCAGAATTAATACACAAAGCCTTTGTATTAGTGTCACTTATATTTTGAGTTTGTTTCCTTATTTTAGTAATGCTGCCTTGAGATGTTTAAAATTCGACAATCTTATAGCAAGAAGTAATTAAACGTGATATCTATTAGAAATTATAACAACTAAATATACTATATAATGATTATGATCACTATTTAATCAAATTAATAAAATTTATTTTAGTACTAGAAATATTAACAAATAATGTAAAATTAGGAAATACTTTTTAAATTATTTATGTATTTAAATTATTAGTTCAGATTTCTGAAACTACGTTAAGAACGTTAGAAAATATTAAATTATCCTCTTAGTGGGTTTTTTCTTGAATTCAGGACGTAATTATTTCTAATTATTAGAAAAAACATGAAAACATTTCGTAAATCTACAACAAATAAGGCTTATCAAATAAGAAATAAAATTTCACTACACGAGCATACCATTGACTCTACCAACAACCTCGAGGATTGAAAACCTATTACCATAATAGTAAATCCGACTGTTAATAATTATAATAATTGTGTTTTTAACATTTATTCTAAAAATTAATAATGTTTTGCACATTATAATTTAATATGAAACTATTTTTTTTCCTCATGAGATGGTGTCGCTTAATGTCCCTGCACTGCGGTCTCCATGGTTTTATGCGCTTCTGAATGTTTTACTCCCTGTGTACTCCTACTCATGTGTCTTCTATAAAGTCCAGGGGATACTCTTAAGCTAATCTACAGGAAGCACAGGCTTCCCGAATTTCTCTGTGCATTATCTTTTATATTCTTCGTATATATACAGTAGCTGTTAGGGAGTTTCCTCTTCTTCCAGACACCCAAGGCATAGGGGGTAAGCCTGTGATTTTTCTAAGTTTCAATCTACTCAGTCCTGGAAGCATCAGTAGGCTGTCAAGTATCGGGTCATCTAGGAAGAGTTTCGTATGCCTCGTTCTATTTTGGTTATGCCTTTTTGTGCTCCTTTGCTAGCTTGCGTCGGATTATTTCTTTTCCGGTTTCTTGGGGTATACCGAAAGCGTGTTCAGGTCCTATGAATTCACCTGTTGCCCGACTCCATTACACGATGAACACACCCGACAATGGCGGCTATTTCGGCCTGGAAGATGGAGGCATGTTTCCCCAGAACAATCGCGAATTGTTTGCTCCGGTTGAGACCCTCCATTGGGTGTATAATTTTAGTGAAATCAGACTTCATGTATAATGTCTCTTCTTCTTGTAAGACCTTAAAAGTTGCTGGTCTTGATGACCCCTCATTTAAAGTGTGTTCATTTATGTGATGGTAGCGATAATATATGTTCCATGGCTACCGTGGACGTTGTTCTCATTGACCCAGTGATCAGCAGACATGCCTGTCTTTGCTCTCTTTCAAGTTTTACTGCTGGGTTTTGGTTTGGGTGTTTTCTCCCCGTATGTCAATATGGGTCTTATGACCACGGTATACACCCATTTGGTCTTACTGGGTCTCAGTTACCATGTGCGTCCTACCACTTTTCTGGTCGCAAAAAGTCATCTCATTGCTGAGGCTCTTCAGGTGGAAGTAGAACTTTAATCTGGTATCAAATATGACTGCCAAATACTTTACTTAATTTTTGATTGGGACTTCCATTTCATACATACGTAGTGATTTTATAACATCGGTTTTTCGTCTCCTACGGTTTATAGTTACCATTCATTCCAACACCATCTTTCTACGATACTTAGTGCCCTCTGCATCAAGTTTGATACAGTGGTCCCAAACTTCCCGCTTCGGCAGCAAAAGGTCATCTATGACGAGGCACCTCAGGAGTGGCGAGATAACACCTTCCTGCGGGCACCCGCCAGCGACTACCGCTTCTGACGTTTTTCCATATAGGGTAGTTGTTATAGTCCTGTTTACCTATTGTCTACTAATGTTTCTAGTAGTTTTAAAATAACTGATGACAACTGATCGGTCTGTAGGATTTAGTCTAGGCATATGAAGTACGCCCTAGTTTAGTTATGAATACCATCTTTACAATTTGCAAGCTGCTTGGGATGTATGAAAGGACACGACTTGCCCTGAGGATATCAAATAGTAGTTTCCTTAGCGATACTATCCCCTTTTGTAGCATGACAGTATATATTTTGACAGGACCTGGTAATTTAAATGGTTTAAACGTGTTAATCCCCCACTCAATGTAACCGTGTTTGATTATCGTTTTCGCTGTATACCAGTCCCGTTTTGGATCCTTTGTATTGGACTCACTTAGGTACTCTGAAACAGGATTGATAAGTATTAAGTATAAGTATTAAGAACCTGGGAAGTGCGTCTGCAGTAATACTTGCAGGGTTTATTCTACCGAGTTCCCAGCATGATCTTCGCTGAAGCTTGTGGATTCACTTTGTATCCACCGAATTTTTGCCAAGAGTATCTCTTGGCTTCAGAGAATAATAAAACCAATTCATTGCTTAGTTATGCCGATGACACCAAAATCCTGCTCCCCGGAGCCACCTTCACAGAAATCACACTGAATGGCAGTACAGCAATGGAATCTCTAAAAAATGGTTCAAATATAATATTGAACCCTGATAAAACATGAAAATTTTTATGTTATAGTCACATTTAAACAATCTAAAATACACTTTACTCATTTATTAGTCTATTCAACAGAAATAATTTCATTCAAATTAGTTTTGCTTTGATAGAGTTACTATTAGTAATACGCAAATTAATTTTGTTTTATTCAATGTCTGTCGAGGTTTTAGCCAGAGAAGTAGTTGTTTCAAAATTAATTTGTTTTGTAGTCTTAGTAAGACTTATTGTTGTAGATTTACGAAATGTTTTCGTATTTTTTAAATTATTATTTAATTTTCTACAACGAACTAAAGGATTTTAATCCATTTTATTATACGGTATAATGTTTTGGGGCAGGAGTGTGGATGTTGATTCTGTGTTTCAAATTCAGAAGCGTGCACTAAGAATAATGTATTCACTGTGTAATGATGCCAGTTGTAGGGGTCTCTTCAAAAAAGCCAATGTACTAACTCGTTATGGCTTATACATACTTAAATGTGTTATCGGCGTTCAGTTTACCTGAACGTGGTAACAAATGCGGAATTATATTTTAATCCATTTTATGAGCTACCCATTACTCCTATTAATAATTTGTATAAATTTCGCTTTATTTAAATAATCCAAACGAGATAATTTTCCAAGATGTGCAACTGCTAATGCGGAACAATAAGAAGGGCCCTTTTCGGCGAACGAGGATAATTACCTGTTCCAAGAATTTTGGAGCGTACGTGACCGTTACAATGGCGCGGTACCGAAAATCATCGTATAAAACCAGGCTCAGACTTTCGCAATTCACCAGTCGTCTGCCATCGGCAGCGGCGTTCAGCCTGGTCGGTTTCGTGAATTCAAACCTCTTGTTCTTGTATACAACGTGTCCACATAAGTATGAAACATATGGGAAACTTTTTTATTATTAAACATACAGAAAAAACATAACAAATGACATTCAATGCTATATTAGAAAGATAATGAACAATTTTTATAACTTTTGCACTTTTTAGGCGAATTTTATCAAGTTTCCTTAGTTTTGACGTATTTGTATAAATTACGACAGAGCGATTAACTTTAGAAGATAGAGCAGAGTTGGTGCTAATAACGACCATAACTATAAAATTTGCAGAGAAGCGACTGAAATTTTTAACGGCAGGCACCCCCAAAAGAGAATCTGTTAGTCACAAGTGTCAAGAATTTTAAAGCAATTTAAAAGGACCGGAAAATTTAAATTGCACTTTAAAAACAACGTACTAAACCAGTGAGAAATGTCGATAATTCGTTATGTATCTTGCGAGGCGTGATTGAAAATCCTGAAATAAAAAGTCAACATTACTTAAGGTACTAGCGGCGAATAAGTTGAAAGCATTTAAACCAAGATATGTTTAAATTTTGCAAGAACATGATTACGATAATCGTTCTTTATTTTGTTTCATGATACAAGGTGAAATAGAAATTAATAGAACGTTTCCTAAGAAGATCCTGTTTACGGATGAAACTACATTTACTACAAACGATGTAGTTTTATCACAAAACTGTAGTTGGCGGTCAACAGAAAATCCAGCATTCCGAATTACCTACAAAAATCAATATTCTCGAAAAATAAATGTTTGGTCTGGATTTTTGAACCGAAATATGATAGGGCATAGTTAAAATTCAGTAAGATATTTAGAATTTTTAAATATGGAATTGGAAAATTAATTTGACATGTTACTTTTGGCTGCAAGAAATTCTCTTTGGTTTATGCAGGATAGGACACCTGCACAAAGTGCTCGTGTGAACAATTTAATGAGAAATAGATTGGAAGACATTCAAAATTTCCATGGCCTGCTCGCTCACCTGATCTAAATCTATGATGGGGGTGGTTAAAAATCAGAGTTTATTCTGAGAGAAGAACAAATTTATCTATTGAGAGGGAAGGGGATCACATTGAGTGATTTTTTTTAAAGGAATAATATCGTTACGATTGTTAATTTTAAAGAAATTATTTTTTTTTTATTAAAACCGTATGTCAATTGTTTTGCCTTTTTTTATGTTTAAGATCAAGTACCAACTTTTATAAAGTATAAAATTATCTGAGAAATTAATAATAAAAAAGTTTCCCATTTATTATATACTTACGTGGACACGTTGTATATTGTATATAACTCTGTCTGTCTATCTTTTGTAATATATTTTATTCTTCTCCGGCCCCATGTTTTAATTTACACACTTTCTTTTGTTCTTTGTTTTGTTTTCACAGCTAGCCGGTACCCATCCGTTGACGTGGCGTGAAAGCCCAAGCAAGTAGCACTTGGCTGCGGCTGTTAATCGATGGTGCGTGTTGGTTCCAGAGAGTACCGCAGTGCTACTTCCTTTTGCCAGTCAATATCCGCCTTCTGTGTCCCGTTAACAAATGTACAAAGTTCTTGTGTAAAAATAGATCCCTTTTCCAGTTCTCACGACTAAAGAGTGCCCATAATACAAGGCTTGGCATTGAATACAGTTATCCAAAACACAATTTATGTTTCTTCCAAAGAAGGCAACACTACATGTGCATTAAAATATTTAATTAACTTCCTACAAATATTAAAATGGCGCAATCGTGCATTCAAATAAAGAAATTATTAACACGTTACCTAATTGACTTGGAACCATATAGTATGCATTAAAATACGTATATTACGTCGATCATAATGTAAATATTGTTGATTATATTATTACACTTTGTTACCTTTATTTTCTATTTGACTTGTTTTCATGTTCTGGCAATGTATAATTCTATATGTTTGTAAGCACACTGAAAATAAATTTTATATTATTATTATTATTATTTGAATGACATTGTTATATGTTGTGAGGGCCGTTTAGTTCTGCGTCTATTAACCCTTTCTCTTGGCTATGTTAAATAGCTTTCTGGTGCATGCCTTTGCCATATGAAGATCCTTGTTTTAGCAGGTGACCCTGGTTGAGATAGGTTTGGCAGCTTGTCTTAAACACCGTATTGATGGAGTCCGTCATGGTTTGCACCATGAACTCCAATTCATGCGTTGTTCTCGCTACTGTTGAACAGTTCCCGATTTAGTTGGCTGGTACCTCTTCGTACAGGTCCCAGTCAGTTCTCCTCGGATTTCTGATTTGGATTTTTGATTGTTTTTCTGATTTATATCGATGATCTGAGAGTCAGATACATCCCAAAGTTTCATTATTTCACTTGCCTTGCGATAGGCAATTTTAATGTCAATTACTTTGTATCGTCCAATGTTTACGAACGAAGGTACATTTCCAATATTTGCTATTTCAATGTTATTCTCTAGGATAAAATCTAATATTTGATTTGATTTGATTTATTTATTGGTGCCAAATATATTATTACACAGGTCATACATACATGTGGGATATACATAACAATAAAAATAAAAATATATCCGCATCTAATAATAATTCAATGATCGATCAAATAAGATCTGCTTAAGCTATTACATAAGAATAATTGTTTTAAAATACATGTTAAAAATATAGAAGCTTAAAATACTATATACATACACGAAATAAATACAAAACAAGTATATTAAAAAGATATATGTTAAATAAGGCAAAAGGTAGACAATTGTATTAAAATAAGGTTTATGCATTTCAATAAGGCAATTTTTTGTATATTGCAATAAAATAAAACAAAAGCAAAAGAAACAACAATAAAAACATTACAAGGAATATAAATATTTAATTTCAGATAGCTTCAAACAATATCGCTAATATCATGACTAATGAATTCATCTACCGTGTAAAATGCTTTTGATATTAGAAATGTTTTTATTAAAAGTTTAAATTTTCGTAATGGGAGATTTCTTATTTGTTCTGGCAACTTGTTAAACAACTTAATTCCAATATATTTTGTTCCAGTATTTGACTTTTTCAGTCTTAACTGGGGTTGATAAATGTTATTTTTAAATCGGGTTGGATAGCTATGATGATTGTGTCTATTAAACTCGTTTTCTTTTTTCTTGACATATATAAGGCATTCAAATATGAAGATACAAGGTAATGTAAGAATATTTAGCTTTATATAATGTGGTCTACATTCCTCCCTGTAGCCAATACCGGCTATAACCCGCACTGCGCGCCTTTGTAATGCAAATATACAATATTTGATTGAAGAATGGCCCCAAACAATGATGCCATATCTTATATGCGACTCTATTAATGCAAGATATGCTACTCGTACTACTTTATCTGACACAAGTCGTGAAAGATTACGGAGGCAAAATATATTTTTAGAGATTTTCTTAGCAATAATAGCTCCGTGATTATTCCAAGTTAAGTTTGCATTAATATGTAGGCCAAGAAACTTAACTGAGTCTTTATTCTTTGAGTTTATTTTAAAATTTATGGTTTTAGTTTTAGTTTTGTTTAATTGTAATTTATTTTTGTTGCACCATGATGTAATGTTATTTAATGTTTGACTACTACATTGTTTGGCCATTTCTTCATCGTTTCCTACGCTTAAAGTAGATGTATAATCGGCAAATAGGATAGTGCGCATGTTTTGCAAATACTGTGGTAAATCATTAATGTAAATTATGAATAATAGAGGGCCTAGAACTGACCCTTGTGGGACACCATGAGTTGTAGGCAATGGTTTTGACGTGTTGCTTCCCATAGTAACCACTTGCGTTCTGTTATCTAAGAATGATTGTATTAGCTTTACACTTTGAGGTTTTAGATTATATTTAAATAGTTTCTCAATTAAAAGGTCATGAGATATACAATCAAGGGCCTTAGTAAGATCGACAAAAGATTCTACGCAAGACGTCTTATTTTCGAAATTTTCTAATATTATATCGTTCATTTCAATTATAGCATCTATGGTCGAATGCTTAGAACGGAAACCATATTGGCTAGAATGGAATAAGTTATTTGATTCAAAGTAATTTCCTAATTGATCTTTTAATAATATTTCCACAATTTTTGATAGTATTGGTAATATTGCAATAGGCCTATAATTATTTAAAACATTTATACAACCATTTTTAAATACGGGAATAATTTTTGCAAGTTTAAGCGCGGACGGGAAATGTCCTGTTTTTATTATATTGTTTACAAGCTTTGCGATTGGAATTATGAGTAGGTCTTTAACATTCCGAATTAGATCTGCACTTATCCCATATATATCGCGTGATTTGCTAGGTTTAATTTTTGTGAAGGCATCTCTAACCTGTATAAATGATACTTGCTGAAAATTAAATTGCATATTTTGTTCCATCTGGATGAATCGCTTATGTACTATTTGTGAGATAGGTAGTTCATCGTGGATATTATTAGCAATATTTGTGAAAAAAAGATTAAATTCGTCACATGTTATGGTACACTCTTTCTCGTTTTTTGATATATGTCGCTCGTTATTTATGAGGGACCACATAGCTTTAGGTTTATTACTACTTTGGTTTATGAAGTTTTCTGTAGCCCTTTTTTTATTTATTTTTATTGCATTATTATAGATGTATCTGTAGCTATCTCTTAGTTGTTTTGATTTTTGAGATGGATGCAAATTGTAGTCGCACTGGATCAATTGCATAATTTCACGCATATGTCTCAATTCAGTAGTAAACCATTGAATATGTTTTGGTTGATTACTAAACTGTTTCACTGTTTTTACGGGAAATGCAGAGGTTATTGCATCGCTTATGAGGTTTGTAAGTTTTTCCCATTGAAGATCTACATTTGTATGAATTTCAAGAAGCTTCCAATCTACTGATTTAAGTAATTTGTAAAATTCAATTTTACCTTTAAAAGTATAAGGTCTACATGTTTTTTTCTTTATACTTATGGACACCGATAGATATTGAACACGCACAGAAATCCCCAAGTGATCAGACAACGCAGTATCCATACTACCAACTTGAATATTATAGTTATTAATGTTACTAAATACATTATCAGTTGTTAGATCTTGTATTAAAGGTAACTAATTTGGTTAAATTAAAACTTCGTAGACTATCAATCAACGTAGCTTCTAATCTATTATTTATGTTAAATTTAACATTAAAATCTCCTCCTAGAATTATTTTACTTTGATAATTGATTTTAGATATAAAAGATAACAATACATTAATAAACACATTAAAGTCCCCTGATGGGGAACGATAAACACAAATAATATAAGTTTTTAGGTGTGTGATATAAATACAAGATATTTCACAGACTTTATCAATACTAACCTTCATTGTAATATCATTTAATGAATCCACACTTATATTAGTATCTACGTATATAATGGAACCACCGTGATTGCTATGTGTGCGCGCATAGTAGCTTCTTGATGATAGATAATTAATATTCGAGACTTGGCATTCATTTTCAGATAACCAGTGTTCTGTGAGCGCAATAACACTAAACTGTTTATCTATCAAACATGTTTCTAACTCACTTATTTTATTTCTAAAAGATCTTGAATTAAGAAATAAAATATTAAACGCATGATAATCCGTTGAAGTTCGATTTATTATTTTTGGATTGGGTCCAGGATGCGAGGGCGAAAATTTTCACTGTCCGTCTTCCTGAATGTGAATCTTCGTACAATAATTCCAGCAGGCCATGTATTTTCATCCATGAGCGTGTTTAGATTGGTAAAGTCCGCTCCTAATTTAAATTATTTATTTATTCCCTTGCAGTTTAGTTCCGAGATTTCCTTTATGGCAACTTCGGGATAATTATCTTTTAAATAATTTGTGATTATATCACAATTTACATTATCAGCACAGTTTCCGATGTACAGCCACGCATATTTTTTTGGCGCACGAAACGTGAAAGAGGCATCATTCTCTTTCTTGCCAGTTATTCCCTGATTTCGTTTCCTTCTATTATTTATTTTAATATTCCATTCACTATCATTTTTTTTAAATAGTTTCTTACTATTTATTGATATCTGTGCTTTCCCATATAATGTGGTGTGCGTTGGCATCGCATCAAAGGATTAGCTAGCGGTATACCATTGTGGCTTCAGCAGCTGAACATCATTTGGCGACGGTGGTCTTGATTGGTCGTAGGGATCCCCTTTTTACTACTTGTAACCATGCTGCCACTAGGTCTCTGCAACATGTGTCCCAAACTGACATTAATTTCGGTTTTACTATTAAACATGTACGTGGGTTACACATAGGTTCGGCCACAATCTGTGGGCTACCCTTTAGTATTTTCTTGTAAAGCCATGGCTCTTGTACTATGTTATGTTAATATTCTCTCTTAGGGTATATGCTCTGAGGGCAGCAGATACCACCCTACAGTACTGTATATTAATATGTAATAATTTAAATATTACTTACACTTCGGCAATTCGGGCAACGGACTGTCATTCGTTGCTTCCTCTCCGGGCAATGGAATGCCTTCTATCGCTTGCAATATCTGCACTGGAGATGATTTGTAGCAATTAAATACATCCATCTTTTATATAGAGTTAATTTTGTTTATTTAATATTGTTGTCTAAATCAAACATTAGGTATGAATCAAGATATTCGTGGTTTGACTAGTTTCTAAATCATGTGGATTTAAAATTAGTTTATTTCATATATAAATATATAGAATTTTGAATTGAAAACCCACTATATAAATAATAATCACTGTTTATTTTCAGATCATCCCATCAGTACTGTCCGCGCGTCAATTTATGTTGAGAGAGTTACAGCAGTTTCGAGTTATTCGGTAAGTTCATTGATTATGTTTTTTAATCTTGAAAATTTGCCAGGCATTGAATTAGAGAAAATATTTTACACTTTTATGCCATGTTTTATTTTACTAATTACTACTAACTCTACTATAAATATGCATTAAAGGAATTTTGTAATAATATCGCAAATGAATTTTTTTTTCTGGTGTTTATTCATGGCTAGATGTTGAATAGTAGTAAAGTAATTATTTCTTACAAATAGTAGTGTAAAAAATTGAATTTACGAAAAAATACCTGTTAAAGTTAAATCCAAGCTGAAAGACTGCGGTAGCCACTGATTATAAAAAAATCTAAGTCTGCCACGTCACTGTATAAACATAAATACTTTATAGTTACTTCTAATAATAAAGATGTTTTCTTTCTGTACCTATAAAAATTAAATATTAAAAAAAACAACTATGAAGTATTGAAATATAATTTATACTAAACATAATAATTATACTTATATTTGACACTAGACTTTTATATCCTCAAAAGTATTTATTACTGAAGGTAACATCTGCAAAACATGAAATAAGTGTAATTTAAGATAACGACACGCCGGTGGTGGCGCATTCGGTTACGGCCCCGAACTGACGTGAAGCAACGTTGTTTCGGGCCAGTAGTTGGATGGGTGACCGGTACCATTCACCATTGGGATAAAATTAATGGTGCCTTAGAGTGAAGGGGGCGATCCTTTAAAGTAACAAGCTCATTTACACACATACAAATACACAAATGACACATGGCAGAATGAGTAGCCAAACACTACTATCACTACTACTACTACTCAAGATAACGCCATTAAAGTGCCATTTATTTCAATCAAATGATTGCCCTAAGATTTATAATTTAAATGGATAATAATTCAACGTTTTCACGTTATTATTGTTATAATATTCTCTATAATTCTCGATACTTATTAACTCAACTAGGGTATCTTAGTGCAACACTTTGGATAATAGATGTTACCTTAATTATATTATTTTGCTTTTCGGATACGTAGAGAGTTAAATGTTCCAAGAAATCCTCTGTTCCCTATCATTAATTGCGCTTCTCTGATTACATCAAAAATAGATTCCATAGCTATTGTTGATAGGGAAACAATAATTAAATGTAATGAATGTTTTTATTTCTGCCAAAATATAGCGATGGTCGTGGTCTTTTGATTTTTTAATTGCTGATTTAGCGATTCCATCGTTGTTTCGTTAGTGACTGTATAGCTTATTTTCTGAATATCTTTTTGTAAGTTTATGGCTGTTACGAGAGTAATCAATATAAATAATTGGTGGGTTATTGGAAACTTGATTATAACCTAACAAAAACACTCTAGATTCCATATAATTCATCTAATCTCACTTTTTTACAACCTATTTTTAAATAATTTTCTACAACGTAAAAGACCTACTATATTTGTTAACAATTTATTTTAAATTTATTATACTTTTGTCTATTTATTGTTACACCCAACATAAATTACGTCTAATTGAATTTTATATCATTAAAAACAATGTATAAATGACATGGAAGAACATCTATTTAACACATTGTTATATATCATTAAAATGCATATTATGCTTTTTTCTAAATTTACGCTTATATATGGATTTATTCATTATAAACAAAATTTTCACCTGAACTCTATGAATTGCATTATTATTCACAAAGTTTATTTTCGGGTATAAAAAAATGAATAAACCAATATTTTCAATATACATGCAACAAAGAAATAAATATATTTATTAATTTAATTTAAAAATAGGAAAACATTTCGTGAATCTACAATAATGAGTCCTACAAAACAAATTACTTGTTGGATCAATTACTTCTGTGACTAATACCTCCACAGACTTTTGAATGAAGGATACAAAAGTAATTTGCGTGTTACAAATAGTACAACTATCAAGCAACACTAATTTGAATGAAATTATTTCTGCTGAATAAACTAATAAATGATAAAATGTATTTTAGATTGCTTGAAAGTGAATATAACCTTTTCTGTTTGAAAAAAACTAATTTTTAAGCCCAACCCGGATGTTTCAATTATTTTTATTTAATTAAAAATAACAATGAAGTCGCCCAACTTTTTGACTATTGTGTTTATTATATTTTTTATGTCAGTTAACTATCGATAATAAACACGTTGGGTTTGAAATGTACATATAGTAAATAAAAATAAATTTGTGAAGAAAGGGTTAATGTTTTCAATACAATTTATTATATCTGTTATTTATAATATACTTTCCACTAGATCATCGTTATTAATTGCTTTGCTTAATTTTTAATAAAACATTAACAAATAAATAAGTCACACACGTTTTTTCCTTTCTTATATGGACGCCCAATATCTCTCTCTATTTAATTAAAATAACCAAATCGTAGTTCATAAGCATAATGCGTTAAGTTAATCGAATATCATTTGGTCACAACATGTGTGTACAAGCACAGTGTACTGTAAATTCATTGATGAATTGATTATACAAGATAAATTAGTTTACATATACCGGCCGATGTTTATATCGAGAATCGGGGATTAAATTATCGAATGGTGAACTTTGAAAGGGATTTGTAGAACACAGGCATGTTTATTCAATATAAAAACAGGGGCTTAATCCTATTTGTGTGAGTATACCTAAATTCTTTTAAAATTTCATTGTAAAGCTTCCAATATGTATGTTTTTATATTTTATTTAAAAAAATTATCATACTTTTAGGATCGAAGAAGTAATGTTTTATTGACAGTTGCAACAGTTTTATATAACATATTATATAAAATATATTTTTAAGGCCATTATCGATAGGCTATATACAAAATTGTTATAAAACAATAATAATTATTATATGGAAGATTTTATTTTATTAATAATAAAATAAAATAACCAAGTTGGCATTTAAACTAAAATATTTGTTCTCATTACATTATCACGGTAAAATTATATACAAATATTATGTTATCTCTATTTACGATTACTCATAAGAATGTAACTTGTCCACATTTGCCTTTGGTAAAAAAATAGGAGAATAAAGTAATATTATAAAATTAAAATAGTAAGTACTGACCAGCATGTTATACATACGCCTTTTTTAATAATTTATTCTTGAAATACATAAAATCGTGCATCTAAAAGACAAATTATTTGCCGCTTGTCGTGCTTTGCGCATAACCCAAATAAGAGCACATTTTTTGAAAAAATTATTTCAAGTCTATATTAGAGTTGACAAAGAACAGCGTTCAAAATAAGAATATGGCCAGCAAGAAACTTTGATGCAATATATTGGCTTGGCCAATTACTTAATTAAGTAATTTCGGTTTTGATGTATCAAAAAAAACTCTTTTTTAAATACAAAAAAGTAATGTTTAACCAAATATTTTCCATTTTGTTCAATGACTCTTCGCCAACTATTTTGCAGCTTCATGATTTCATGCATTTTAAGGTCTTAATCCTTTATGAAAGTTTTACAGTTTTCGGCCCATGCAGCAAATTTAATACTTGAATTAATATGAAAGTGAGTTACACATTCCATAATAAAGCCAAATAGAAGAGTAAGTATTCCTATTTTAATAAATAATTGCTGGTAGTCCTCTCTAGATGACGCTTTGACTAGCACCCTGATTGTACGACGTTGAAAAGAAAATAACCTTTTAATTATTGGTGAATGACCCCACATTAATATACCATACGTTATATGGCTATGGAATAACGCGAAGTATGCCAATATTACACTCTACTAGGGAAAATAATTAATAATATTTCTTAGGAGAAAATAGCAGAGCATAATTTTTTGGAGAGCATAGTTTTTTGGGAATTCCAGTTTAATTTAAAATGTAAGTGTATTCCTAGAAACTTAGTGGAAGAAGTATTTTGAATGTTTGTTCTTAAAGAAAATATCTATATCTCGGATTTTTCAGCTTTCAGAGATAATCTGTTAGTCTTAAACCACTCCAATACTTTGTATTATTAAATTTGTTGATTGAGTTACGTGAAGATCAAACAAATTTGACGAATAAAGCACTAATAACCTTTTTTCATAATGTACATTTTGGACACAAAGTGATAATCCATTGATAATGGTCATTTTGTGTCCTCCGCAGTTGGCGGAGTTTCCTCGGTCATCGGAGGTTCGTTTTGGTGATCACAGAACTATGTTGAGCTCTTTGATCGGGCATGCTATGGTGAGCCTGCCGACACTGTGCGGTGGATTCGTTCGGGCAAACTATGGTACTATTGTGAGCCTGCTGCTGTTACTGTTACCCGTTGAGGTAGGTCCAAGAAGTCCAAGTATGCCGGTTGTGCTGCATGCCGCCCTTTTTGACTGCTGCCTGTGACCGTTCCGTCGGCTTGATGATTCGGACGTTCTCTGTTGGCATCTTACTCGCTTGCGCTAAGGTCGCCTCTACCATTCCGTCGCCCTCTGTTGGCGGGCGTCCATATTGCGCGCCCTGCCTGCCTCCATTCCGTCGCCCTCTGTTGGCGTGGCGTCTTACTTGAAAACCTGGGCTCCCACACATCCCCTTCCTGGTGATGGAGTCACGTTTGGAAACGAACGGGTTCTACCGGACCATGTCGTGTTAGTTGCTGTCGTTTTAGTTTCTTCGTTTGTTGGTTGGTTTGTGTCGTCGGGGGGGTTTTCTGTGAAAGCAGGTTTGATTCTTTCCATGGACACCGTGGTTTGTTGATTGTCTTTTCTTATGGTCACCGCCCTGTTGTCCCATTTGATTACTTCATATGGGAATTCGTACAAGGGCTGCATTGATTGTTGTATTACGTCCGTTCTCACGGGCGATGACTTCCCTACGTCTTTGAAAATGAAAGGTTTCGTTTTGTTATTGGATGTCTGCCTAGGTTTGATTGTTTGGGGAATTTTCTTCAGTTGCGTCGCATAATTCTCTGGCTAGATTCTTTGTTCGTGTGGTTTGGCTGCTAACAGCTCTCCGGGCAGTCGCAGCATTCCTCCATAAACCATCTCTGCTGCTGTTGCCTTGATGTCTTCTTTCTAGGCTGTTCGTATCCCAAACGAAACGAAGGGTAGTGCGTCGATCCTTGATTCTCCTTTGTAGCACATCAGTGCAGCTCTTAACTGCCTATGGAATCATTCTATTAGCCCATTTGCTTAAGGTTGGCAAGCCGTCGTTCTTATTCTTTTGAAGCCCAAGAGTTCTTCGCTTGAACAGTTGTGATTCGAACTGGCGTCCTTGTTCCGTCGTTACTCTGAGAGGTGTGACATATCTAGCTATCCATTGCGTGACAAATACACTTGCAACTGTGCTAGCTACGATGTTCGATACCGGGATTGCTTCGGGCCATCTAGTGAAGCGGTCGATGAACATTACAATGTACTTCTTCCCTCTCGTATGTTCCAGTGGTCCGACGATGTCTATGTGGACATGATCGAATTTTTCGGACGGTAGTCGGAATGTTCCGTTGGCTGGTGCGTTAGCTAGGCATTGCTCTCTCCATTTTTTGCAATATGCTCAGATTTTTGGCCATACGAATCTTTCAGTTACTAATTTTGCTGTAGCTTGTGCTCCAAAGTGTGATAATCAATGCAAACTAACACCTGTTTTCGTAAATTGGTTGTTGCGAAGGGTCTTACGGCGTCGGTTGAGATATCTGAGTTATAATCCGGAAAATGAATCTTTTTGATCTGCAGGCTTGTATTCCCTTTGCTAATCAAGTTCATGAGATCTTCGTAGTTCTCTTGCTCGATTCCGATTATCGTGAAGTCGATTCCTGCTATCACCTGATCGATTCGGCTGATTGTGTCGGCGACTATGTTCTCCTACCCTTTTATGTGACGAATGTCCTTTGAGAATTGATCGATATAATCGAGGTAGCGGAATTGTCTTGGTGAACATTTTTCCGAATTCTGTGCAAAAGCGTATGTTATTGGTTTGTTGTCAGTGTTTGATTATGGCGTAGATTGCTAGTAGTTCACTGCCGTATGCTGCGTATTTTTGTTCAGCTGGCGACAGTTTCCTTGACATCAATGCTAGCGGTCTCCATGTACCTTTTTGTAACTGCTTGATTACGCCTCCTATTGCGTAATCATATGCATCTGGATAACTGCGAGGATGGCATTGGGTTGTGGATGTGCTAACAATGCTGCTTTAGCGATCTCGTGTTTGCATTAATTGAATGCTTCTTTCGCTGCTTCCGTCCATTGTATCGGTTGGTTGCCCTTGTTTCCTTTCAACAGTTCGTTTAGCGATGCTTGAGTGTTTGCTGTTCCCAGAATGAAACGTTATTTCCAATACTTGTCGAAGTTTCTTGGCTGTCCGTGGTAGTGGAAAATCTTGAATTGCTTTCTCTTTGTCGTCTAGTGGTTTTGTGCCTTCTTCGAATACCATGTATCCCATAAAACCAATTTCGTGCAATCGAAACTGACATTTGGTTGGATTGATTACCATTTCGTTGTCGTCCAACCATAGACTTAGTTGTTTAAAGTGTTCGTTGTGTTCCTCCTCCGATTTCGATGCTACCAAAATATCGTCAATGTTTTTGGTTATCGTCTTTTGCTATCGGGATTTGTTGATGAGTCTCCGCAGGGTCACCATTCTGTATTTTTTTTGCAACCAAATACAGTGGTGAGGACCAGGCACTCTTCGAAGGTCGTGCGATTCCCATCTGGAAAAAGGTCCTTAATCAATTTGTCGCTACTGCTAGTTTTTCCGGTACGAGTCGTCTTGGCCTGCTGCAAACTGGTGGACCGGTGGTGGTGTGTATGGTGTGCTCTGTGCCATGTTGTGTAAAAATTGGTAAACCGGATGGCTTGCAGATCCGTGGGAATTCGTGCAAAATCGGATGTTGTTTTTCGCCATTGCCGAGAGTGCTTATTCCTGCTTGTTCCGTTGGTTTGGTCTGCCCTATTTCTGTGAGATTTGTTTTTGGTGCCTATTATTGCATTGTGTTTGTCTGCTTTGACAAATCGCCATGGAAAATTTCTTCATAGTTTCGAGTCCAGATTTAAATTGATCGTACCATACGTGTGTGTGACGGCTCCGTCTGCTGGGTACAGGTTGTAATCGGTTCTGTGAAACCAAAGGGCGCGAGAAAACACATACGTCTGCTCATGTATCGACTAGATATGGTATCTTTGATTGTTGATCGGTAATGTACAGGCGGTGCGATGCATTCGGCGAGTAGTCAGTTGCCGCCTCTACTGACTTCCCTGGTCGTTTCTCGAAATTGCAGGGGGTCGACAGTTGCGTCGACTTTCGGCTGTGCGAACAGGGTCGTGATCGAAGTTGTTGTAATGATCTGGCGTTTTCTTGTTTTCAAAGCTGGGCTTTTAATCGTGCTACCTACCTATCACAGTCCTTAAGTCGTCGCTTGTGTTGATTTCGTTAACTGCTGTGGTTGTGTTGGCTATGGCATCAGCTAGTTTTGCTACTTCGTCTACCTATATCTTGGTTTGCTGATCCATAAGGAACGTAGTAACGAGTCTAGGACGGAGGTTCCTGCCAGATGCTGCAGGTGTCGTAGAAATTGCGATGGCTTTCTGTCTCCTAGTTCTTCTCGCTCTGCCGTATTCGGTTTTCTTTGCTCACGCTGAGGCGTCGGATGAGTTCAGTTTTCAGCTTGTCGTATTTCCCGAGGGCGGGTGGAGATGTTAATATATCTCGCACTTCTTTGGCAAAGCGCAGCTCCAGGTTTCCAGCTACGTATCTATATTTCATGTCGTCTGTGGTGATTTTTGCTAGTTCGAACTAGCTTTCCACTTGAGCAAACCACAATTCCGCGTCGTCGTCCAAAAACGAATACGCATTTGTATTTTGTTGAGTTATTCGTTGGACATGTTGCGTACGGATTATTTCTTTGTACACACTAGCGAATTGCTCGTTCGGCACACACATCCGCCTTTTGGTTTGCTCACGTCGGGGTCACCAGTAGTGGGGCGTGCGGTTCTGGATCAAACACAAAAGGGGTGTTAAAGTCGGTTTATTTGCTTTTTACATATGTACAAATTCTGTGTGTGGGTGCCGGAAGCTCTGGTGCACTTCTTAACGGTGGCTTTTCTCCTTCTCGGGCGTCGAGGGCAGTGGTTATAACGCTGGTAGTATCGTGGCGTAGCGATCGGCAAGTCGCTAGGCGTTCTTAATCGCTTTTTCTGTCGGCGCTAGTCCTCCGTTGTCGGCGGGGCTTCCTCGGTCATTGGAGGTTCGTCTTGGTGATCGCAAAACTATGATGAGCTCTTTGATCGGGCATGCTATGGTGAGCCTGCCGAGGCAGTATGGTGGATTTGATCGGGCAAACTATGGTCAGCCTGCCGTTACTGTTACCCGTTGAGATGGGTAAGTCCAAGTCTGCCGGATGAGCTGCATACCTCCCTTTTTGACTGCTGCCTGTGACAGTTCCGTCGGCTACTACTCGCGCGCGTCACTGTCGGCGCCACCATTCCGTCGCCCTCTGTTTACGCAAACCCGGGCTCCCACACTAGTAGAATCAAAAATTGAAAAGTAGAGTTTGCGTAAAAGAATCTCGTGTGACACGCAATCAAATGCTTAACTGAGATAAAAATATGATGCCGTTGTGTATTTACCTTCATTTAAACCTTTCAGCACCTCCTTCAACAAAGCACCGATTGCATGCACTGTGGATACTCCCTTACGAAAGCTAAATTGGCCTTTATTCAACATGTAACTCTCTATAAAGTCAATTATTTGTGCAAATATTTTTTTTCCAAAACCCCTGGAATGATTTGCCGCAAAGAAATTGGCCTATAATTGTTAGACTCGTTAGTACTCCCTTTTTGAAGATTGTAATGATGTAGCCAATTTTATCACTATTAGGAAACACTGAAAACCGAATATAGAAATTAATTCATTTTGTGAGAGATAATCAGTAACTCTTTTGATGAGGTTTGGGATCATGTCGTATATGTAAATGTAGAAGAATGTTTAGTACATTATATTGCATTCCTTACCTCTATTGGACTAACCTCATGAAAATTGAAATATACTTTTGCGCATACTGGACTTTACGATCTTTGTCCGTTAGTGAGAGACTTTCAATTAGTGTATCTGCAATTTACCTAAAATGTGTTTAATTCATTAGGTGATATATCAATATTTGTGTCAAGTTTATTTCTATTAGAATTTAGATTAGACCACGGCGCTTTCGGGTTGATATTTGAGTTCTTGATAAATTTTTTATTTGCGCTTATTTTGGCTGCTTTTACTTCACTGTTATAGTAACGTTTGTATTTTAAGTAACAATTTTTAAATCAGAATACCTATCAATTGCTGCTTTCAATAGCAGGAGAGTTGCCCTCATTTAATTTAAATTCCCATTAAACCACGTGAATTTGTGAGATTTAAAAGAAATTCGCTTTTCAGGAAAATAATTAACTTCACTTATAATGTTCATAACTATATTAAATTTTTCAATGTCTAAATTTACATCATCAATAAAATGAAACTGTTGGTTATTTAATGTATTATACACGTTAAATATTCCTAATTCAGTGATAGCTCTAATTATTTGAGTTCTTGTTGAATTTGGAGTTAATCCAAATTCAACTCTAAATAAAATACCTACAAGATCTGAGAATCCCGAATCGAGCGGTGTGGGTGTAATCTTTACTGATATTTTCAAATAAATTATCGATACAATTGCCTTTTCTACTGTTAAATTTAACCATGTTAATTAGACCATAAAAAGCTAGAACCTCACATAGAGTTATTGCGGAAGGATCATTACTATTAAATGTAACATTGAAATCACCCACAACTATTACGATATTTTGCATATTTATACTATCCAAGAAGTTAGATAAAATATCAATAAATAAATTAAAATTACCCAGTTGAGAGCGGTATACAGTTATTAATATAATATTGTGTTATTAAATGGGTTGCGACTAATTCACACACTTTCTTCTGAGATAATTTGCCCGAACTCTCGACAACAGCATGCTTAATATTATGTTTAAATAATTCTAAGATGACTCCGTGCAAATACTGTTGTAGGCAGAAATTAGAGCCTGTACCAAACGAATCAAATTTCAGTCCAAACACTTCTTTATTTTTCAGCCAATGCTCACATAAACAGTTGACGTCGAATTCGTTATTATTGGCCATTATAAATGTCTCAAATTTATTATTTTTATTCCGTATACTTTGTATGTTAGTAAAATATATAGAAATATATTTTTTATCTGAATTTTTATGTATATTTTTATTAATAATTTGATTGCACGGTTTAGGATCCCCTTGTTATAATGACCCCAGCTGGGCAATTCATAGGATTAGTCATTAAATCGTGTTCTGCAAAATAGACACTAATTTTGATGGCGGAACTAAATAGTACAATTTTTCACAAATTATGTTATTATGGCCTATAATAAATTTAGTGTAATCCCTGGCGTCTTCGACCATGAAAGAATGCTTTATTCTTTTAACTAGTATTTTTTGGGTCAGCCACAATTTTAGTTCTTGCTTTTTACCGATCACTTCAGTAAAAGCAAATTAATGATGAATAATGATTATTGAGATATTAATTAAATGTTTCTATTTTTAGAGATTTCAACATAAAACGTTTAAAAAAACAATAAGAAAATGGCCCCTTAATGAAACACTGGTATAGCGTGAGATTTCAAAAATTAATTTATTGTACTTCGAAAATTGTTTCGCCACACTGTGACATCATCAGGTAGATCTATGATTGTGACAAAATACAAATTGTGTTTATATATTATCGGAGTGGGACTTTGTGAGGGTGGGGATTTGGAGGGATTTGCAGTTGTTAACAAACATTTTTAAAGATTTTACAAACGAAAAATATTGACATGGAAATCAAAAAATATTTAATAATGGCAAATTGTTGGTCTCTTTTTGGTCGATTAAAATGAGTCCTCTCTTGTTGAATTTATTGATTTCCATGGATTCAAATAGATTGAGCTTAAGTCCCTTGTTGCATTTATGGAGAATCTTAAAGTTATTGTTGAATGTGTGGTTATGCTCTTGGAGATGTTCTGCAAATGCCGAATTAGGTTTAATTTGGGTGAAGCACGTCCGGTATTCTTTGATTCTGGTTTTAAAATTTCTACCTGTTTGGCCGAGATATACCTTACTGCAATCTCCATAAGGTAACAAATAGACGCCCGATTCTTTATTTTTATCTGTTGGGTTTTTTGCATTATTAATAAAGTTATGTAATGAATTACTGGTTTTGAAGGAAGTTCTGATGTTAAAATTATTTAGAATTTTACCTATATTGACTGACATTTGGCTTAAATAAGTAATAGATACATACTTTTGACTAGTGATATTTTGGGACATTGGAAACATTAGCGATGTTATTTATTATCTTTGCTTTTTAATTAGTATGTTTTTTTATCCTAGTTTTCGAATACCCATTATTAACTGCAATAGTAGTAGTAACATATATTTACATTAAAATGATGAAAATGTGTTAATGTATTAATCTGTCAAAAGGCTATCGACCAGAGGTCTTTCTGCCTCTGCAATAGTAATAATGCGGTTTAGCTCATTATTATAATTACTATCTGAAAGTGGGGTGTTAATTAAACGATGTATCATAGAATGAAACGCTGCTAGTTTATGTGGCAATGGACAGAAAGATTGTATGTGAATGGTTGTATCTGTATGAGTAGGTTTGTGATAAATGTTAAATTCATGTTTGCTGTTCACTCTGCTGATATTTATATCTAAGAAATTGATTGATTGGTTAGATTCTAATTCCATTGTAAAATTAATTTGCGTGTTACGAACTAACCTAACGTAACACGCAAATTAATTTTGTTTTATTCAATGTCTGTCGAGGTATTAGCCAGAGAAGTAGTTGTTTCAAATTAATTTGTTTTGTAGTCTTAGAAAGACTCACTGTTGTAGAATCATGACATGTTTTCGTATTTTTAAATTTATTATTTAATTTTTTACAACGAACTAAAGGATTTTAATACATGTTATTATTATTATTTTTAGTTACATTAACTGAATTTATTAATAAGTGATATCAAAAAGTTAAACTAACTGTTTAGGGTAAATATACTTCATTTGATTTATTTCCTCAGAGCTAATTAGCAGATAAATTGATTTTTGTAACGAAACAATTAATTTTATTTTGATTTAAAAATACCTTTACTTAGAATTAAACCTCTTCAATTGATTATTTTATTTTAGTACTCTTAAATGCAATGCTCGTTGTATATAAGGCAGGCTCTAATAATGCCGTAAGCCGTGTTTTCAGTAATCGATTTCTTGTTGAATGAAACTGCAGAATATAAACATTACAAGACATTTTTATTTCCGCTATTCTTTGATTGTATCCAATGCACCAGTTGTGTATTTTATAGGCTCTAATTAAATAAGTCATCATTTAATATTAAAATTAAATATTAGAATGTAACGCCTGTGGTCGGCGCATATGCTGGTCTGAGACTGAGGTCTGATAAGTGACGGATTAACTTTCTTTTAAAGTAACAAGCTCATCCATACACATTTAAATATACTAATAACACGGCGAAACAATCAGGTGTTTGATAGCTTGTTCTTATTATTTTCTTCCAGAAATATGTTTCATATAAATATAAAATTTCATTCAATGAGCGTTTATTTTAATTTCATGACACTATCATATGATGCAAGCACGTTTAGTAGTACAATATTACTATGAAACCAATTTCGGAGACGAGCTTAAAAAGGAAATCACATTAGTAATATAAATCTCCTATTTTAAATTTTAGATTAAAAATTGTAGCAATTGACGATTCGCACGATTTATTAACCAAATTAGAATCATTTTCAAATGGCACATAAAAACATTTTGCTCCACCCTTTCCGTCTCTTAATGCATAAAATATTTAAATTCCAATGCTTTAGACAAATGGAACTAGTTAAGATCAAATCTAAGCAGGCCTTCATAAGCATATATAATATACAGGGTGATCGACAATAAACCTTTGGTGTTGTATCTTGCTTATTTTTGACCGAAATAAAAAAATTGAAACTTTGAAGCCAAATTCCGGCTTAACCTTAAATATTTTGACCCCAGGAATCTATGGTCGAGCCATTTCACCGCATTAACGGGACACCCTGTATATTTCTTACTCATTCAAAAGCATGTGCTGACAAATTTGGAAGACTGGTACGGAACTTGAAAAGCTTTGGGTCGTTTAAAAAAAAACAAAATGAAATGCTATTATAATAAAAGATAAAGATTTGGAATTAAATGTTTTACTCGAACTTCAAGAAAATCTGAACAAATTACTTATAATCTGGATGTTTCTCAGCAAATAAACCATATTGTCAAGAAACATATTTTCTTCCACACATACTATGAAAAATACACGCCCTTTATGACAATGACTCTCAACGGAGAATTTAATTTTGTACTTAATGTATTAATAAGTTAAAAGAAGATACTATTACTTATCGCCACGTGTTTTTTTTATATTAAAATACATTTTCGCTGTTTTTTGTTTACGTATTTTAAAAGATTATCTTTAAGAAAATGTAAAAAAATATACTTCGTTATTCATTTTATTGTTGGCACTTACAAACTTTGACAATTGATAACGGCCATAATGCTAAAGGTACATTTGTAGAATTGGCTGTCATTTATTTAGTTAATTTTGCTAAATCACCATGGACGTATATAGCATTTGACAACACGTGTTCTGTTCGGGCAACGTTCCGCGCTGACAAAACCATAGAAGTATCAAATATTATTAAGAGTCAAAAGAGTTTATTAATAAAGTGTTCTTTCAAGTAGTATTGTTTTAGTTTTATTGGACACACCAATCCAAAAACATTTTACCTTGTGGTATAACTACTTTTTTGTAATACTTTTTGTCAACCAATAACAGTCATAATAACTGAAATGATGTTTTTTATTATAATAATCATCAGTAAAAAATTTCATTTAAATCGAATAAAGCATTTAATTATTATTAACAAAAGAAATATTTTTTTTAAATTTTATCAAGAAAAATCCAAACACGAATATGGAGCCAAATGGCCATGCGGATAATTTACTAACAAAGAAAACTTCTAATGAATTCGATCTAGTAAGTAGTAATATATTATTGTGTAATATTCTGTATTTATTGCAGAAGAACTTTGTCTAAGAAGGAAAGATGTCCCTTTTTACTTTTGCATTGCAAATGACTATTAATACTTGGATCTTAACCGCGTTCACTTGACCTAATGTAGACCCCACTGTTCGAAGCGTTCTAATAGGTATATAAACAGTTGTTATTCGTAATTTAAGTACTTAGTTTGATAATGCTTACCGTGTAGTCGAAACTAGTCACTGAAAATAAAACTTAAAGTGGTATAAAAAAGTAAAGGACTAATAATACATTTTCGAAAAAAAATACCGATATTAAAGAAGAAATTGGCAACGAACTAACATCTAGATCCGATTATAAATAGTTCTTTCGTCGATTACAATGACAGTTCTAGGAAAATTACTGAGCGAAGCTAACGTACAAACAATTTAATTATTTTTAATGTACCTGAGGTACATTACCCAAATTCTGACCTCTCCATCGATATGTGCAACACATACAATTGGAAAAACCATGGTTCTTCCTATAAAAGCTATTCCAGGTGTTAAACTGGACGTTAAAATAATTTTACGCAATACTTAAGCATTACGTAATTCAATCTATTCCATATCGATGAAGAATGATCGAACTCCTAAGCAAATAGAGTTTGCAAAAATGATACGGTCGGAGTTTGTTAAGAAGAAAGAATTAGGAGTAGCTAATCACCTTAAAATATATTAATCTCTTTCGATTGTTTCGGAAAACTAGATACGACGCAACATATCGATTATATCAAACAAATTTTTGTAGTATGCTACCAAAATATGCAGTTTGTTAACAAAACAGGCAAGATCTACAATGCAGTGGCGAGTAACAAATACCATATATATGCGATTAGTATTCGTGATTCAGTAATATTTCCCTTATAATATAATGTTTATAGGGATGATAGCAAAACGCGTAGGGGATGGTAGTACATTCCATATAGCTATTCATTCAAACTAACTAGCGTTATAACTTTAAATAAGGCAAAAATAAATCTTGTTTATGTCCACACTTTATGTTATTATTCTTAGTGACTATAGTTTCGACACAATTAGCTGGTCATTAACAACTAATACTTAAATTTACATTTGTTGCACAATTTATACTATTTTATGGCATTAAACAAAGAAGTATATATCAGGTATTGACGTCCACATTACGTTTTACTTTCCAGGGCCTCTAATAAATCCATCTTTAATCCCTTTTAGACAAAATGGATTACCTGGATTACATCAATATTATAAGTGTGGTCGTTTTTGCGCAAATAACTTGCAAATATTGATTTATCATTTGTGTTTTTATATGAGCTTATACGTTTGCAAGTTATTTTGTAGATCTTAACCGTAGTTTTGATAGATATACCGTTGTTTTTGTATATTAAGTTTCTGAACATTTTTGAATTAATGTGGGACAGTATTTTTGTTTTTGAGAAGTGATTCGGGAAGTTTTCTTAGGACGGGTTTTGGGATACAGATGATGTATTCCTAGTTTCCATTTGGAAGGGAAATATTTTTTCTGGCAAATGAAATTGGAGATATTAAGGATATCTACGTGTATATGGGATGGTAAGGATTTTAAAATATGTCTATATACTAGGTCGTGTTTGCTCTTCTTTAATGCGTTAAAATAGTCCTTGTGTGAAAATGTCCGTCGTTTTTGAACTGTCATTGAATCTAAAGAAATCGTTGTACCAGTCGTTAACAAGTTGAAGGGTTGATTAATTAAAATTAGGGTCCTGTGTGTTTGAATAAATAGATTTAAAATGGTCTGCATACTTACGTGTGCTAATGTCTGGGTCTGTTATAGTGTCGTCGATAATAGGGTCATACAGTTTTTGTAAAATATCCGTCTTTTTGTAACTACTGAATCATTTAATTTTCCTACAACTATTGATCCAGGTGTCACTCTTATATTACATATTTAGTATTTTATTGTCTTTATTAAATTTTTGTTGAAGTTCAGGAGTATCCGTTACTTGATTTACCTTTTTATATTTGATACGGCAAAGGATAAAATTTGGAAGCGGATATTTATAAAATTGTTTCTAAATTTGAGTATTTTGTTTAATAGATTTATATAGGATGTCGTTGAGTAGGGTAATGGTTTTAGGATATATATTAGGATTGGAAGAGATGAATGGTGTCAAGTCTGTAGAAACAGTTTTTGTTAAAATTCTAAACTAGGTTAGAAATTTATTGTGTGGGATTGGATGGGACTTTTATTTGCTACGTGATCAGAGCATAGGTCGGGGATAAGGTCCACAGATTATATGAGGTTTTGGATGTTCTGGCTACAGAGTAGGTCATTAGGAGTGGTTGCTTGTGAGTTATTAACGATAAAAATGGGTTAAGTAGGGATACGTTCGAAGTTAGAGTTGGGCAGGAAAGATGGAAGATGTCTTTATTTCAGTTTGTTGATGTTGAAGACGCCAATGATAATACCATTATCGAACAGGGTTAATGTATACACATTAATCAAATTAATTTGGGGTGTGGGAAAGGTAACAGCGAAATGTAAATATTCATTTAGTGGGTGATTGATTAATTTTGGGAGTATTTGATTTGCCTGTTATAACTGAGGGATGGGATGCAGCTATTGACCCCCCTCTCGGGTTTTTGTTATGAATTGTGGCTGGAATCTGAATAAATGGCCAATTTTGAAAGGAGAATGGAGTTTTAGAATTGGTTTAAACGAGCATACAGAGGTATGTAGAATTGGTTTAAACGATCATACAGAGGTATATAGGGTTGTTAATAAAGTAGTTGTTAAGGATATAGGATTTATTAGGGAGCGAGTTGATGTTGCAATACAACACATTGAGGCTATTGAATGTTAACGTGCTGTACGAACGTGGGAATAAAATGGATGGTGGAAAGATCAAACATATCTATGAACATTCTATGGCTGGAAAAATATCCACACGCTTGCCGTCGATATTATACGAATTTATGAATCGTTCACAAAGTTATTTTATTAAAGCTTGTCAGTCCTTGTTAGTTGAGTTATTTATTTCGGTTATGTATGTGTCTAAAATATGATCAGGAAGAGTGATTGACTTGTAATAGCCCTATTCTTTAACGTCCGGGTCGTCAATTTCGAATGATTTTCTGTTTGTGCAATGTATTTTTATGTTGGGTATTCCCTCGATAGGTTGATGTGGGAGATTTGGGCATTCGGTGGACGAGGCACTGTTATCCTCTTTTCCACTTCCATTTTGCTGGAAGTTGCGTTGGGCAGGCGGAAGTAAAATGTTTGCCAGCGGATTTTGTCCTTGCAGTCAGCTGGGATACACAAAATAATTATTTATATTACGGTACAGTTAATAATACATTTTCAAAATATACAAGATTTCAAATCAACTAAAAATTTATTTAAATCTGAGCAAAATATGTCCACAAAATATTGGACATCATGGTAATTTTGAATCATTGTACATAGAGGCGAAAATGCGGGGTGTTTTATGAAAAAAAGTGCGTTGCTGCCGTGAGAAAATGCGTGGTACGTTGATTTCTATTAATGTTGTAAAGTATGAATTGTCGCTGAGATTATTCATAATCTAATACAAATCAGTAACTGAAATAAGTTTATGTTTGTTGTGCACCGATTCTATCTGAAATTCATCTAGTAGGGCATGGTATGAAATATCATGATTAGGATAAATGCCGTATTTAAAGAAATGCAGATACTTTAAGAACCTTCTTTGAACATTTTCTAAAATATTAATGTATTTTAAGTATCTTGGTGACCAAACAGTTGCACAGTATTTAATTTTAGATAGAATTAGCGACTGATATAATTTAAGGACGGTATTTACTGACTGAAAGTCACAACTATATTTAATAATAAAACCCAGAGTTCGATTAACAATATAATGATAATTTCTCAACATGCATGTTAAATGTTAATTTGTTGTCGAAATAAACGCCAAGATTTATACACTTAACTCGTGTGATAGAATTTTTGTTTAAATATAATTATTCAAAATTGGAGCATTTGAACGGGTATATGACATGACGTTACACTTAGAAGTATTAATGTTAATATTATTTGAAGTACACCAACTGCTTAATTTCGTTAAATTATTTTGTAGTTTTATGGTGTCTTCAAGGTTATTTATTACTGAATATAGTTTAACATTATCGGCATATATGAGGAATTCGCAATCCAATACATTACACACATTGTTTATGAATATTAGGAACATCAGTGGACCAAGATTTGATCCCTGAGGGACACCACTGCTGGCTATATAAGTATTAGATTTGACTCCCATATATGATACAAACTGGGTTCTGTTGGATAGGTAAAATGAGAGTACAGATACTATATTGCCACTAATATCAAATTCCAGCAATAATTTGATTAATAAATTATGGGATATTAGATCGAATCCTTTGCTCATGTCTGTGTATATTACGTCAACCTGCTTACAACGATCCATATGATCAGAAATAAATTGACTGAAATTGATTAAATTTGTTTGTGTTGATCGCTTTTTCATAAAGCCATGTTGTCTTGTATTGAGCAAGTTATTTACTTTGTAGTAAATATGATCAAATACTATTGATTCGAATATTTTACTAAAATTTGATATTAGGGCAATAGGTCGGTAATTCTCTATGTTGCATTTATCACCTTTTTTAAAGACAGGACAGATGCGTGTTATTTTCCAGCAATCAGGAAAGACGCCACTAGATAAAATTAAATTAAATAGATGAGTTAACGGCCGAACGAAAAACACTGCACAGTCTTTTAGGATAAAAGCAGGAATACAGTCTGGACCCATGGTAAGTTTAGGTTTCAATTGGCGCAAGCTACGAAGCACAAGTTCTTCGTCCACAAGGAAGTTTCCTAGGGCCTGCTGTTGTAGTTGTGGATTGGCATCATCGCTATCAGATAAGAATTCTTGAATTGTGTGGCAAAACCTTCAACAATGTCCTTCGGCGTCTCAAGAACTTCATCACAATATTTCATGCATCCTAGTATACGTGATTGCTGCTTATTTTTGTTAATAAAGCTTCAAAATAAATTTGGGTTGTTATTTATATTTTCTTCGGCAGTTGTAATATAATTGCGATGACATATTTTAATTTTTTTGCTTTATTAAACGACGGATAGATTTATATTCCTCTAGTGTGCAATTATGATGTCGAATGTGTTTAAATAACTTGTTTTTGGTTTTTATTAAAGCAATAATTTTTGTATCAAACCATGGAGGATATTGTTTCTTTTTAATTGTGTGTTTACGCTTAGGGACGTGTTTATCTAGGAGTTGATACAATTTTTTATAAAAAAGGTTGCAGCATTCTAGTGAATCGGATGATTGTTCAATATCAGACCAATTTTCTTGAGAAATTGCTTCATACAGAAGATAGAGATGAGCCTTTTAAAGTTGTAGAAATCATGGTTACTTTCTGAAGCTAAAAAAGTAGGGTCCGATTTATGCGGTAACATCTATTAACAAGGACGGGTGGCTCCGATCCTCATCAACCAAACTGCATTCAGATTTCTCAACTACACAAGTTGTATATGATGTTAAAACCAAATCCAGAATTCTATTGTTTCAATTTTTATAAAATTGTGGTGTTTTAAATTATTTACAGAGGTAAAATTCAATAGTGGTAGTAGAGTGGTGTGACGTTCTGAATTTGAGATAAAATTTGCATAGTAAGCTAAGTTAAAATCACCTAAGGGAACGATATTATTTAAGTTGAAATTTTGTTCTACCATATCGAATAGCAGATTATACATATCAAGTGTAGTATGAGGTGGAATGTAAACGCACATAATGGTAACAGTTTTATTCCTGGATACATTGACCTCAACTGCAATCTCAAAAGGCATGGGTAAAAGAAAACATTTGAAACAGTTTTTTATCGCAATTAAGGCACCCCCACCTTTACGTATTTTCCTATCAGCTCTGAAAACGCAATAGTTTGCAGGGAATAGTTCGCTATCATACACTCCTTAAGCCACGTTTCCGTTAGTGTAATTATATCATAATCATTTATTGATACATTATTATTATTACATTATAATTGTTGTTATTGTATTCTCTAGAGAGCTAACAGAAATATTATCCGCATTAATTGTACCACTGGGGTTAGTACAGCGTTCATAAGACCATTCATCGCCATTTTCTCTCTTAGCTTCTTCTAAAAAGAAGTTCAATTTTTCTTCCGGTAGATTGGTACATATAGCGTGCCTCCACTTTAGGAAGAATCTGTATTTGAAGGATAGTTAACGAGGGCTAATATTCTTAATGCATGTTTCACAACAAAGTACCATTTCTAGTTTGGGAAACACAGGGTTACAGAGCACCCAGGGGCCTATCAGGGTGACTACCTACACAATACAGGTGGGCCACGGAAGGGTAAACAAAATAATACAGAGGATATGGTGGATTCAAATACAATAATAATATTTCGCGACCGCTCGAGACAGCGAGGCAATATCAGTATACGGCAAAAACAAAAACAGAAAAATGTGTTCGAGCCGTTCACCTCGCTCAATCGACAATATTGATATTCTAAATTAAATTAATTAAGCGAATTGCACTGTTTTTATTACGTTTTATACGATGGACTGTTGCAAATATAAGACGCTTAAATATCTGCGGGGTACGTGTGTACGGCTAGGCAGTTCATTAACGAATGTGTTAATAATATATTAATCAAAATGGGAGTAAAACACTTCTTTTGTTCCATGATTTTATTATCAGTTTCCTGACACGTGTTTCGATCCGTTACGATCATTTTCAAAGTTAAACTAAATTAAATAATAAAATATTACAATATATATAGTGTTCGTTACTTACTGGAAATTACAGCGCTAATGATGTTGTCGGAACTGATGATCTCCTGCTGGTTGTTAAGTAGATTTTTTCCTTTGCTAATTGCCCCCCTAATCTCTAATCCCTTTAATAGGTTCATCTTACGTCCTTTTCAGCAAAAATGGATTGGTGTAATCTCCCCTATGCGGTGTCCGGTGTTTTTGTAATGTTTCGCCAGTCCAGTGTTTGAATTTTGATTTAATATTGATTGTTAGTGTTCCCCTAGTCTTGCTTCAAAAGTTCTCCCTGTTTGTCCTATATATATTCCATTATCAGTTCCGACAACATCATTAGCGCTGTAATTCGTCTGCATTCCTCGGATGTCCTCCGTGTCCTGGGACCCATGTGATTGTTACTTTTTTGTGGCAGCCAAGTTGGTTAAGAGCGCTTATACAGTCCCACACTAGCTTAGATTCGACCTGTGTGGAGCTTAGTGCTCTTAGTAGCGCCTGGCTGTCGGAGAATATAGCAATTGACCTACTTTTGGTGTCTTGTCTTGCTATTTCTCTTGTGCAGTGGTGAAGAGCTATCTCCTCTGCTTGGAACACCGTGGTGTCCTTGGTGAGACTGACAGAAATCTTTGTCTCGGGTTTTGTGCCGTATATACCTGCTCCTACCCCTTTGTCGGTCTTTGAGCCGTCCGTGAACCAGCATGATTCTGCTTTGGTAGGTTGGCCTTCGATCCAGTCCTCTCTTTGTGGGATTAGGACCTTGTATTTCTTTTCGAAATTGTATTTTTTCACCATGGCATCGCTAGGCATTGCTGTAATCGCGTTAGCCTTCAGCTCGTCTTCTAGCCATTGGTGCGTTTTTCCGTGTGATCGGATTATGGGCGCCTGTCCTTGCATCAGTCTGTATGATACGGACCTGGCTTCTCCTTGAATGAAGATGTGTAGTGGTGGTATGTTCAAGATGGCTTCCAGGGCTGCTGTTGGGGTCGTGCTTAGGGCTCCTGTTGTACTGAGACATGCTAGTCTTTGTGTACTGTTCAGGAATCCTATCGCCCCTTTTGCTTTGTCCTAGTCCACCACACCACTGCTCCATAGGCTATCATGGGTCTTATCACCCTGGTGTAGAGCCATAGAGTCAATTTAGGGTTTAGTCCTCAATTTTTCCCGCACATTCTGCGACACCTGCCCAATGATATTGAAGCTTTTTTGGTGGCTTTTGTGAAGTGTGGTCTCGACGTCATTTTGGAGTCAAAGGTTACTCCCAGGTACTTTGCCTCCCCTACGAAGGGAATTTCCGTACCCCCGAGCTTCAGTGGCTTTAGGCCTTGCAATGCTCGTCTTTTTGTGAATACGACAATTTGTGTTTTTTGTGGATTGATTGTCAATCGCTCCTGTTTACACCAATTGTCTACTATGTTTAGGCCTCTTTGTGCTCGCTCGGAGACAACTCCCGCGAACCGGCCCCTGATGACAATGGCTGTCATCCGCGTACCCTAGGTAGTTGATGTCCTCTTTGGACAGTCAAGGGTAAGTGTCATTTTTTTCAAATCAATATATCTCGGTTATTATAACAGATAGAAAAAACTGTAAAGGACAAAGTTTTAGACAATTTTATGCAGATTAATAAAAAATAATCAGAACATTTTTATCGGCATTATTTTCCGAGATGTGACGCAAACTTACATTTTTTTAAATAGAAACCATAGTTGGCTGTGACCTCGTTCAAAAGGTAATGTTTTTCTCTTTAATCCAATATGGCATACGATATAGTTATTTCTAAAAATAAGTGAGTAATAGTCATTTTAAATTTTATTATAAATAAAAAATGGGTAGCTATGAAAAAGGTGAAAGTGAAACAATTGCAGTGGTTTATAATAATAGCAATATTGTAATTATTAGTTTTACAGAGATAAACCAAAATAAGACAACAGCATAAAGTAATTCTGTAATTATCAATATATCAATGGGAGAGAAATTTTAATATTAAAAAATATGGTCAAAGAGTCCACTATTAATACTATTATGACATAAATTATATCTTTTTAAAACAGAATTTATGGCCTTTTTTGTCTGTTCTCATGTAAATTGAATTAAATGTTTAAATAACAGCTGGTTCATGATCCTCCACGGATTGATATGATTTTTCATATACTTTGTTTTTTACATAACCCCACAGAAAAAATTCTAAAACGCGCAGATCGGGAGATCTAGGTGGCCCTGGGATTGGTTTATTTCTTCCCACTTATGAGTTAGGAAAAGCATAATTTAAATAATTTGTAAAGCCAACATGTTATGAGGTAGAGCACCGTCATATTGGAACCATTTCAATCTTGCTTGTAATGATAAATTTAAACAATCGAGCGTATCTTCAAATGTTTCCTGAAGAAAATGAAAGTAATCATGTTCACTTAGTGAGCTTTCAAAAATATATGGACCGAGAATTATTAATCCAAACACACCATGGACTAAACCCAAATTTAATTTGAAGTTATCTTTGTGTAATTTCTTGTGGATTCTCTTGAGTTCATATATGTTCATTGTGGCGATTAAAAATCCCATTAGTGAATCGCGATTCATCTGTTCATAATATTTTTGTAAGAAACGTATTATCCTCTTGACAAATGAGTTTATACCACATACAGAAGGCCATTTGATAATTACAAAATGATTATTCTTATGCTGGTTTTTCATTTTTGTTTAACTTTCTAGAACTAATAATAACAATATTGCTATTATTATAAACAACTGCAATTGTTTTACTTCTATCTTTTTCATGGCTGCCCACTTTTTTATTTATAATAAAACCTAAAATGACTATAACTCACTTATTTTTAGAAATAACTATGTCGTATGTCATATTGGATTAAAGAAAAAAAAATTACCTTTTGAATGAGGCCATAGCCAACTATGGTTTTCATTTTAAAAGAATGTAAGTTTGTGTCATATCTCGGAAAATAATGGCGATAAAAATTTTCTGATTATTTTTGATTAAACTACACAAAATTATCTAAAAGTTTGTCCTCTGCAGTTTTTTTCTATCTGTTATAATAACCGAGATATATTTATTTGAAAAAAATGACACTTTTTACTTTTTTCATAATATCTAGGTTTTCTTTACTTTTTTAAATACTTTGAAAGTGGAATTTTATTCGTCTCGTAAATCTACACTTCTTTCCCCATTTAACCGTTTCTCTATCTCTTATAGTTTCCTAGATCCCCATAGAGAACACCGAAAAAAACTCACCCTATATAATACTTTTTGTTTACATTAAACAAAAATTATATTTAAAATAGGTTTTTATTATATTTAATTTATGAGTACATATAAAATACTCAAAATGAAAAATAATTTAATTAGTTAATAAGAGTACAAGACTGCTGCTCTGAATAACTCAAGTATGATACATCTGATCTAATTTTAAATTAATTATACTTGAATAACTTATAATTGAAACTTGTATTCGATAACTTTGTTTTATCGCTACATTATGTTTAACGCGTAAGTATAGATTCCATTTATAGATATCCATTATGGAACATAAACTTAATTAAAGTGCGAATCGTCAGTGTTCTATTTTGAGAATAGCAAAGATAGTAATATAATTGTTTTAGAATGTATATAAGACATTGGATTGATGAGGCTTTTACTTGGTGTATATAAAATGTTGATAATATATTATTGGGTAGGCGTATGCGTTAATCTGGCATAGTAACGATTAAATTTAATTGAAGAATACTTTAATACACAAAGAATTGTAATATTTTCACTACACTAAATAAATAGTTAAAATATTATAATTGTAATTAGGTACAATCTTTAAGATGATACAATTATTTTTTTAGATTTATTTCCAATAATGGTCATAGCTAACTTAATTAATATGCGATTTAGTTCATGATCAACTGGTATGTCAGAATGTGTATAAATAAAATAAATTGAATTATACTTATTTCATAATAAAATATATAAGTCCTTACGTTGTAGAAAATTCACTAATAATTAGAAAAATATTTTTCGTGTTTTTTCTAATTATACTTATTTCAGTTTAGAGCAATTTACTTCAATCATAACAACTTAAAATATTTTAAGATTTTCTGTCAGAAGATTGTATTTATTCCGTAGATTTATAAAATGTTTTCGAATGTTTAAATTATTGGTCAATTTTCTTCAGACACCTAATGGATTTTATTTTATTTTGTTATTTAATTTTAAGCTTCGCGACATAAAAAATTAAGGTATATTATTTTGTGCAATATTTAATTCCGGTAACGTGTATTTATCAATCATATTTTACCCCTTTTGATACATTCCTACTTTACATGAATTTTTACTTCCCCATTCACCTAAGCTACTTTTCTCCATACACTAATCAGTCATTCACTAAATCATTAAACACTTTCACTCACCTTTCCATTCATATTTTTTCGCTCTATTATACATATAGTTATTTCTATATCTATGTACGTTTTTCATATCACTTTAACCAATTTCTCCTCCTCTAATATATACCATTTCATCTCTATATCTCCATTACATAATTATTTATGTCTTACAATAAATGCACAACACTAAAGCCGCGCAAATTCAAAGTGACGTTAATGTGCAAGAAATTCTCTCGATTCTTCAGATTAATCAAGAAATAATAAAACAAATAAAATTGGGTAAATAGGATCCTACTAACAAGAGTAATAAACATTTAAGGGCTCGAAACCAATCTTAAACCTAATCCCAGGGATTTGTGGAATGGTACATCTAGAATTTCTGGTCAACTGCATGACAAAAATGCCTTTGATTAATCACCGTAAGATAATGATAATGAAGAGATTTTTTCTAATCGGAAATCTTTAGTTATGCCAATCATTCGTAAGTTAGATTTTATCAAAAGCATCAATCATATTAAGGCCTCAAACATATATGAAAATGATAGAATCACTAGATTTGTTATAAAATATTGTAAATATTTTTACTCGCTAAACCATTATCGATAGTATACAATTACTTATCTTAGTAGTTAGCAATAATGTAGCAATGCTATTTTCAAATATACCGGGAGTATTGTTTTGATCAAGGGCGGCGTAGAAAAAACGAAAAACGCGACGCGGCGTGGGCGACAGTTTTTGTTCAGGTAGGGAGAGCAGCGAGAGTTTTGGTCGCGTAAAGAGCGAGTTTTTTGGTTGGAAAAATCGGGAGACAGTTTCTCCGATTTTACTTAGTGTTTGCCGATAGCATGTACAGTTTAAGTACTGCGAAATAATTGACCGAGGTCCGTACCGAAGGATTGAGCCGTGAGCGCTTTCTGGGAGCCCGGTGATTATTCCCGAAGAAGCCATTTTGCGTCGCCTTGCCGTCCTACCGTACGTTGTTTCCGTCCCGCTGTCCCGCACAACGCACTTGGACTCCGTCGGAACAAGAGACGCTGAGTGAGTGCATGCTGACTTTGAAGCAGATAAGTTATTCTTTAATTATTACTACATTGAAGAGCTACAAAAACATTTATTGTGTTCTCGGATACGTCTCAGTACGTTATTACTGAGTGGCGCCCATGTTTAGTTGTGGACATTGTCGAATTAATTTTGTTTTGTCTCGGAATATTTTCATTGTTCAATTTTTACTAGCATAAGTTATTGTTTATATTGATTTCGTTATTTGTTAATACACTTTGTTTAATTCAATAAAACGGATTTTCTATTTACTGAACCCACGCCCAGCACCGCAAAATTGAGAAGCCGGGAATGTTACACTGGCGCCCAACGTGGGGCATTTAATGATTTGGAGTTGTCAATTATTACGAGTAAATGTCAAATCCCGTTTTTTTTATTATTTTAAAATATATTATCTAATTATTGTAAGTAGCTCTTCAAACATGAATATAAATTATCTACGCAAGTCAGAAATAATTTATGAATTGAAAGTTCGCGGATTTCCGTGCACAGAAAATATTGACGTGTCGGATTTAAAATTTATTTTAAGAAAATTTATTAAGGACGGCAAGCCGATGCTTACTGGCATTCACACGGTAATGACAACGCAAGATCGTACCGAGATTTTAGAATCATTATCGGAATTGGAAAAAAATATTGCATCTTTTCCGGGTAAGGACGCAAAAATTTCCGAGAAAAAAATACTATCGCGGCTAACTCATGCTAGGGAACGTATATACCGATATGAAAGTTCAGATATCGCAGAATTTTCAAATTTAAAAAATGTGTTACTAAGTAAATGCGAGTTAATCGAAGCTAAGCTATCGCGTGCGATAAAGAGTCTCACCAAAGCAATGTCTAGTACGTTTTTAGAGGGCGAAAGTGCGAGATTTGACCCTTCTGAAAGCGATACTAGTGATGATGATGATGAAGTAGCGGTAAAATATTGATAGTTACGGAAATAGATTTACAGTTCCGGTTTATAAATGGGGATTCAAATTTGACGGCAATTCAAGTGCTGATGAATTATTAATATTTTTAGAGAGGGTAGACGAACTACGTATAGCAAGGGGCATCTCTAAAGATGAACTTTTCCGTACTGCTATAGATCTTTTTTCGGGCACGGCCATATTGTGGTTTAGATCTGTTAGGAATAGATTAGATAATTGGGACGATTTAGTTAAATGTTTAAAGCGCGATTTTTTACCGGATGATTTCGATGAATTTATATGGGATCAGTTACGTAGTAGATTCCAAGAAAAAAATGAACGGGCTGTAATATTTGTTGCTGCTATGGAAAATTTGTTTTCACGGTTGTCTGAATTACCTCACGAGGAATTAAGAGTTAAGTTAATTCGTAAACATCTTTTACCACTTTACGTCTCACAATTAAGCCTCGTTGATATTAATACTATCTCGCAATTGATATCGCTATGTAGAAAGATTGAAAATAGCAATGCTACTTACCTAAAACCAGCATCACCTCAAATATCTGCCGTCAATAAGGTTAATGATATGGATCATATCAAGGCCGCGCTGTTAGAGTTATCAAACAAAATAAACATTGTTGAAACTAAATTAACTACTTCCGGTAAACCACCAGTTTCCTCCCGCAATGAAAATATAGTATCGAGTAAAAACGACACCTGCTGGAATTGTGATAAAGTAGGTCACACTTTCAGTAACTGCAAATTAAGCAGAAAATTTCAGTTTTGTTATGGTTGTGGCAAAAGAGGGGTTAATAAACTTCAATGTCCTAAGTGCTCAAAAAACTAGAACAAAGGGAGGATAACGGTCGATCTTCCCTTAGGATTAGCGTTAGGACCGAAAATAAAAACAGCCCGGGCTGGCAATCGTGGCTAGAAAGGGTGAAACAAATTTGCGTTCCGCGATTAGCAATTAACAATTTATTTTATTATAGAGATGGGGATGATAGACCTCATATTGAAGTAACTATCTTTAACAAAAAACTTAGCGCGCTAATAGACACCGGGGCGAACCGATCGGTAATTGGTTCGGAATTCTACAAATTTCTTAAGGAGAACAAAATTCATATACTGCCAAATAGAATTTCCTCAGTAAAAACAGCAGATGGAGTTTCACAAGAAGTGATTGGAAGCGCAAACATTTCTTTTGAGACTGCAAATGTTAAATATCACATTGAATGTCTGGTAGTACCATCATTGGAAGTGAATTTAATTTTTGGAATGGATTTTCTAAAAAAATATAAGGTCCGTGTTGATTTTACTACCGATAATTGGTTTTCAAATAAAGTTGACATTGATTTAAGTCAAAACACGAAACCAAATGTGTGTGGTGTCAGTAATCGTGCGTTACTTACACCGATTGATGCCGCAAAGCTCGATGAGAGGATACAAAAATTTGTAAATCTTTCTTCTAACGGGTTGGGTCGCACATCCCTCGTTGAACACTTTATCGATACAGGTGACTCGAAACCGTTTAAAGTAAGGCCTTTTCCGTTATCTCCGGCGATGCAACAACACTTAAATTCCGAGATTGGTAATATGCTTCAATTAAAAGTTATTAAACCAAGTAAGTCGCCATGGTCATCTCCCGTGCTTTTAGTCAAGAAAAAATCGGGCGAATATAGGTTTTGTTTCGATGGGCGGAAATTAAACGCGGTGACGAAACGCGATGCGTATCCTCTTTCCCGTTTAGATAACATATTAGATCGGTTGCGTTATGCGCGATTTATAAGTAGTATCGACTTAAAGAGCGCGTTTTGGCAAGTGCCACTCGAAGCATCTTCTAAAGAAAAGACTGCTTTTTCTATATTAGGCCGCGGTCTATTTGAGTTCGGCGTAATGCCATTTGGTTTAAATAACGCGGCCCAGACTCAACAACGTCTTATGGATAAGATTTTTGGTCCTGAAATGGAGCCTAATGTTTTTGTCTATTTAGACGACATAATTGTCGTTAATAAAAGTTTTGAGGAACACCTTAAGACGTTGGATGAAGTATACGAACGACTTAGTAAGGCTTCTTTTAGCGTTAATGTCGAGAAGTGCGAGTTTTGTAAAAAATCGCTTAAATATTTGGGATACGTTGTTGATGAGCAAGGGCTACATACAGACCCTGACAAAATATCGTCGGTACTGAACTATCCGGTCCCACGAACCGCGACTGAGATTAAACGTTTTATGGGTATGTGCTCGTGGTACAGAAGGTTCATAAAAGATTTTTCTACTCTGGTTGCACCTATTAATGAGTTATTACATGGAAAGAGAAAAAATAATCAGATTCAGTGGTCAGGAGACGCACAGTCAGCTTTTGTTAAAATTAAAAATGCCTTAGTTTCCGCACCAGTACTAACAGCACCCGATTTCTCTAAAGAATTCATTGTTCAATCAGATGCGTCTAACGTCGGTGTGGGGGCTGTACTATCACAAATAATGTCAGACAGCGGCGAGTATGTTATAGCATATGCTAGCAGAACATTAAGTAAGGCGGAGAGAAATTATTCCGTAGAGCAGTGACTGATCACTACTCTTTGTTATGGCTGACTAAAATGCAAGACCCTGTAGGCCGTTTAGCTCGGTGGGCCATGAAATTATCGCAATTTGACATGACTCTAGAGCACAGAAAAGGAAAACTCCATGCGGTACCGGACGCGCTCTCGCGTATGCCTATCGTCAACGCGGTTGAAAATAATTCAACGGATCAGTGGTATATTAAATTATTATCAGAAGTCAAAAATAATCCGGAGAAATACACAAGGTTTCGTATCAATGACGGTAAACTGTTTAAATTTTTTGAGAATAGATATAAATTTCCGTTGAATAATTATGAATGGAAACAAATCATTCCCCGCGAAGAACGACCCCTTATACTTGAATCCGCACATGATAGTCCTACTGCCGGACATTTTGGACACTTCAAAACTCTTAGACGGGTTCGCGAACAGTACTATTGGCCAAAAATGAAAAGCGATGTATATAATTACGTAAACGCTTGTAGAGTATGCGGTTCGCAAAAGTCGCCTAACACTCCCTGCGCTGGGTTAATGGGAAAGCAAAAGGAGGTTAGTTTCCCTTTTCAAGTTATCTCGCTTGACCTTGTAGGACCCTTACCGCGTTCGAAAAAAGGGAATACGTTTTTGCTTGTCATAACAGATTGGTTTTCGAAATTTGTGTTAGTTGAACCGTTGAGAAAAGCAACGTCTAATGAGATTACGAAATATTTGGAGAATCGAGTTTTCTTATTGTTCGGTGTCCCACAGATAATTATGGTAGATAACGGCACCCAATTCACTAGTTCTCAATTTCGAAACTTGATTAAACAGTACGGGATACAAAAGTTATGGTACAATGCGAAGTATCATCCTCAAGTGAATTTTACAGAACGGGTAAATCGCGTTATCGGTACGATCATACGATCATACATAAAAAATGATGCAAACCATGACAAGGACGAGGAAATTTATCGCATTGGTTACGCGATTCGATCCGCGGTACACGAAATTACGGGATTTTCGCCCAATACCCTTGTATTCGGTCGTACGGTACCGATTCTTGGAGATTATTACGGAACGTTTCTGGATGAGGGTGATGTCGAAATATCAACGGCTTCACGTAAGAGCTACGCAGAAAAACTTTCGGAAATATCCAACATCTTTCAGACTATAAAAACGCGGTTAGACAAGGCATATGCTCGGAATGCCAAGACTTACAATCTTAGAAAGCGCGACATTCGTTTCGAAGAGGGTGATCTCGTGTGGAAATCAAATAAAGTATTATCGAGCGCTGTTGATAAATTTTCCGCCAAGCTAGCACCTAAATATATACTATGTTCAGTGAAGAAAGTAATTTCTGCAGTTGTTTATCAATTGTGTGACGAAGACGGTGTTGATGTCGGCAAATGGCACATCAAAGACTTAAAACCTTATTTCGGGCCACTTAACTTAAACGAGAGATAATCTAGAGAAAAATATAAAAATCTTCCTAAGATTTTTATTTATGAGGGAGAGGGGTAGTGTAGCAATGCTATTTTCAAATATACCGGGAGTATTGTTTTGATCAAGGGCGGCGTAGAAAAAACGAAAAACGCGGCGCGGCGTGGGCGACAGTTTTTGTTCAGGTAGGGAGAGCAGCGAGAGTTTTGGTCGCGTAAAGAGCGAGTTTTTTGGTTAGGAAAATCGGGAGACAGTTTCTCCGATTTTACTTAGTGTTTGCCGATAGCATGTACAGTTTAAGTACTGCGAAATAATTGACCGAGGTCCGTACCGAAGGATTGAGCCGTGAGCGCTTTCTGGGAGCCCGGTGATTATTCCCGAAGAAGCCATTTTACGTCGCCTTGCCGTCCTACCTTACGTTGTTTCCGTCCCTCTGTCCCGCACAACGCACTTGGACTCCGTCGGAACAAGAGACGCTGAGTGAGTGCATGCTGACTTTGAAGCAGATAAGTTATTCTTTAATTATTACTACATTGAAGAGCTACAAAAACATTTATTGTGTTCCCGGATACGTCTCAGTACGTTATTACTGAGTGGCGCCCATGTTTAGTTGTAGACATTGTCGAATTAATTTTGTTTTGTCTCGGGATATTTTCATTGTTCAATTTTTACTAGCATAAGTTATTGTTTATATTGATTTCGTTATTTGTTAATACACTTTGTTTAATTCAATAAAACGGATTTTTCATTTACTGAACCCACGCCCAGCACCGCAAAATTGAGAAGCCGGGAATGTTAACAATAATTATCCCCATATTTAAAAAATATGATTCTAATAATATCGAAATTTATAGATTTATTGCTATCCTTTCTAACTTCTCAAAAATATTTGAACATATGATATAATTTACCAAATGATTTATTCTCATACCAACAGCACATGGATTCTTTGCTGGTCGGTTGAAAGAAATCAAACTAGGCTGTACACGGATCGACTTATCGCTGCCGCCGCCAATTTAGTTGTCAATGTCACCTCCACTCTGTCACCTACTGATATTTTTCCACGCTTGTGTGTGCTACTTAAATCTTAATTTTCTTATAATTATAGTAAATGAAACACTGTGAAAGATAAACGCTGTATATTTTCGTTGCCATAAACCAATAGTCTAAACACAAAACAAATTCGGCCTTGTTGAAAAACTAAAAGATTTGGATATAGAAACGAGGACATACTAAACATTATATTATTATACAGCTTACCGGAGAGCTACTAAAATTTTCATGTAGTAATCAAATCACGAGATAAGCTGCCGGCTCTAGATGACTTAAAAATAAAAATTATAGAAAGTGAAGCACACTAAAACAAGGAAAATGAGCTACAGGAAGAAGAATCGTTGTATAGAGATGAACAAAAACAAAAGTATTATCCTACTAAATACAAAAGAAGACAGTACAACATACATAAAAGGTCACAAAACATCAGATTGCTGGTCGAACTTTATATTGCAAAGAAAAACAAATATGCCTATCTGCAGGAATTAGTAAAACTGACAAGTGGTGTAATAGTATAGTTGTATATACTTCACACATGTGCAATGACAGAAGTTTATTTCTATCTATGGAGACCAAATCCTAAACCTGATCTTGGATAAAACTGAGAAAATTGAAGGAAAAAAAGTAGCTCAATTCAAGAAGGAAACTGCAACAATAAAGAATTCATCGGGAATTGAAGTTACTGCTATCAAAAAAGTTGGACTATACTAAGTAGATGTGCATACAAAAGAAAAAGAACAAGTACGCAATGTTTTACCTATAGACACTGAAGTAGATATTTGGCATATAAAACTAGGACATCTTAATAAGAAAGATTTAAAGCAAGCTCTCCAAAATGAAACTACTACACAGGATTAAGAATTCAAGAAGGAAACTGCAACAATAAAGAATTCATCGGGAATTGAAGTTACTGCTATCAAAAAAGTTGGACTATACTAAGTAGATGTGCATACAAAAGAAAAAGAACAAGTACGCAATGTTTTACCTATAGACACTGAAGTAGATATTTGGCATATAAAACTAGGACATCTTAATAAGAAAGATTTAAAGCAAGCTCTCCAAAATGAAACTACTACACAGGATTACATTTTAAACCTGAAGAAAAACTATTTGACTGCGAAACGTGTTTAAAAGGAAAAATGACAAACTTACCTTTTCCGAAAACAAGACGAGTAGGAACAAAAGCTTGAGAAAGACTTCACACGGTACACTCAGACTATGCCGGAGGAAATTATTGCTGGTTACAAATACTTCGTTACTTTCATAGATAAATACAGCTGTCATGACAGGGTGTATTTCATTGAAAATAAAAATCAAGTTTTACAAAAATTCATAGAACACAAGAAGGATACAAATAAACTTACCAAAAAGAAAGAAAGTAAAAATAGAACCTCATTAGAAAAAGCCCGTTGTATAATGCTAAAAGCAACTATATCAGAATCGTTTTGGATAGAGGCTATTCATACTGCAAATTGTATTAGCAATAGAGTGCTATCAAAAGCAACGAACGGTAAAACCTCTTTTGGCATGTGGGCTAGATACACATTTTCAATGCTTTGGTACTAAAAATTTTGTACTGACTAAAAGAAACAAAAAAAAGTTTTCACCAAGAGCAGCAGAAGGATTTTTTGTTGGGTATTCAGAAAATGCCAAAGACTACAGGATTTGGGTAGAAAATCAAAATAGTGATTAATAAAGATGTGAAATTTTTGAAAAGAATGTTCTTTAAATAAAAAGAAAAAGAATAAAATAAAGATGCTTTAGTTAGTAGAGAAAGGATTGAAGCTGGTACAAATTGATGTGGCAACAGCATATTTAAACGGACAGCTAGACGAAATAATCCTAATGACAGTGCCAACTTGTTTGAAAAATATGTAACCGAAATTATGGTAGAAGAAAGTGCCGAAGTTGACCTAACCATTTTAAATAAAGCAAAAGCAATGTTGATGGATTTGCGAAAAAATAAAAGAAAATTAAGTCCGACTGCTTAAAAAAACCATATATGGCTTAAAACAATAAAGTCGGCAGTAGTATAAAAGACTAGATTCTGAACTAAGAAACATTGGTTTTAAACCATTCCAGGCAGACACTTGTGTTTACATATTAAGGGGAGATGAAATTATAATCACAATATATGTTGATGACCTAACAATATCCTACTCAAATGAAAAGAAATTAAATGAAGTAAAGAAATGTCTGAAAATAAAATTTAAAGAATGTCACAGAAGTCATGTGCTGCAGCAGATGGTATTTCGTGAGGAGTGAAAGAAATCAAATTAGGCTATACACGGATCGACGTATCATTACCTTCACCAATTTAGTTGTCAATGTTACTTCCGTTCTTATTTTTCTTATTTTCGTTGCCATAAACCAATAGTCAAAATATCAACAACAACGAACTTGCCAATAATAACTCAAGATATTAGCAAAGCTCTATATAATCGCAGTCAAGAAGATGTTATATATACCAACTTCTCGCGTACTTTTGACAATATTGATCATTAAATATTACTGAGTAAACTTTCTGCAGAATGATAGGGAATTTTGTCATTTTTGGCATCATATCTTGACAATCGGACAAATTATATGTACTTTAACGGGTTTAAGACCTATAAATTTATATCATCTTCAGGTTTGTCGCAGGGGTCCAATCTGGGTCCATTGCTGTTTAATTTATTTATAGATGATTTAATTATTCCATGTTATACTCGGTATTAGCATACGCTGATGACCTTAATTTATATAAAATCATAAATAGTTCACCTGATTGCATTGATTTGCAATAAAAATTAACTAAAGTCATAGACCGGTGTAGAGTTAATAAACTTTCTCTAAATATCAAACCTATACATGCAAGCAGCATCCTGTTACTTATAATTACATGATTGATGGCATAGTGCACCGACGTGACATACATACAAATGATCTAGGAGTTTTGTTTGACTCACACCTTACTTTCTCAGATAACATTAATAACTTGCTCTTCTGGTTTAAGATGCTAGTTTTCTTAATGCATTCCTTTAAATATTTTAATGATACTAACCTGATAAAGATTTTATAATAATAATAAATAATAATTGGTGTTAGGAATACATCATTTTACAAGAACAGAACTTTTACAATATGAGTAAATTACTTTAATGGATTTTACATATTACAATATTTTGATAGATCCAATATATTTCTCTAGTAGGTGTGGTACGTGATTTGTATAACAAAGATTAAAAATTAATTTAGTATCTATGTAAATAACATACGACGTAGGTAAAATAAAATATAATAAAATAAATATAGTTAAATGTGTAAAAGAACAAATACTTTAATATTAGATCAAATTAAATAAAACGCAATAAATAAGGTTAAATATTAAAATGCGAGTCAAAATAATAAAACGAATATATAATAAAAACATGAGTTAAAATAGATTAAATATAAAATAAATAACGTTAGATACTAAAATAATGGTTAAATTAGATAAAATAGGAAATTGATAGATATAAATAATAGTTAATATCATTCAGACATACTACATAATAAATTAGTTAAAAAAAACATTTACACTGGCATACAGTTACAATACAAATCCCTCAGCAATGTAGTACTCAAAGCTATAGTAAACTTTAGAAATTAGATAATGTTTAATTACATCAAGAAAGTTGCTTAGCGGTAGTCCTCGAATCTGAGCCTGCAGCTTATTATAAAATAATACAGCAAAATAGATGGATCCCGTTTTAGCCTTTGTTAACGTAACTCTCCATGAATACATACTGGAGCTGAAATGTAATGCAACACCCCTTATGTGGTTTAATCCAGCAACAAATACGCACGTCTTATTCACCTTAGAAATGCCATTTTTACTGCTTTATCTCAATTTTTGTGTACGATGTTTATACTTATCCTAATAACAAAGTAAATTTAATAATGTTAATAACCAGTCACCTGTTCTAGTGTGAATCTTTCTGAGCTCCTCAGTATATTGAAAAACTTTGCTAAAATGCCTAGAATCGTGTACCCCGTCGATTTTATAAATTAAGTGATTTTTCAAAAAGGTCGCATTGTTAGTATGAAACAAGCAGGCTTCACGAAATGTTTTCGTATTTTTTAAATTTATTATCCTGTTTAGTTTTTAATTCTCAGTTTATGGTTCTCTTTAATGCGATCATTAATCTTATCAATGTAAGTTATTAATTATCTATACAAAGCTGTCAAAATAATTGTATTTGATGATTTCCTATTTTGAGTTTTTCGATGCTGTTTAATTATTTATTTATTACTTAAACAACATGCTCATATTCTTCATAAATAAATAAGTATATATTTGTATGTATTATACATCTAAAGTTTGCAAAGCAATATTGAGTGAGGCACTCACTTGAAAGCCATAGTAAATTCAAAAATGTTACATTTGGTAATGTATATCACAATCAAGAAGCTTAGACGTCCCAGATAGCATCACTCGTGGATATACCCTGTCTAAATTAAACAAATGATTACTGTCAAAATGTAAATACAATTGTTTGTTCATAATATTTGCAAAATTTTTGAATATTATTGACAATAAGGCAATAGGACAGTACTAATTCGTGTTTTGTTTAACATATTTAAACCAGCTACAGTACTAGTTATTGTGCTCACATTGACGAGATTGCAAAGATCAGCTATTAAACCATAAATATATTTAGCTTTAGATCGCTTCAGTCCGTTTATTACTAACAGCTATTTCTGATACACAATTAAAGTAAAAATAGAGAAAGAACAACATACATTAAAATTATTTAAATATTCGAGTGGGTCAGTATCGTAATCGCGACTGGATATTCTGCGTCACTAAAATAAGAAAAAATGGTATGTGTTATATTATATGGTTGATGATGGTAGTAGAATATATCACTTGTCACGTCTCTGGAGGGGTAGAAATTAACGATAGACTAAAATTATCCTAGTCACTAGTTTTCTAGAAACTGAAAGGTTGGTTGTAGATTATTTAGGTTTTATTAAATCTTTTAGCTGAGTGTGTTCTTTATACACTATTGTGAAATTTTGATCGTAAACAGCTTTAATTATTGCTATTTCAAGATGCTTCTCTAACAGTTTACATTTATCATTTAATGTAAATTGTTATCATCCAAGTTAAATTTAACTATTACTTTTAACCCATAGCTAAGCATGAAATAATGCTTACTTCGGTCTTATTTAAGAACATTAAAATAGTAATAATAATAAATAATAACAAAAGTCATAATTTAAGCCAGGTAATACAGCAATTACTCAACCCAACATACATACACTATCAAACTGTTTTAATTTTTTGACTGGTTCTCAAATAAATAACATATCTAACTCGCTTGGCATATACTTAGATCTTTGCTTCTCTAGTACATCTCATGTTACTGTATCCCTTGCTGATAAAAATCTCCTCCCAACAAACCACTATGTTTGCAGCATGGAGATTCCCATTGGTTGTACAATTAATATGGCCACTCTATAGAAAAATACCTCTTTAAGCTAGCCAATTATGAATTAATAAACGTGACCCTCAATTCCCTCAACTGGGATTTTATTGATCTATTCTCAAATATTGAAGCTGTTCTGGCCAAATTTTACTATATCATCCAAAGGGCGATTGATCGATTAATTCCTTTTAATTATATTTATCACAATAAACCATACTTTCCTCAATGTATGTCTACAAAGTTAATTAATTTGATTCACCTAAAAAGAGCAGCCCACACGCAAAGTGACCAACAGGGTCTATATAGTCACTATTTTTCATTTGTTACAATAATCATTTATCTGAGGTAGAGTTTTCACTCAAATCTTAAGAAAGAAATTGGTTATCCAAACCAGATGAGCTATTATAATATGAATGTTAACAATGGATTAGATATTGTCAACCTATTTTCCAATTTTTACTACCTGGAATTATGCCGACTAAATAGAAAACCAGACATCTAGTCCAAAATTATAGAGGTATACTGAAACAGTCCGTTATTCCAAAACTATTAGATAAGTTAGTGGCTGACCAGTTAGCATGGTTATCTAAACAAATAGTGTGCGATAATCAACATGGTTTCGTAACCAACCGCTCCGTTACCTCTAACTTTATACTCTAACAAGCAATATATATCAAATTCCTTGGACTTTCGTCTCCAAATAGATACAGTTTGTACGGATTTTTTTCAAGGCGTCCGATAGGGTTGATTCCATATAGATAACTTTATATCGGACCCCATTACTGTATCTGCAGATGTGCCACAAGGGTCCCATTGTAGGCCTATTCTATTTATTCTTTTTATAAAGGATCTACAAGATACCATTAAGCATACTATTTATTATATGCAGGAGATCTTAAAATTTTTAAAATAGTTAACATGCATTATAATTGCTTATCTATACAGGAGGATAATTTCAACTTAAATGAATGGTGCATTAACAACAAGTTATGTCAAAATAGTATTGATTTTACTTACATCAAATTAGTTTTCGACTCATATCAAAAATATTTATAAAATGGCCTTGCCAATATGAAGATATATTTGGCAGATCGAAAAAAAGGTTTAATGTTGAATATCTGAAAACACTATACTGTTCTTTAGTTCGTTATCACCTTGAATATGCTTCAACTGTATGGACTCCATATTCACTCGTCAACATCTCTCGCCTGAATGCGGTTCAGAAGAAATTCTTACGTTTCATTGAATATAAGGACGGGTTAAATTATATTCAGGGTGAATATTCAGTCGTAAGAATTAAACTTAACTTAAAAACGTTTGAAGAGCGTAGGATTATAGCTGATTTGGGTATTCTTTACCGTCTATCGAATGGAATGCTGAATTCGTCATATCTCCTGGGAGAATTATTATTTTACATCCCACAGAGGTTAACGCGTACGAATAAGATCTATCACCTAGACCCCTAGGGGAATGCTCCTGATACTCACAACTCAGTCACCCGTCCGATGAACCTTGATAACACATATTGTAATAATCCGTGGTTTGATATGTTTAGGGAATCATATTCTTCTTTTAAAAGTTCGTTGAATATTAAAATGTAATTGAAAATTCATAACTAATTTGATTCATTTACAATGGTGATAATCGTTTAATAATAAACATATTATTATATAATTATCGTTAACAAGCTTGCTGCCAACGCAAGCAATTTTATTTAGCAAATAATCCATCACTTAAAACGTAAATATTAATAAGAGAGATTGATAATGAGTTCCTGGTACTCGAAATGTACATCTGACATTTAAAAATAAAAGTGAAGGAAGGAAATAACAAAGTGTTTTATTTGAATAGTCATAACTTTGCACAACTCAAATCAAACCGTGAATATTAATAAGAATAATATAAAATAATAAATGATCGATATAAGAATCTTTTACACTCTGTAATGTATTTGCGAGAATTAGATCCGCCACACGGAGACGATTTTTCGTATTTTTTAATCGAAAGGAGGTCCATTTCAAATTTTTGTAGCCAGTATTGTTATATTACAATGCAGCTTAATGAAATATTTTCACGAATAATATTTGCTCCTGGCTGTTTTATTATGAATAAAATTTTTATTAGAAAAATGTTAAGTTTTTCGCAAAGAATCTTATCACCAACGTCTCTAATGGCGTATGTTCTTTATTGTCTGCTCTCTTTCTGTTTGTATTTCAGAAAATGGATCTTGTCAAATAGTCTTGTAATAAATAAGCAAATATATTTTATTTGATTTTTAATTCAGATTCATTAGTTATATCTAATTAATAATTACAATTGTTTCACCACACTGTTACTTAATTTTAATGTATATTCTTCACCTGAAGAAGCCACAGTATGCGAAACTATTATACGAGGGTAGATTGAAAAGTTTCCGGAATGGGCAAGAAAACGCAGTAATTAAACAGGTTTATTTTTTTATTTTTCAACATAGTACCCTTGCAGGGCGATACACTTTTTCCAGCGGTGCTCCAACTTTTTTAAGCCTTCAGAAAAATATGATTTCGGGAACTCTGCAAAATAAGCTTTAGTAGTGTCGATGACCTCCTCATTTGACGTAAAGCGCTTGCCTCCGAGCCAAGTCTTCATGTTTGCGAACAAAAAGAAGTCGCACGGGGCCAGGTCTGGAGAGTACGGGGGATGCGGCACCACCTCGTAGCCCAATTCAACCAATTTAGCATTGGCGATTCGGGATGAATGGGTCGGCGCGTTGTCTTGTTGGAAGAGCACTTTTTTCCGCTGCAAATAAGGCCGTTTCTCCTTCAATATGCCGTTAATTGATCCAATAAATCGCTGTAGCATTGTCCCGTGATAGTTCTTCCCTTCTGCAAAAAGTCGATGTGTATCACACCTTGCGAATCCCAAAAAACGGTGGCCATGACCTTTTCAGCCGATGGGACAATCTTGGCCTTCTTCTGAGCAGATTCGCCTGGAGAAATCCACTGTTTCGACTGCTGCTTGGTTTCTGGTGTGTAGTGGTGGATCCATGTTTCGTCCACGGTCACGAATCGGCGAAAAAAATCAGTTGGATTACGCTTCAACAAGGCCAAACACTCTTTCGAAGTGGTCACACGATTTCGCTTGTTGTCCATAGTCAGCAAACGCGGCACCCATCGCGACGACAGCTTCCTCATGCCCAAATGTTCGTGCACGATATTTTGAACACGTTCATATGAGATGCCCGTGGTCTTTACTATTTCGCGCAACTTCACTCGTCGAGCGGCTAACACGAGATCATGGACTTTGTCGACCATTTCTTCATTTGTGGCCGTTTTTGGACGTCCACTGCGTGGTTCATCCTTGGTGCTCGTACGGCCACATTTGAACTCGTTCACCCATAAACTAATAGTCGAAAATGAAGGTGTGGATGTGCCATGAGCAAAATAACTCGTATCTCTGTCGCCTTTTTCCCATCCATCCAGAAATGTTTGATGACTGCACGAAATTCGTTATTATCCATTTTAGCAAACGTGCCTGACTTGCTTCACAAGATATCCTAGTAAACAAAAACGGAACGACGCACGTGTCTGAAAATTTGAAAGCTTACCTAAAATAGGTTAGCCTTGACAAATATCATAACAATTTCAAGATACGCGCGCCATCTCGTGCCCATTCCAGAAACTTTTCAATCTACCCTCGTAGTAAGTTAAATAAAAAATTGAAAATCAACCATTTTTATTAATTAGATATAATATGAAATTTCAACTAAGTGCCTGGTTCTTTAATTATAATTTATTTTAATCATAATTCAAAAGGATATAAGATATAAACTTTATATCTCGTTTAACATATACTTTTTAGAAGAAATGATTTATTTGTTGATTGGTTCTTGTTTATTATCACGTGGTAAAACATTTTAAATATTAAGGGTTGTTTACAAGTCCTTAATTGAAATCATTTAACTGTTAGATTATAATGATTCATTTGGTCTTAACTTTTTAACTAAAATTATTTTGGTATTGTTTTTAATATTTACTAATTAATAAATAACATAAAACCTTTTTTCATAATATGAATATATTTTGAATTTAATTGTTAGTAATTTAACAGTGCATCAGCCATTAAAAGTAACGACTTTCTTTTTCCACCAGCTATATGATAATATAACAGCACAAAGAAGGTTTACGGAGCTTAATTCATTAATTTTACCCACCCATTAGAACTATGGAATTCTTTTAGCGATTTTATATAAATAAAAGGTTAATATATTATTTTATATTTTATAATTCAAATTAATTGAAAATGAAGCTCTCATAAATGAACAAATAGAATAAATGAATTTTTGAATTTGAATGAAGCAAATAGGACTAAATCGGACTTTTAAGATGAATTAAATAGCTATCTGGAACAGAAATCAATACAAAAAGACTCTTCTTTCATGATTTCTATTACGCCATTGCCAATTTTTAATGAAGAAGTATGTGACAATTTTATTGCCTTTAATCACAAGTGTGATATTAAAACCATTGAAATAAATACTTTTAAAGAAGATAACGAAGTTCTTCAGTTCTAACTAAAGTTAATACCTTGGATGCTCTTAAAAACATAAAAATACGACAACCGGATATTTCCAACGCTAATTTCCGGATCCTAATTTTAAGTGACAACCACGGTAGGAACATAGGGCACCTTTTTAGAAAGGCTGTTAGTAAATTTCACAATAAACCCGACATTATATCAATTTATAAACCGGATGCGACTTTATACAATGTTATAGAAAATGTTAGGGAGTTAGCTAGTAATTTTACCCATAGTGACCATATATTTATTGTGGCCAGTACAGTTGACTCGATTAAGGGCGGTCGTGTAAGTTTTACAAAAATAAAGCAGCTTCTGTCATCGTTAAAAGGTCAAACTAATATTTACATTATTGAAAATCCTCATTGAAAAGGGAGACATATTTTGAATAATTTCTTTAATTCAATTAATAAATAATTAGTAGAATGTGCAAACGACACCAAGTGTACATATATTAAAAATATAATTTTTTCTTATAGTACAATTAATATAAATAATAAGTATAAATTCATTATGGATAAAACATATTAAGATAACTTCAAACTATCTGCTATAATGATTTCAGTCATGATCAACAAATTTCGTTGTCAGCAAAAATCTAAATTTTAATGCCGTGTCGAATAGAAACACTTAATTAAATGGTTTCTTCTTAAATAATCCATTTATGCGTAATAAAGTTAAATAAATTGAAATTATTATTAACGATGAGTTCTTAAACATTTCTATCCTGTGCATATCTATTGGCTAAGAGAAGAGCAGGCAGTTGTATTCTCAAATTTTGATGTAGCTCCTCATTTCTTTCGAAAAGTGTCTACCGGAGGAGGTGTTTTAATAATGGTTAGGAATAACATAGAATATACTTCGTTAGATTTAGAGAGTTTTATAACTAATAAAGATTTTAAGATTACTGGTATTAAAATTAATAATAATATATTTCCATATATTACTAACGGGCTATAAGTCGCCTTGTGAAGATTTGAATGTCTTTCGAAATATTCTTTCAAGGTATTGGATAACATAAATGTTTGTAATAAATATGTGTTTTTTTTGCAGCAGATTTTAATATAAGATTTAATGATGACTATTCCAATAAAAAATTGCTTATATATTTCGCAAATAGCTATGGTTTAAAGTTTTTAGTTAATTTTCCTACTCGACTAAATAACTGTATTGATAATAGTAGCACTAATTATCTTGAGTCTGATGTGCAACCTCTTGAAACGGGAATCTCAAGTCATAGAGGTATTTAATTTAATATCGTTTAAGGACAATTGTCTGCACAGGCAAATTTGATTTTTTTTCAACCAATGTAAATGAATTCTTCGATAAATTATTTTCTAATAAAATATAAAAGTCCTTTACGTTGTAGAAAATTAACTAATAATTAGAAAAAACACGAAAATATTTCGTAAAATCTACAACAAATGAGTCTTATTAAGACTACAAAAAAAAAACACTTTTGAAACAACTACTTCTCTAGCTAGTACTTCGAAATACGTTCAAACTAGTGTTGCTTTGATAGCCTTGCTATTTTGTAACACGCAAATTACTTTTGTATTATTCAATGTCTGTCGAAGTACTAGCTAGAGAAGTAGTTGTTTCAAAATTGGTTTGTTTTTGTAGTCTTAATAAGACTCATTTGTTGTAGATTTTACGAAATATTTTCGTGTTTTTTCTAATTATTAGTTAATTTTCTACAACGTAAAGGACTTTTATATTTTATTATCAAATTATGCTCTTAGTGGGTATTTTCCTTAATCCCGAACGTAATTATTTCCGTAGAATTCAGTAATCCACCTCAGGTATAAATTCAGACCTTCAGTCGGTTATATTTCATTATTGTGTCAGTTGCCGTACATATCTGAGTAAGTTATTTATAGTTCATTATATTTATTTTAGTAAACGTTTTTATTTATATTTGAAATCAATTTTATAATAAAGCTGTACTGAAGAGATCGAGAGATCGAAACACGTGTCTGCAGATGGTTATAAATTGAGTATTGAATTATTTAATTGCTTTTGCTAATTTATTTTTAATTACACCAACCTAAATTAATTTCTTGTTCCAAATTTGTCATAATATAGTCAGTCACAAATTATTTAACGTACATTCAATAATTTTTAGTTCATTTTACAGAAAGAAATACGTTCAAACTAGTGTTGCTTTGATAGCCTTGCTATTTTGTAAACACGCAAATTATTTTCTGCCTTTCTCGAGTACTACCACCAATCAATCTTTTCCAGAAAAATGTGTTAAAACTAAAAACGAAACTAATAATATTAAATGGTTTAACAGTAGACTAGGCAGTATGAGGACTTATTTAAATCTAATCTATATTAACAAAAATAATGATCCAATCATGAAAGAGACTCGAAATAAATATAGATTATATTATAGGCGGGCTATTGAGTCGAGTAAAAGAGAATAAATAATGCTTATATCAGAGAAAATAATTTTAAATCTATAATTATGTGGAATATAATGAATACCAGAAGATCGTTAATTAGTAATAATAAAACGATAAACATATCGGCAAAAGAATTTAACGCTTACGTCTCTAAAATTGCAAATAATTTTGTTAATATATTACCCAATGTTACCAATGATCTTATAATTTTAATGTGTAATAACCCTCCCAACTGCAAATATAAACATTATTTTAAGTTTTATGAAGTCTACTATCACGGTTAGACACATTATATGATTAAGCAATAGTAAGAGTAGTGTTCCCTGTGGGCTGCGCTGTGATGTTAAAACGGAAGTAAATCTCCTTTATTATCCCAATGTTTTAAAAAGTCGATTGTGATGATCCTGATAATTTCCGCTCTATATCACTACTTTCTATATTTGCTGAAATCCTAGATCCTGCTAATATAATTGACTGGGTCTTTTAAAAGGGCAAAACTATTAAACAGTGAACAGTTTGGATTTAGAAAAGGAAGATCCACTTTTGACGCGATACTAAAACTAATTGACTGACAGCTTCGAGGAGGGATCAGTTTTAATATCAAATTTTCTTGACCTGTCGAAAGCTTTTGACTGTGTATCACGTATAATTTTACTACTTAAACTTTATTGCTACAATATTAATCCCAAAAGTTGGCTAATTATATCCTACTTGCCAGGAAGAACTTAACGCGTAAAAGCCAACGGATATTTGTCGGATCCCTTGCCTATTGAACACTGGGTTCCACAGGGCTCTATTTGATTCTTGATTTATGTAAATGATCTACCGGACTCTACTGCCGACACAAATGTAATAGTATATGCTAATTATACTACACTTATGAATACATCAAAAAAATTGGAAGTAGTATCAAAGATGCACGAGGGAACACATGGCAACACGTTGGTTTTAAAGCAACAAATTAAAGCTAAATGACACCAAGACGACAACCCTTATTTTTTCTCTCTATAAGACAAAATATGGAAATTTATATATAAATATATATATATATATATATATATATATATATATATATATATATATATATTTCTATGTACATATGTATATATATGTACATTGTCAATATTCGGCTTTAATCTTCGAAATGAACCGATTTGCCACGTTTCGACCAAGTCGCATTGGTCTTCTTCAGGCGGTGTTCAATGGGGAATATATATATATATATACACGTTGACCCCTGAAATTTTTAATATGGGCATTTCAATGCATTACTCGTTGCTTAGTAACCACGCTCGTCACATATTTTAATGGATTGACCAACGGGAAATAATCAGTAATTTCTAATTTGTAATAAAATAGGGAATCAAAATGAAACATATTTACACGTTATTTTAATATTACTATTTTTACAGACATAATTCTAACGTAACGAATAACAAATAACTGCAATGTTCATCTTATTAAATGTTCGAAAACATCTCCTTGTTGAGCCAAACAATATCCCAGATGATCATAAAATTCCTGTTAACAGTATAGCTTCAAAATGTTGACATGCGTATTGCAGCAACCATAGCAACCAATAATAATAATCGAGATATAATACAAATTAAATTACTAATATTCAAAATTTCAGGAGACAACGTATATATAACATATATATATATACCGTGTGTCCCGTTTGAAGACGCATCATAGGGAATTCCCATGTAAAAATTTCAATTGCAGTTTGTATCTCTATTATTAAACGAAAATTATCTAAATTAAATTAGAATGATTCCTTTATCTCCTAAGATTATTTTGGAGGTTTTATTTTTGTTTCATCTTTAGTTTTAATCGAAATATAGCTTAAAAAGTGTGAAGAAATATTCGATAATAAAATCCTCAAAATAGTAGTTGCTATGAAATGTCAGTATTTGTCATCTAAATTGATTAAGCCATAAACAGATAATTCAATTCAAAATAAGTGCTTACACCACAAAAGAAAAAGTTCAGATGATCAAATTGAGTTTTGGCGGACATTTGCGATTTATTTAGTATAAGTTTTGAAACTTCTCCAGTGCCTTGTCAATCAACAATTATTAGAATTGATCAGAAATTTGAGGATAATGGTTGTGTAAACGATGAACATATTGTTAGGAATAAAGGGAGGAAATCTGAAGAAACTGTAACACATCTGTCGCAAGGATAACAGTACATCTAACATTAAGTGTAAGCTTGTAGTTACCGACCCTATAAGAGCCAAAATCATAAAGAACTGAGCAGTGGATCCTGATTCAAGATCTAAATTTTATTAAATTATTATGGAAAAGTGTAACGAGAATAAGAGATTTCCAAATAGTGTGTGTTTTAAGATGAATGTACTTTCTATTTGGTGTCTGAAAATAACGAACAAAATAATCGTCAATGGTCTCAAAACATTCTTCATATTGTAACAGTGTGGAAGTGAATATCCACAAAACTTAATGTATGGGCATGAATTTTAAAAATAGCGCTGTTAGTTTTATTTTTATTGAAAGCTAATTGGAGTATTTATCGGTTTCACATTATGTTTATTCTTTACATAAGCATTATTTCTAAATTTGGAATAGTATAATAATTATAATTTAACTGGATGCGTTTTTTAAATTTTGTACAAAATAAATGAGTAATACTAAATAGTATATTGTTCAACGAGTGACGAAAGTAACATTTTTTTAAGCGAGAGAACAGTTTACCAAACGAGGCGAAGCCGAGTTTGGTAATGTTCGCGAGCTTAAAAAAATGCTTTCGACGAGTTAAACACTATACTTTTTCTACTACCTTACCTATGATACTAACAAACTTTTATTATATAAACAAATACTTTATTTTGATTTAAAAATTACAAAACTACAGATCATATTTAAATTACTTACCGACAACTTTGCAAAATATGCAAACAGCACAGTGAATATGAATTTACGCGATTATCTGCCTTAAATTCCATGAATTTTGCATATATTTTTTCATACCTCTTTTTCGATTTTTCTGATAATAAATCCACATAGGTTTTCTCAGCTTGATTTACTATTTCTGGTGCAGTATTGGAAAGATCTAAATCACTTACTGAATCAGAAATCATGTATGATGAAGTTACGAACAGTACAAATTCAAAAACTGAAGTTTAATAATGACACGATATAGTGACAGTAGGCAACTAGACGGAGGTGAAAATTTGTAGGTAACTTTCGTCCCTAGTGACGAAAGTTAGCGTTATGGGATTTTCTCTCACTAGTGACGGAACTCAAATTTTCGCTGGAGTATTCGGTGACGAAAATTGTCTTTTTATATAGGGTAGTAGAAAAAAGAGTTTTATTCTGTTTCGGGTAATTGTACCTTTGAGATAACTCGTTTCAACAAGAATAATGAATTTGTGCCTTTGAACTCGCCATCTGTAATTTTAGATGGTAAATACTGACTTTTCAAAGCAGTGAACTTTTCCTTCTCTTTTGAATTTAATTATTTATTTGTGGGTTATACAATTTAGATGACAAGCACTTACTTTTCACAGCAACTACTATTTTGAGGATCTTATTATCAAAAATTTGCTTACACATTTTAAGGTATATTTTGACTAAGAATGAAAGTGAAAAATAATACCTCCAAAATATCGTTAGTAGATAAAGGAATCATTCTAATTTTATTCTGATCATTTTCATTCAATAATAGAGATACACACTGCAAATAAAAATTTTACATGGGAATTCCCTATGATGCGTCTTCAAACGGGACACACGGTATATATACCGGGTGTCTCAGCGTGCGCGCCGAGTAGCTTTACGGCTAAACGGTTTATTTTTTTCAAAATCCGTTTTCGCAGGAGTATGTAGGTGTATTGGGACCACATTTTAAAATTAGTTTTAAATATACAGGGTGTCCCATAAAAGCATGGCGTATCATAGTTATGTTTTTTCTTATGGAACACCCCATATTTGATATTTTTTTCAGATTCTACATCAAAAATAAGGGTAACTTTCATTATAAGATCATATGCCTAAACCTAATAATTTCTGAAATATTTAAACAATTTTGGAAAAATTGACGTTTCGAAAAAAAATTATATCTTTCAAATAGGTGAATGAAAACAAATGAAATTTTGTGTCAGTATATTAGACTAATGGGTGAATATTTTAGGCCATTTATAGGAATTTTAAATATTAAGATGTTTTGATAATTTAATGTGTCTACAGAAACACATTCAAGGTCAAATTTCGTGCTTACTTTAAATGGAACACCCTATATCTAATAAACCTATCTTGTAGCAAATTTTATTATCTTTCAAAAAGTATAAAGGTATTCTATACCTGTTACTTATAGTTTTCAAGATATATCCATTTTTGTTAATTTTCGACATAATAATTATTAGTATCAATTATTGCAATAGTCAGTTAACACAACCAATGATTTTCGAGATATTTCCAAATTAACACACTAATTGAATAATTTATTTACACATATGTACATGATTACGTAATATCGTCTTAGAATTTCAAAAAACATAACGAAAAACAAAAAATGAAATTAACAAAATAATAACAACATTATTTTTTTATTACAAATTTTCAAAAATACCACCATCGCACTGAATGCATAATTCAATTCTTTTTTGAAACTATAGTTTAACATTTCTTAGCATATTGGGTGTTATTGATCTAAATGCATCCTTAATTCTGTCCTTCATGTCTTCAACAGTTGTGGGAGGAGTGGTGTATACTTGATTTTTAATATACCCCCATAAAAAGAAATCCATGGGGGTTAAATCAGGGGATCTAGGTGGCCAAGCTACGTGACCTCCTCTTCCAATCCATCGCCTATTAAATATTCTATTTAAATATTGACGAACCGCCAATGAAAAATGAGGTGGCGCACCATCGAGCTGTAACCACATGTTTTGGCGAATATTCAGTGGAATATTCTCTAATAATAATGGAAATTCTTCTTGGAGAAATTGTAAAAATATGGGACCATCCAAGTATCCATCGAAAAAATGAGGTCCAATGACGTAATTACCCAAAATGCCTCCGAATACATTAATACTCCAACGATGTTGTCGATCAGTAATTTGAAATTTGTGGCAATTTTCGGTGCTGTAATAATGGCAGTTACGTCGATTAAAAGATCCGTTATTATTAAAAGATGATTCATCCGTAAATAAAATATTATTCAAAAAATCTTCATCATCGCCACTTTTATTTAAAACACATAAACAAAAATCTAACCGCTTCTCGAAATCCGCATTATTCAGATGCTGGTGAATTTCATAGTGATATGGGTGGTATTCATGTTTTTTTAATATCCTTGATATGCTCGCCTTGCTTAACCCAGTCTCACGAGCTACTATACGTGTACTCGTGCTAGGATTATCTATTACAGAAGTAAGTACCTGTAATTGTGTCTCCTCATCCTTAGTTACAGTGTTGAAGTTCGTTTTTTTCAGATACTTGACACTGCCTGTGGTTTTAAATATATTTAAAACTTCCTCCAATGTCTTCTTATTAGGATGTCTCCTATCAGGGTACCTTTCGCGATATACTCTTTCCGCTAAGAGACAATTTTCATAACATTCCCCTATTATTAGGATCATGTTAATTCTTTCGTTTAAGGAATATTTCATTTTTGCGGTCGTTACAAATGATTCGAATGTGTCAACTGACTTTGTTTATAAACAAAAGCTACACACTAGCTTATTGCAATAATTGATACTAATAATTATTATGTCGAAAATTAACAAAAATGGATATATCTTGAAAACTATTAGTATTAGGTGTAGAATACCTTTATACTTTTTGAAAGATAATAAAATTTGCTACAAGATAGGCCTATTAGATATAGGGTGTGCCATTTAAAGTAAGCAAGAAATTTGACCTTGAATGTGTTTCTGGAGATACATTAAATTACCAAAACATCTTAAAATTTTAAATTACTACAAATAGTCTAAAATATTCCCCCATTAGTCTAATGTACTGATACAAAATTTCATTTGTTTTCATTTACCTATTTGGGAGATATGATTTTTTTTTCGAAACGTCAATTTTTCCAAAATTGTTTAAATATTTCAAAAATTATTAGGTTTAGGCATATGATCTTATAATAAAAGTTACCCTTATTTTTGATGTAGAATCTGAAAAAAATATCAAATATGGGGTGTTCCATAAGAAAAAACATAACTATGATACGCCATGCTTTTATGCGACACCCTGTATATTTAAAACTAATTTTAAAATGTGGTCCTAATACATCTACATACTCCTGCGAAAACGGATTTTGAAAAAAATAAACCGTTTAGCCGTAAAGCTACTCGGCGCGCACGCTGAGACACCCGGTATATAATTCGTAATTTATCACCGATAGTCTCAAAAGGAACTTTGCGAGTGGCTTATTTTGCTCTGATTTAAAACCATATTTCATATCGATTAATTGCATGGGGATATTCAACTATTTATTTTTAGGGTCCAACGTAGAACCGTTCAGTTTTTATTGAAATGCAAGTGCTCACGTTACCAGGCCTTTAGATTTTCGTATACCTTTCCTAAATTATAGACCATATGTTGGTTTACCAAACCAACTCAGATATTTATAGTTATAATTCTAGAAATAAATCCAATATCTATGGCAAGGACACCAGACTGACTAAATCGCAAACTGGAATTTGGTTTCATACAATACAATTTTATAATGTACTTCCGGGTAAAATTAAAAATGTACCTGATGCCATTTTCATAAAACGCATAAAAACGTTTCTTATCGCTAAAGCCTTTTACAGATGGGAGGAGTACCTTAATTTTGATTTTAACATACGTGTGCTATAATTTATTTCTTCTGTTTCCTTTTATTTGTTTTTATCTATTGCGATCTATTTATTGGTAATTGTTTATTATGTATTGAGTGCTTTAACTTTTTTAGTATATATGTTATATCTGATGTTTTAAAACTCTATTTAACTTATTTTTATAATTTTAGATTTTAAAGGGTTACGTTAATTGTATTGTACATATATTCTTGTTTTTTTCTAATTTTAATTTTAAAGTATTTATATTTTATTATATTTTACTCACTGACATTTTAATTTTAATTTATTGATTTTTATTGATATTTATTTATTTAAAAACCTATTTATTGAGAAAATTCTCTTATATGTGATCCTGACGGATATCTTTTAATGCCTGGTAAGCTCACTGCGATTTGATTTAAAGCAAAGTTTTATCATGTTTATATGTAGATATATATTTATGTTTGACGTGTGTAAAACATATTTTGATAATACACTAATAAATAATGGAATTTAATTGAATTGGTTCCATCAACAAATGCAGCTTGGAAAGTATATATTTTATAAATAATTTATGTGTAAACTGAAAATTATAGAATAAATTAATTTCATATTTTATTAATTCTAAATAGTCAGTTATCGGAAATGTAATTTTGTTTAATTTATATATTTATGTAGTAAATATATTTCACCAGTTGTTCCAATAATTGTTGCATAAAGCAAGTAATTTATTTCAATTTTATTAATGTTAGTGATATATTTAATAATTCATACCTTTTAGCTAGTTTAAATATGTTTTATAAATTTAATAATGTTATATTCATACAACATAGAGTGTTATTTTATAATTCCTTAATACATTTTTTAAATCGTGTTTGTTTATAAATATTTAATAATTTTGTACTAAAAATGTATCAGCGTCCTTTACGTCGTAGAATAAATATTAACTAGTAATTAGAAAAACACGAAAATATTTCGTAAATCTACAACAATGAGTCTTATTAAGACTATAAAACAAACCACTTATTGAAACAACTACTTCTCTGTCTTATTCAATAAGTGATTTGTTTTATAGTCTTAATAAGACTCATTGATGATTTACGAAATCTTTTCGTGTTTTTTAAATCATTAATTTTCTACTAATTGCTAATTTACTTTTTCAGCAAGATCGATCCTCCAATTAACTAATTTTAGAGTATTAATTTAATTCAATTTTCACTGTTATTCAGTAATATTACATGTTTAGTATTTTATCCACATATGTTACAATAATGTGTAAAGAAGTTTTAGAAGAACCTTTAGAATTTTAAATTAAGTATTAAATCGGTGAATATTAGCTTAATATTACATATTCATCGAGTCGTACTTTGAAACCGACTCCAAGAAGATAATTTATGTTAACAGGAATCGGCGCAGTGGTTGTAAACTTTTATTTTTGCATTTACTTACAACACTTAGATAAAATATAGAATTCTATCTTCAAACAATAATAAAAAAGATATGCTCCATTCGTTTAATTATAATATTATCTAGGTTTTCGGTAATGAATCAGTCAACTAATTAGCATTGTTGATTTTGAACGGATTTTGAACGGATTGCTTCAAATATTGTGCATTTGTTTCTCTTTTTTGGTATTTACTTTAGATATTGTTATTAATTATACTAATTAATAATTGTCAATTATTATTCAGATAAAAGCATTACATACATTTAATATATTGCAATATTTAAAATAGACATAACTCACTGTCACATTTATATTTCGAGACATAAAATCATTACAAACAATTATTTATATTACATACAATTCATAATGATTGGGGTTAGCCTGTCTGGGCTATTATGTACTCCTCTGAACAAAATAAAATTTGTATAAAAAGCAGTCTAGCAATAAACACATTAATCCACGTACGTACTAATCCATGTATTTCATAATTTGTATTGTTTATCATATAAAGATGAAACATTTATATTTATTATGTATGTATAATTAATGTGATTATTTTCATACACGTGTAATAATGAGATAATTTATTTTTATTCATATGTAAACAGTACATCAATTAATAAATAAATTAATTAATATTATTTAAACTGCATTAAATTTTTATTTACAAAATACATATAATTTAAGACAATTTATACATGTTTTCGTACTTATAGGCATCTATAAGTATATATTTAATAATAATATATTGTTTATATTTCATTAAAATACTAAAATACTCTGTAATTACAGAAAAATTTAATATACCGAAGTAATTTGTAAAATCTAATAAACATACCACTTTTTATCATAAAAAACGTCTGATTTATATTATTGACGAAATTAATAATTAATTGAATTATTTAATATTAAAAACCATTGATTTTAATAAATAATAAGCAATGACTATCGCTTGCGATTCAGGAAATACATTGATTTTAATAAATAATAAGCAATGACTATCGCTTGCGATTCAGGAAATACATTCAAAATACCCGCAAATATAAAGCTGGCAAATATATAAAAAAAGCTCGAAACAAATCAAGATTCGTTTGAATATAAATTGATTTTGCTAAACATAAAGCACGTTAGAATATTAATTGTACAGTTGTTATATTTATAAATATAATGCCAGACATCCCCTTTAGTTATAACAGAATATTTTGGTTTTAGAACTGGAATTCAGTAGCACTAATTAAAAGAAATAAAATCGCTAACTATTTTGCCATATAATTTTCAGCAAAATAAAAGATTTCTGGAAAATATTACCAACTAAACAATTATTTAAAAAAATACTGGTATTATTGCCTGAGTATCTATTAAAGACGAAATGGGACAGGTCTAAGAAAGTTACTCTGGTAAGGGCTAGATGTGGATCGGAGGAGAGAGGAAGGAAGGAAGGTATGGATGGGGGAATGGTATGGCAGGTGTGTGTTGTGCGAGAGTGGAGAGGACACATGGAGTCATTTAGGCCAAGAGTGCAAGGAGGTGCGTGAAGAGTGGATAGGGGGAATGAAAAGGTTAGGTGAATGGATGAGAGAGGATGGGGCAGGCATAGAGATTGTGATAACAATGGGACGAGGAATAGAAAGAAGAAGAAGTGGGGCTGAGGCAGACGGCTGAGAAAATCGGCAGAAAAAAGAAAACGAAGAAGAAGAAAAAAAAATAGTAATAATAATATAATAATTATATGAAATATGTAAATATGGGGTGTATGCCAATAAAGGTCTTTTTTTACTGGTATTATTGTTTCTTAATATTTAAATAGTATCAACGTGTTGTGATATTAATTGATTGGTTGAATTTTATTTGGTTTTATTTATTTTTTGGTTCGTAATTACAAATTTGATAGATTTTAATTATTTACTTATCTGGTTTAATTATATGTATTTAATTTAATGTATAATAATAATAATAAAGAAAATCACTTGCTAGTCGCCATATTGTGCGCACGCACGCTCCAGAGTTTTCATTAGTTATCCGTGTTTTACTCTATAATCATCGTTGTTCAACAACTAGTGTATTTATTCTAATAGTGGTAATTCCACCAACCCCTCGTCATGGGTTCCGACTCCGAGGAGGAGTTTAAGACCCCTAAGAAGCGCGGAAGAGGACGGCCACGCCAATCCGTATCGGACACATCGACCTACACTTCTTCAATTGAGGTAACACAAAAATCTAAAAGACCATTCAACAAAAGTACCTCAACTCCTACTGTCGCTACAACCAACACTACCACCGCACTCACCCTGTCGCACAGTGGTTCAGAACGCGAAAAACGCGATCGAAATTGTTTACTCTTTACTATTGACAGACTTTACATTAAAAGTTGAGTAAGTTTATGTTTTTGGGTATGCTGAATCTGAAATTATGCATTAAAAACCCGTATTTGTTAAAACTATCCAAAAATACAACCCTTAAATGCGAAAAATTGATATCACTTAATACAAGTACGAAGAATATTTTTTATACAAATTATAAAGTTTAGTTTGCAAATTCGAAGTATTTGTTTATCAAAAGCACCCCTTGATGCATTGACTTTTACATGTTTAGTAGTATGTACTGGGTTAATAAAAAAAACAACCTTCAAAACATCCTCAAATTATATTGTAGAAATTTTTGTCCAAAATACAAAATTATGTCTTTTTGCTTGTAGAATAGAGTGTTAACTTGGATATAATTTGCAACCATGTTTTAAATCTGTTGCTCCAATAAGCATATATTGCTGCTTCGTAAAACCACCCGAGATAATAAATGATAGAGCGTCTTCAGGTGTCATGGCATTTTGTTCTTGTTCGGGACTCCTCAATTTTTTCATTATTCGTTTGCCTCTACTTGGTGTAGTTGAAGTACTTTCAATTATCGAATCGGCAGTACTAATATCTCCACTTTCTCGTACTTTGATTGCACAAGTTTTTCCACGGAAGTACTTTTTCTGAGCTCCTGGGTTTTATGCCTGCTTATAACAGCAGAACTTTGAGCAAAACTATTTTAAGGATGACCTCGAATACCCGAAGTTGATGGTCGATCGCAGTAAACGGATTAAGGAAAAATAATTTCTTCTTCTCGCCAAACATTTTGCTTTTTCATTAAAACACTAGATATTTTATTGGACGATTTCCAATATTTAAAATATCTTGGAAAAAACATTTGTTCAAGCCAATACAAAATATTTTTACTTGATTTATCATCTTTGGCGAGTCCGTATGTGTCAAGTATAAACAGATAAATTGCTCGTTTCTTACTTTAAGTCGATTTATCATCATTTATCATAGAGACTTCGTCTAATACCAATAGACATATTTTCTTCGCGGCCATTATGTTACAAATTTTCAAAAGAACTACTGCAACAAAAACACATCGAAAATGCGCCCAGAATAATCTGCATACAGCTTCGACTCAAAGTTGCGTTTCAACTGATCGGGTACCGTGCGGGATTTTCTTTTATATGGTTTGAATAGGCAAATATTGGCAGCTAATTTTTTTGAATTTACAAAGCCAAATAGCTAATTTAAGCATAAATGAAGTAATTTCCGTGTAGGGTTGTGTAGAACTAAACGTAATTCTTCACTTAAGGCAAATTTTTATAATCCGGTTACCGGTTACAAGCAATAAACTTTCTTGTACTAGGTAAACTTTATCCAATAATAAGTAATGTTACTTAATAATACACTTAGCAATCTATAACAATATTATAATGACATTAATAAATAATCGCATTTGCTTGTGGTACAGTCTTCTTAATTACACCCTAATTTCTATACGCTGCAACGTCTCAATTTTACTGAACTTTGAAAGCAAATATAGAAAAACTTATGTAAATAAGATGCATATTATTAATATTATCAAATAGAACAACTATTCAAGATTAAATTAGTGCAATTTTAACTTTGTACGAAGAAGTTGAAAATTTGATTTTCGATCACGTTTTTCGCGTTCTGAACCACTGTGTGTCGTCACACACAAAAACAACCGGCACTCATTCACATTTACCACAACACATGACCTAAGCCGCGTGCAAATGGCCCAAATATGGCACAGTCGCAAATTTGACAAAACCGCTATTATTATTAAAACGAAACTGGGATTTATTATTAAAACGAAAAAGTCATAAAAAACACTCGTTCGCGGCCTCCACTGCGTCCCCAGAAAAACGCGAGCCATTATTATCATACTGCTGTATAATAAAATTGGTCGAGCCTGAAATAAATGAGCAAACTATTAGCGACGAACTCACCAAAATGAAAATTATTCATCACTACTGTAAGCAAATAATCTCCCGCGCCACAAACGAAAAAACAAGGATGATTAGGATAATAACGGCATCACACGAAGTATACTGTAGACCAGAGGTGTCCAAACTACGGCCCGCGGGCCAAACCCGGCCCGGCAGGCAATTTTATCCGGCCCGCCAAGGATTTTGAAAAATTTCGTAAAATATAAATGTAGCGTGGCGCGTTGGTATTAGATCTCGCGCAGATGAAGAGCGTTAGAATGAGCACGGTATCACGCTCGAAAAAGTACAGTCTGATATTCAAGTTTTTTCTGTATTCTGCGATACGACTCGGCCGCTCGACTACATGAATGATTTTGTACTCTGACTGTACGTAGGCGGCGCGGAGCGGCAGACTGCACTCAACTGCAGTGCCTGCAAAGCTACGAGATTGTCCACGACAAACCAAAAATTCGTCGGTCGCGGAGATTATTTACATTCTTTACAATTGATATATTGTAAATTGGTATGTTCAGATTTATATTTAATATATTATAACTTAATTATTATATTAATATTATTTTTTAAAGTTGAACATGGAAACAAAAAGAAGAAAAGTAGATGACGAGTGCCGCGTTTTTAAAGAAGAATGGGGATTCAAATATTTCTTTGTGCAATCGCAGTCAAAGAATGGAAAAGCTATATGTGTAATTTGCAATGACACTGTTGCTGTAATCAAGGAATACAATTTACGTCGACATTATGAAACAAAACATGGTTCAGCTTACTCACAATTTAAGGACAAGCAACGTACTGAAAAATTTGAAAAAATGAGTCGTAGTTTGTCTTCTCAGCAAAATTTATTTAGGAAGAAAACTCGGAAAATGAATCATTGACTTTAGTTAGCATGAAAGTTGCTTATTTGTTGGCGAAAAAAGGGAAACCCTTTATGGATGGAAACATCGTTAAAGAGTGTATGATGGAAGCTGTTGGAGTATTATGTCCGGAAAAAGTGAAACTTTTCAAAACGATAAGTCTTTCCCGCAATACTGTTGCTCGTCGAATTGACGATATTGGCAATAATATACTCCACCAGATTTCTGGGAAAGCACAGCGTTTCACTCGCTATTCTATCGCGATGGATGAATCGACCGACGTTAGTGACATCTCACAACTTTTAGTATTTGTTCATGGAGTTGACGACGATCTTAATGTCACCCAAGAATTAGCATCGGTTAACAGCATGCATGGCACTACAACTGGAGCAGATATTTTTAAGGAACTACAACAGACGTTGACCAAATATAACTTGTACTGGAATCGACTCCAAGGTGTGACAATTGACGGAGGAAGAAACATGTCTGGTGCAAATATTGGGGTGGTTGGGCTAATAAGAAAAGCTTGTGGAAGGGCAGGAGCAACAGTACCAATTTTTCTGCACTGTATCATCCACCAACAAGCCCTATGTGTAGAACATGTCGACATGAGCTGCGTTTTGAAACCAGTTGTTTCTGCCGTAAACTTTATTCGATCACGTGCACTCAATCATCGCCAATTTCGATCTTTCCTCGAAGAAATTGAATCAGAGTCTGTTGACTTGTCGTATTATACAGCAGTTCGATGGCTTAGCTGTGGAAAAGTGTTATTGCAGTTCTTCAAGCTCAGAAAGGAAATTAAAATTTTTCTTGCGGAAAAGAATCACCCTGAACCGCTTTTATCGGATGCAGAGTGACTCTGGAAGTTGGCAATTTTTGCAGATGTCGTGACACACGTAAATAACTTAAATTTAAAGCTCCAAGGTAAAAACAACTTAATTTGTGATTTATTCGAGCAAATCAAAGCATTCAGAGCCAAGCTGATATTGCTCGAAAGTCATATGAATGAATGTAATTTTTCCCATTCAAATGCTGTGAAAAATTTAGTACAGGAACTGACGAAAGATTTCCCACCATAGTTGCAGTAAAAGTAATCGCGGATTTAAAATTAGAATTTCAAAAGCGTTTTTCTGATCTTGACATAAATTCAAGGGAAATTCGGCTGTTTCAAAATCCATATGACTGCAACGTTGGCGACGTTCCAAGTCAGTTTCAAATGGAAAATTGATCTTCAGCTAGCGATCAAATCAAGAACAAATACAATGAAGGAAACTTGATCGATTTTTACAAATTATTGGACGCAAAAGAGTTTCCAAATTTAAAGCAATTGGCTGGTAAATTTATTTCTATGTATGGCACTACCTATATGTGCGAACAAACTTTTTCCAGGATAAAGTATCTGAAATCTAAATATAGGGCAAATTTATCCGATGATCATTTGCAATCATTGCTAATAATTGGTGTTTCCGATTTGAATCCCAACTTTGAAGAAACTCTCCAGGAAAAAAACCCAGTTCCACCATTCCTATTAAAAATTGCATGAAATAGTTTTATAATAATATAATTTAGACATGTTTGTTTAGTATTGTTATATCTGTAATTTACTATAAAAAATAAAATTCAATGCTGCTTTACTTGTAATAAGGTTTTTTAATTCACATATTTACAATGCTTGGCCCCCGCTAATGAATTTAAATACCAAACTGGCCCTCGCAGCAAAAAGTTTGGACGCCTCTGCTGTAGACTACTGAAAAGACAGTTCCCTTTTATGTGTAAAGTATACCCTGTAGTCGAAGTACTGCCCCCGCACCTATACCCATACCATGCAGTAAATGCAACTTGTTCACTCACACCACAAAAGATTGCACGAGTGAAATCAAATGTGGAAAATGCTCCGGAAACCATAGCACAGCATCTTGCAAAACAACAAAGCCCGAAAAGTGCACCGCAGATTCATCGAATCATAAGGTATCGACATATATGCTTCATTTTCAAGAGATCGAATGTTCATCGTCATGTTTGACCTAAAACATCACGATTTTATCCCAGCACCGCAAATATGCAGGTTAACGATGGCTAATATACGTTTCCTATATTCAAACATCAATTCGCTTCATAACACATCCCATCTCCCTTTCCATTATTTATCAAATAACCCAGTCCATGTAAAACTCCTCGATGAAATAAAAACTAAAAATTTTTACAAAGGCGATTATAAAATAATTATTGGAGATTTCAACGTCAATAGCAGGAAATCTCGCCAGATCAATAACTTCTGTTACAACTCTAGTTTCCTTCAAATCAAAACACCCCCAACATTTATAATGATTGAAACCCAATCATCCACACCCGATATGCACGTCCAATATCCGCCCACTCATCCATTCTATTTCACTAATTACCGATCTATGCTCCGACCACTTGTCCATGCAATTTGACTTAAACACCCAATCACGTCCTGCACCTCCTCCTCCTCGATATAATTTCCATTACGAGAGCTGTAATATTGAGAAAGTAACCAAAGACATTATGACAATTTTTCAAAACATACAAGACTACACTATCTCAAATTTTAATCATACATTATCCCAATTCATTGCAATGTATACCCCAAAAATAAAAAAAAGCTGTTTTATAAATACACACTTCCTAAATAAATCCTCCGACTTTTGAAACACAAGAAACAACTTTACAGAGACATTAAATTCTACAACGACGGATCACTTAAGCCAAAATTTAACAAATTAAATAAGGAAATAAAAACATTAATTCTAAAATTTAAAATATACAAATGGACAGAAACATGTAACAAAATCAATGAACAACAAGGAAAGTCGTACTGGACAAAAACATTTAAATAATTTGTAAAGCCAACATGTTATGAAGTGGAGCACCGTCATATTGGAACCATTTCAATCTTCCTTGTAATGATAAATTTAAACAATCGAGTGTATCTTCAAATGTTTTCTGAAGAAAATGAAAGTAATCATTTTCACTTAGTGAGCTTTCAAAAATATATGGACCGAGAATTATTAATCCAAACAAACCATGGATTAAACCCAAATTTAATTTGTAGTTTTCTCTGTGAAACTTCTCGTGGATTCTCTTGAGTTCACCTATGTTCATTTCGGCGATTAAAAATCCCACAATTAGTGAACCGCGATTCATCTGTTCATAATATTTTTGTAAGAAATGTATTATCCTCTTGACAAATAGATTTATACCACACACAGAAGGTCATTTGATAATTACAAAATTATTATTCTTATGCTGGTTTTTCATTTTTGTTTAACTTTGTAGAACTAATAATTACAATATTGCTACTATTATAATTAACTGCAATTGTTTTACTTTCATCTTTTTCGTGGCTACCCATTTTTATTTATAATAATTTTTATTTATAATAAAACTTAAAATGACTATAACTCACTTATTTTTAGAAATAACTATGTCGTATGCCACATTGTATTAAAGAGAAAAAAAAATACTTTTTGAATGAGGCCACAGCCAACTATGGTTTTCATTAAAAAAAATAAGTTTGCGTCATATCTCAGAAAACAATGGCGATTATTTTTTATTAATCTGCATAAAATTATCTAAAACTTTGTCCTTTCCAGTTTTTTTTTTCTATCTGTTATAATAACCGAGATATATTGATTTAAAAAAATTGACACTTTTTACTTTTTTCAAAATATCTAGTTACCCTTGACTTTTTTGAAAACTTTGAAAGTGGAATTTTATTCGTCTTGTAAATCTATACTTCTTTCCCCATTTAACCGTTTCTCTATCTCTTATAGTTTCCAAGGTCCCTATAGAGAACATCAAAAAAAAACTCACCCTGTATAAACAATATTAACTGTATAAACAATATTAACTGACGGTTTCATATTGACCGAAGATTTTTTGATTGCAGAAGCTGAACATTTAGAGGCTACATTTAAATCAACACAAAATTATGACTATGACAGAAACTTTTTTAAATTGATTAATGACTGGTACGCTGCATTTGACAAAACTCCTTTACCTTCTCCAATTGTCGATTCAATAGACGATACAGACTATTATTCAATATTACACTCTGGTAAAAACTCATGTCCAGGTTTTGATAAAATTCCCAGATCAAACCTTAAGAAACTTCCCCATGATATTCACCTTTTTGTAACAATATTTTCCTCCCGAATAAAAACAAGGTATCATTGTATGTATTCCCAAACCAGATAATAACCCCTACCTCGTTTCAAGCTATCGTCACATTACCCTTCTTCCTGTTATAGACAAACTCTTCGAATCCTTCATAAAACAAAAACTCCTTCAAATATCCATTAAATCCATTCCAGATTATCACTTCGGTTTCCTTCCTAAAAATCCTGCTTCCACTTCCATTCTTACCTTACAAGTTACAAGTTGATGTCATTTATACTTTCGTAAAGCTTTTGATATCATGGATCAAAACTTAATAATCGCAAAATTACGAAATTTTGGCATTGACATTGTTATACCTCCCCTCCTGTATAACAATATCAATGCCAAAACTTCGTAATTTTGCGATTATTAAGTTTTGATCCATGATATCAAAAGCTTTACGAAAGTCAGTATAAATGACATCAACTTGCAGCTTTTTGACAAGTTTATTAGAAATATATTTGGTAAAGTTTGTTACAGTTGATCGTTTTTTTACAAATCCATGTTTTTTAAATATAATATAATTATGTACATAAGCGTATATTTTTGTAGCAATTATTGTTTCAAATTGCAAAATTGTTAATGATCAAAATTGGTCGATAATTTTTTATATCGCTTTTATTTCCCGATTTATAAACAGATGTAAGATTCATGGGTGTTGATGATTGAAGCAGCGAAGTTGAATTTAATTTTTAGTATATCGGTGCACAAAGTTCTTAACATTACAACATGTAGCTAGTTGGACAGGTAAAGGCAAAGAGAAGATAAAGAATATGTTAAGAAATAATAGGGCACACGAACACAAACTTCACGCCACTCGGCCACAGATATTCATAAAAGAAAAATAATAGGAATGTCTATTCTCATTGAATTTTATCGCTAGTTCTCGTGTACAAGATATTTGTGTTTAACAAATGATATCAGTTAAATATGGGCCGAATTACTCAAAATTAAAATGGTTATAATTTTCTATTTGAGCCACCGATTCAATTTAAACTTCGCATTTACTTAGAACGTAGTGTTTATTTAAAAAATGGTAAATTTCTGACTTGTATTTACCTAGGTAATAAAACTTAAATGATGCACCGAAAAACACACTGTCACTCGTCGTATAACCTGATATTAATTGAATTATATGATGCCGATGTATATAAAATATATCAAAACATCAATAAAGTACACTACTTTACCGAAATTATTTGCAGTTGTATAAAATAATTAATATTCCATATTAAAATATGGAAAAAAAAGCGTTTTCTGCTTTAATGTCTACCAATCCATGATGCTTAAACCTAGAATTAATTATTAATATTGCTCATTTTCTATTAAAACATTAATATTATTTTATATAAAATTTATCATTGTTAATTATTTCTAATAAGAAAGAATAGATACATATTTTATAATCTAAAAATATTATTAAATTCTTTTACCAGATAAAGAAAATACAGCATTTTTAATAATAATAATAATAACTGATAGGATACAATAGAGTACAATAATAAACGCCTTTATTTACTCACAAAATTCATTAGCCATTGCGGCTACATTTGCAAAATTTGGATGTTATATATAAATCATTTAATACTTTTTTGTATACATTTTAATAATATTATTACTATTATCTCTAAAATTTTAAAGGAACACATATAAATTATATTGTTGAAAATAATGTATTGATTTTTACTTTTTCCCCTTTCACGAGGACAAAACTTACTCTAACATCCTCTAACATCTCCTTGAGATGTACCCACTTTAAAATTTGAAGGAATTATCAGAGGGAGTTTACTTTATGTCCTCGGAACATACTTCGCTTTAGCCTCTTTATTTTTACTTAAAATGTCAGAGACATTCGTGTCGAACGATATTAAATCTTTTAAATACCTATATAATAATACGAGGAAACTTTCCAGAAATTTTCCAGTATATAAACAGTTTATGTTATAAAACTGACCTTTAGGGTTTAAACGGATGCGCAATGCTAACAATTTATATACTGAAAAACTAAATTACCACTTAAAATAATATATGTATTACATATTTTATGCCTTTTTTTAAGAATACAATTTAATATTCCAAAGTAACTGCCAATTATCTTTATATAAGTCATTATAAATATAAACAGAAAGTAATGTGGGCAGTGATATTGATCGTAAATCATTTGCTAAAATTAAAATATCTGTAATATTACTAGCGATGATTTTAATGAGTATTTCTTAAATATGGCTAACAAATTCACCAATGGCATTCAAATAAGCACAGAAATGAACCATACAATTATTTCTTTGATAGATAATATGGAATTTAAATTCCATCCTGCATGCCAAATTCATGTAAAAGATACATTTAAGAAATTAAAACATATTATTAGTAACACATTCACCATACGTCTCAGATGATCATGTATCATAGGGAATTTATATGTAAAATTTGTATTGTTAATTTTTATTTTTTTCGTTAATATAATCGAAATAAAGTTAGAGATATTATATCAATTAATGCGTATTATTTACAAGCATTTTGTTTTGTTTTGTTGAGTTATACTTAAAATATAAATTAATTTAATTATATGATGGTTACTGTATTGACAGTTCATGGCAACTATTATTTATTATAAGATATTAGATTAGTTGATAGTTTTACACTTTATTTTTAATTTATATTTTAAGTAAAACTTAGCAAACCAAAGAAAATATACATCTAAATAATCCGTATTAAGTGATAGATTAACTCTAACTGCATTCCGATTATATTAACGTAAGGTATATGATAAAAATTAACAATACACAATTTACATGTAAATTCCTTATGATACGTGCTCATCTGAGACATACGGGGTAAATATGTGTGTGTCTGTATATAATGATTGCTTTTATTTATTAATTAACTTAAAACCATTGTGATTTTCTTATGCTTTGACAATAATCATTAAAGCACTGAAATGATGTCATCGTTTTTGTATGGTACTTAAAGGATTAAAATTAATTCCACAAGAAGTTTCCATATTATGAAAGTAAATGTAACAATTTAAATTCAATTATTCATTCTTCAATTATTCGGTATATTTAACAATACACGAACAAATTTAAAGGGATTTACTCAAATATTTGCCGACGACTATAGAAAATACAATTTACGGGGAGACAATGGAGTTTAAGTGCTCCGTTTTATTTAAGCAGAATAATAATGGCATAAATTCATTCTGTATATACAGCATTTACTCAGTGCACATGTGCACGAAACTAGTGTAAAGGATTTTCAATTATTTAAGTTTGCTGAATAATAAACCCTTGTTCATATCTAGGTGAGGAATAAGAGTAGAAAATTATAAACTCAACATATCCTAAGAATTTTCATTTTGGAATAAAACAATATTTATAATGCCTGTTAGAATAAAATAATAAGCTTATTAAGTTTAATATACTTAAAAATATGTTATAAAATGTTGATTATTTTAAATTAAGCAGTAAATATAATTATATTACTATAAAATCATTTTTATGAACATTTAGTAAGTCAAGTAAAGTAAGTACCTATATCAATTTGTGCGTAGTCATCAACATCAATTCCCGAATTCTAAGAAATCTAATCTTAGAATATTGAAATCGATTTGTGAGAGCACATTAAAATGTAAATACTTAGACTACTTCTCAAAAATTTAATTGCTTAAACCTGACCTTGACTACGTTTTCAATTAAAAACATATTTTCCCATATGAGATATGTTATTAGAATGTTAGTACTTAATTTCATTAGTGTTTAAAGAATAAAGCACAAATCCTGAAATTGCCGCTCAGAGCACTTAGACGAAATTCCGGCTTACAGAAAGTGGGAGGTACTAGTAAGTGGTGCAAAGGTGCTGGACATAGTCTGACATGTATTCTTTAGAGTTTAAAACGAGAAACAGCGATCAAGTTTTCCGTCAATCGAAGTTATACGTCAACTTTTCCGGAAACACCACAGATTTTTATCCACCTAAAAACTAAATTTTCAGATTTTTATTCATACTTTTGATTTGCGCGACCTCTAAACTTCAATCAAATGACCTGATATTTGGCATCCGGACTTCTCAAGGATGAGTATGACTAATTTCAGAAGAAAAGCCGATTCTAAAAAAATAGGGTGAATACTGTTAATTAGGTTCAAAAACTGATCTAATTTATGTGTTTTGCCACTAAAACATACTATTATGTCATCATCCAAAAGGAAATGTGACTTTTTGAAAAGTCAAATAAGAAAATATTATCTTTAATATTGGCTATTAATATTTCGGCTAAAAGAGGACTTAATGGAGATCTCTATGGAAGACTTATGGTTTGCTGATAGAATTTGTTACTGAATTTCAATTTTTTTATTTACAAAAGTTTCTTCATTCATAAAGTTCTGACTTAATCAAGTAATTGCAATTTGATTTATCGAGTAGATTTGAATAATTTCTAGACATACTTTAATCGGTATATTGGAGAACATACTACATACATAACATCAAATGAAACAAGTTTTGAGTTTTTTGAGGCTATTGTTCGGATAAAGCGAGTGAATATTTTGGAGTAAATTAGGTGTATTTCTTAAAGAGTTCATTGAGTTTAATTGCTAATTTTCTTAGGATTCTCTTATAGGAGAATAATCTTTATGGGTTTTAAAAAGACGCCAGGGCCTAGGAGGTAAGGGATTTTGATTTCCGATTTTTAATTTATCAAAATCTGAGAACAGCACTGTGATATTTTTTTAAATTTTTCGGATTTGGGTTTGAAATTTTATGACGGGACTTTTCTTTGTGTAATTTAATTATTCCGTTGAGACGAAAGCGTTAATTTTATTAATATACTGTTTTCATTCGAGAGCCACTATTGAATTGGATTTGCCTGCTTTAGTCAGGACTAAAGAATTAGAGGTTATTTTTGATTTTATCACTGTGGAGTTAGTGACATAATAGTATGTTTCAATGGCACAGCACAGACCGAACCAATATTTTCGTCACATTTTAAGCTGGTAGTTTCCTTCCAAGATGATCCGGAAGCAACTACCGGCAGGTGTATTCCGTCACCAAAAAATAGTATAAAATCAAAATTTCATCATTTTATAATTTACTTGACAATAACGATAAAATGTCGAAGCTCGAGTCGTACTGTGTTGTTTAGATTTATACAATTGTGCATATACGTTATATTTTTACAAAAATTATTTGTGGTTAAAACAAATTGATTTTTGGACAGTTTGAGTACGGAAGCAAGCATTTTCTTTATTATTTTGATATATTTAGTAACGGTAATAATAAAACTTATTAATAATAATTTCGCTTCTAAGGAAATTCCAGATGCCTAATATGACTAAAGTATTTTAGTAATAGTTCCAGCACCTCTAGATAGTAGACTTTTGAATGCCACAATAAATGCCATTTCTGAAAAATCTATTCTGTTTTATCGCGTGTTCAATAGGATTGGGCTAATCTGATTGGCATAAGTGAATACACATAATACATAATTGTTTCTATCCATTCTATATTATTTTGTCTATTTTAAAGATAATGGTTTTGCTTGTTGTACAACAGTAATGTTGCTGTGCTGAAAAAACATAATGTTGAACGGCACTTCCAGACACTCCATACTACTTTTTATATGAGAATTCACAAAATAAATCAACTAAAATCAAACCTGTCGGCCCAACAGTCGGTTTTAACTGGGCCTGTTGCAACTATCTGCAAGAGGGTCGTGTTTGGAGATGTGTCATAAATTTTCGGCACTTCACTTTTAATGGGTGTTTACTCTTGTATCACAGTAGGCTAACTTAAATAATCGTTTTTGGAGCAAATATAGAGGCTCAATTCAAATGCAGCCTCCACTGCCGCTACATCAGTTAATCATATATTAATTTCACCAAAAGAACCATTATTATTCACGGCACTAGTTGCAATATTTAATAAAGTGGAAACCTCACGTTTGTAGAGCTTTATTAGACTGTGGGGCTCAATGCAATTTAATTACATCGAAATTAGCACATAGATTAAATTTAGATATTTCAGAAACAGATATTAATGTTACAGGTGTCAATCAAACATAATCAAAAATAAATAGTGTTACAACTGTTAAATAAGTTCACATTTTAATAAGTCCACGGAAGTATTAGATTGTTTAGTTTTGTCAAATATCACTGTCATAGAAATGCGTGGCAATTCTATGACAAAATCCAGTTTCAAAATTCTAAAGGGATTAAAACTGGCTGATCCAGATTTTAATTTAACGAAACCAATTGATTTGCTACTTGGTGCTGGAGTATTTTGGCGACTATTATGTGTCGGTCAAATTGTGCATGATAAAAAGCTTCCCGTTCTTCATAAAACTCATTTAGGCTGTGTTTTCAGCGGTGGAGTATCATTAAATATTGAAAATAGGGTTCTGCATGTTACTACGAATCACGATGAAGAAATTAATTTCAATTTAGAGAGGTTTTGGGAAATTAAAACTATTAGAGATCAACCAATAAGCTGGGGAATGAGGAATTAATGTGTGAAAATAATTTTGATAAAACCACTAAATTATCGAACGATGGTCGTTTCATTATTAGGTTACCCTTTAAAAATAATACAAATTTAGAATTAGGTGAATCCAAATCAATGGCGATTCAACTTTTGAAGGGTTTAGAAAATATATTTATTAAAAATAGTAATTTAAAAACTGAATACTGTGAATTTTTGGAGGAGTATTTAAGATTAGGGCATATGTGTCAAGTTGAATCTCCAGATGATACAAAAATCATTATTACATGCCTCATCATGGAGTAGTTAAACAGGAAAGCCTAACCACTAAGCTCCGTGTAGTTTTTGATGCCTCAGCTACAACATCAAGTGGTCATGTTGTTGCCTGATTTATTAGGTAAAGGACGATTTGTTTTCTATATTAATCAGATTTCGAAACCATGCATTTGTTTTGTCTGCTGACATAACTAAGATGTACAGACAGATTTTAATTGCAGATGAACATTTACAGATCCAAAGGATCATGTGGCGCTCCATCCAGATGAAGCGATAAATACATACGAACATCAGCTTCATATTTAACAACTTGCTGTTTTTATGTCTGCTAACTACCAATCATATTCTGTCTGCTAACTACCAATCATATTCTGAGACATTTTAAATAATTTGTATTCTACTAATTGATAGATTCTGGTGATATAAACAAATTAATTGAAATCAGCAATGAAATCATATATCTTTTGGGTAAACACGTATTCGTTTTGAAGAAATGGAACTGAAATTGTAGATGTTTATTAGAAAATATCCCTAATTCGGATAAGTTGATTTGTTTACATAAAGATCATATAAATAAATTTTAGGCCTTCATTGGGATGCCACAAATGATTGCTTTCAATTTAAAGTTTTTCCACCCACAGATGAACGTATAACAAAAAGGGTAATTTTATCTGAATTGGCACGTGTGTTTGATCCCCTGGCTTTATTAAATCCGGAAAAAGTTATTGCAAAATTAATAATGCAATCAATTTGGGGATTAAATTTAATGCGGGATGAATCCGTTCCAATCCCAAATGCCACTTCGTGGAAAGAATTTAGGAGTACATTAACATCATTAAACCAAATTAAGATTAGTAGATTTATTAGGCCCAATATTGATGTAAAGGAACAATTTGTTGAGTTGCATGCTTTCTGCGATGCTAGTGAAAGAACGTATGGTGCTTGCCTTTACATACGCTTAAGGATTAATGATTCCGATTGTTGGACATCTAACTTGTTATGTGCCAAATCACGAGTGGCTCCATTAAAAAGACTTACATTGTTTAGGTTAGAGCTATGTGCAATCGTTTTGTTGGGTCATTTAAACGTAATAGACGCATTTAAATATTCATTTAATTTCATTAGAATAACCTGTTGGTGTGACTCTACTATAGTTTTATCTTGGATAAAGTCGTCTTCTACTAGCTTTAAAACGTTCGTTGCTAATCACATTGCCGAGACTAGGGAGCATACAAGACTTGAACTTTGGAGACACGTAGGTGGCAAGGATAATCCTGCAGATGTTTTATCGCGTGGTATAATGCCACTTAAATTAATTAATAATAGCCTTTGGTGGCACGGGCCAAAATGGCTTACAGATGACTCTTCGAATTGGCCACTTATCGTGAATATAAAGCTACCAGAGGACGCAAACTTAGAATTATCAAAATACACTAATATTTATATTAATGTTGTAACTAAATTCGATTGATTTGATAAATATTCTAGTTTTAACAAGCTAATTTACGTTACTGCGTATATACTTAGGTTTATATTTAATTGCCGTAATAAAGTTTAACGGGTACTTATCGTACAAGGAAATGCAGCCTGCAACAGATATTTTGATTAAAATAGTTCAAACCGATCAATACAACTGACAAATACACTTCAAAATAGGAACCTCCTGCATCAATACACTTTTATAGGCGGCTTTTCCATGACTCAAAAGATTCTGCGAAGGCCTGTTCCGAGATGGCTGCAAGAGCTGCCTTGACATTTACTTGGATGTCCTCGATCGAGTCTAAACGTACTCCTTTCAGCGCTGATTTTAAGCGAGAAAACAAGAAGAAGTCAGGAAGCGACACGTCCAGACTGTAGGGAAGCTAGGAGACCACATAAATGTTGACTCGGACCAGGTAGTCGTTGACGATGAGGGCAGTGTGGCAGGGGGTACTATCGTGATGATGATGCCTTTATGCCTTTTTAGGACTTCCTGGTAGTAAGCAGCGTTCACAGTTTGCTAGGGCGGAACAAACTCGTAGTGGACGATCCCTTTTACTGTGATTAACATGGTCTTCATCTTCGATTTGCTCATTCGTGCTTTCTTAGGACGGGGTGAGTTTGAGATGTGCCACTCAGCACCATTCAGGCGTTTGGTCCTGTTGAAGCTTTGCAAACGTTTCAGAAGGCGACTTGCCCAACCGAAAGCAAAATTTGATCGCGTATCGTTGCTTTAACGAACTTTGCATTTCCGCCGTACAGGGGCTCCCGTTAAGATGGATGCAACCGTTTCGAAAGCTCGGAGGCAACTAGCCCCTATTGGGATGCGAAACTAAACCCCCTCCACCATCGCTGTCAAGCGGAGAGCGCTGCGAGGTGCACACGCGTCAGTATAAAGTGAGGCTTTTAAATCTTACCCTGTATGCAAAACAAAAAATGTGTTTTTATCCTAACAACAATTCTCTGGAGCCAACTACTTGGAATCGGTTTGACGTTCAGCTCAAAAAAACGTGACAATTGGACGTTAATCCATCAGAATACATGCCATTTAAAGGACATTAAAAACTCAATTTGACATTTGACGAGTCTACAGACATGTTAGACATACCCAGTTAATAGTTATGCTGAGAATGTTATTTAGTAACTATAATGTAAAAAAGATCTACTTAAAATATTACCAACCAGAGAACGGATATCATGTCTATAACACATTTAGAACATATCGACTTTGCGTCGACAGATATGCCTTTGCAAAAGCTGTGTGCGATAACCACTGATGAAGCAGCAGGAATGATTGATAATATTGATGAATTTTTTGCCCTTTGCAGGAAAAATAAATAATTTCCATTGTTCTCGACAATAATACTCTTATGAGAACTGGACTGCATTCGCTTCTTGAAAATTTAATTGATGTAGGTTATCATTAGAGATATTTATAAGACTTTCCAACTTTAAATTTCTGATTTCGATATAAAGAAACTTTATTGTTGGATAGTTTCTCAGATAGACCTTTTGTTACCATTTTAATATTAAGTATATGTAATATATTTTATATCCTTAGGAGTGTATATGGTTAATAATGTATTATGGTATAACCATATAAAGAAGAAAAAGAATTTATGCTGCCTAACTATTATTAAAAAAAATCTAAATCTTGGGTTTAAAATTGTTAATTGCTAGTTTTTGAAAATATTTGTAAATTCTGGATTATAGGGCGGGTGTAAAATCCTTCAATCTAAGCTCTAATAGTTCATTTACATTGTTAATAATGTCTTTGGCCTAGCGAAATCGAATCTAATCACTTCTGGTCGATCCTATGCTTAAATCTGGTCACTTATTGGCACTAGAGGTCCGAATGCTTTGAATTGCCCTATAGGAGTACTGGATGATAAGCTGTAATACAAAATAAAATTTGGCATTACTACACATTATTATTATTAAATACTGTTTAAATTCTTATACTTATCTACAAAAAAAAAAAAAAAAAAAAAAAGACCTTTATTGGCATATCCATTATATCCATTATACATAACATCATCTTTCCTACATATTATTTACCTATCTACCCCTACCCATCCCCCCCCCTTCTACCTCCTCTTCTCATTTCTCTCTCCCTCCCCAACTTCTCCAAAGTCCTTACCCCCGCCCCATCCTCTCTCATCCACTCCATCACCCTTCTACTCCCTTTCGCCCCCATCCATTCCTCTTTCACCCCCACGCATTCCTCCGCCAAGTGCCTCCACGTATCCTTCCCATGCTCACACAATACACACCTTCCATACTCTTCCCCCATCCATATCTTCCTTCCTCTCTCTTCCGATCCACACCTTGCCCTTGCCACAATCACCCTATCTTCCCTACTCCATCCCCTCTCTATCAAATACTTCGGTACCCTTCCATACACCTGCCACCTCCCATACATATCATTATACTCGCTTCTCTCTATACACCCTTGTCTTTCTTGCCCTTCCACCTCCTTCCCTTTCTCCCTCACCCACTCGTCCACCTTCATCCCATTCCCTAGCCCTTCCATTACTTTCGCCTCTGACAACCCTACCCTCTCATACATTTTCCTCCTCTCACCCCTCCATCTACCCTCCACCCCACCAACGCTTGACAACCATATATCCTTCACCAATCTCTCTTCCCCCAATTCCCACAATCTCCTCACCACCCTCACCATTGCCTCGCATTCTAACCTCTCTCTATTCGTCTCCTGCAGCACTATGTAACTGGGCGTGGACCTTTCCACCCCCAACATGCGCTTCAGGAACCACATCTGCTCCCTCTCTATACACTCATACCCTCTCGTCCCCCACACTTCCACTCCATACATCAGTACCGATCTCACACACGCATCCCATATCTTACACGCCACCCTCACATTATTCCTCATCCACTTCCCCCACTTCCCCCATGCCATTCCCCAAGCCTTCCTCGCCTTACCCTGCACCCATCTCACCTGCTCCTCATATCCTCCCGTCCCTTTAAACCAAAACCCTAAATACTTAAAACTTTTCACCCTCTCAATAATCCCCCCCTTCCATTCCAACTCTTTCACCTTTCCCTCCCTCCCTTTATTCCTGAACCTCACCCATTTCGTTTTCTCCACATTCACACTCATTCCTCTCCTATCCATGAACCTCTCTGCCCTTTTCAACATCGCTCTCATTCCCTCATACTCTTTCGCTATCAACACCATGTCGTCCGCATACGCCAGCATCCATACTTTGCTCTTACCCATCACTACTCCCCCCTCCTGCCCTTTCCTCATCACCTCTTCCATCTCACTCATGTACACATTGAATAACAATGGGCTTAGCGGGCACCCCTGCCTCAATCCCTCCCACGTCCTGACACACTCCGACACCTCCGACCCCACTTTCGCGACCACCAATGTTTCCTCGTACACTCTCCTCACCCACTCAACCATCCCCTCACTCACCCCTCTTCTTTTCAAACACTCTATCATCCTCCCCCTCGGTACCGAGTCATATTCCGCTTTCAGATCCAAAAACACCGCATACATACCTCCTTTCTCCTCCATCACTCTCTCCACCATTCTTGCCAGGGTAAAGACTTGGTCCCCCTCCCTCTTCTAAACCCCCCCTGCGTCTCCGGTAGTATCCCCTTCTCCTCCACCTCCATCTCCATCCTATTCCTCACAATCATCATCGCTATTTTATACCCCACATTCATTATTGTCACTCCCCTGTAATTTTTCACCTCCTCCTCATCCCCTCCTTTATATACCGGACACATCATCCCCACCCTCCACGTCTCCGGCAAACTCGCCTCCCCCCTCCATATCTTGTTCAATATCTCTCTGAATTTCTTCTTCCCCTTTTCCCCAATCTCCTTCCACATCTCCGCCTTTATGCCATCCCTTCCCGCCGCCTTTCCATTCTTCACCTCCTCGAAAGCCTTCTCCACCTCTTCCTTTGTGAACTCTTCTCCTCTTCCACCACCTCTGCCCTCTCCAATCTCTCCTGGTACTCCACATCCTTCCCCGCATTTCTTTGCCCATTCTTCCAGCGATACCCGTACTTGCCTCCTCCTTTCCCCTCTCCTCAATACCCTCCACATTTCTGACTCGTTCTTACATTCTCTCAATTCTACGCTAGCTTTTTCCACTGCCTGCTCCTTCTTCTTCTCACATATGTTTTCATACATCCTTCTTAGTTCCGCCACTCTCTTCTCTCCCCCTCCGCCTGCTGCACACTCTCTCACTGCCTTCCTCAGATCCTTTTTTGCCTGTATGCATTCCTTATCCCACCATGTGTTACCATCCCTTCTCTCCCCCTTCCTCTTTCTTCCGCACCCCACTATTATCTCCTCCATTTCTTCCATCGTACTGACCTCGTCCCATTCAATCCTCTCCAACTTTCTCCTCATCTCCTCCATCGCCTTTACCCCGCACTCCAGCCCCTCGCTTTTCTGCCCCCCATCACTCCCCTGTCCCTTCTCCATCCACATTTCCACCTTTAACGGGAGGTGATCCGACCCCAACCTCTCTTCCACCTCCATACTCCGTATCTCTTCTCTTGCGATTCCCTTCACCACTACATAGTCTATTACCGATGCTCCTCTTACCCCTATGTACGTTTTCCTCCCCTCCCAATCCCCCTCCGTACATCCGTTTAATATCTCCCAACCTTCTTCCATCACCCACTCCCCCATCCTCCTTCCTTCCCCGTTCGTGCATTTATCTTGTGAGCTTCTTTCCCTCAGTGAACTGTCCTCCTTAATTCCTCCCCCCGTTTCTCCTATTCTCGCATTAAAATCCCCCCCCCACTATCCAACTCCCTCCTTCCCCCGTTCTCTCATCAATCTCTTTCCTTATGCCCCCCCAATTTCTGTTTACATATACTACCCCCACATTCATCTGTCTTCTCCCTTGCTTGTATTTCAACCACACTAGCCCTTCGCACCCCTCCATAAACTCTCCCTTGCCTCCTCTTCTTCCTTCTCTCCATCCCACAATCATTCCCCCCTTCGCCCTTCCTTTCTTCGCACATTTTGTTGCCTCCTTCATTTCCCATCTAAACCCTCTCGGTAGCCATCCTTTCACTTCTTCCCACTCCTTCTTTACCATCCATGTCTCCACTATCCCCACTATGTCCTTCCCCGCCACCCATTCCTCAAAGTCTCTCTTCCACCTGCCCTTCTTGTCTTTGGTTTTTATTCCAGCTACGTTCCAAAACCCCAGCGTTATACACCCTTCATTCCCCGAACAATTTTTTTTTTTCAATTTGCCATTTTTCATATTCGTTGCCATTTCATTTGTGCTCATTATATCTAATGTTGTTATTTCTATAATTTGCTTTGTTTTCTTTTTATTATTTTCCTTTATGTTCTGTTTTCTTTTTGCTCTTGTCCGTTTCCATTCAATGGTCGTCTTCATTTTGGCTTTCTCGCTAGTAATCCTTTCTACCCGTTTTTTGGCTTCAGGACTATTCCTTTTTCCTGGTTATCCAATTCATATACTTCGTCTTCAATTATTATTTTCTGGTAGCCTACTTTAACTCTTTTTCCTTTTGCCTTTTCTTCCCGTGCTATACTTCTGATTTCTCTTTGTATCTCTCTCTCTTCAAATGTTAAATCATCCTCTATATAAATTTTTGTACCTTTCATCTTGTTCTTCTTTTCCATAATCATCTTTTTTTCTTCCCATGTCCCTATTTCGGCTATTATCATTTCATATTTTTTGCCAACATTTATTGCTGTTACTTTTCTGATTGTTACTTTGGCTTCTAGTTTTTCTTCGCACAGTTTTTTAACCGCCTCACTTGGGTTAGTCGAGTCCAGTCCTACAATTGCTATATTATTCTTCCGCTTGTTTCTTTCCTCCCTTTCGTTCTTCTTTTCCAGTCTATCTATTCTGTCCATTAAACATTTTCTTTCCTGTCTCCATTGATTTTCCCTACTTTCCATTTCTGCCTTAATATTTCTTATTTCTCTTGTTAGATCTTGTGTGTTCTTGTCTATTTTGTTCATCAATTCTCTAATAATTTCTTTTAATTCCCCCATATCTTCTTTGGCTATTATTTCCCTCTCTTCTGTTTCGAATCCTTTAAAGTAGTTCTTATTATCTTCTTCCCTTTTCCTTTGTTCCGGTGATCTAATCACTTTCTTGCTTTTCTCAAAGATACTTTCCTGCTTATCTTTATCGTCTGTCCGTTGCCTCTTTTTCCAAGCAGTATTCGACATACTCCTCTTAAGCCGCCCCTGGGATTGTATTCCTGAATTGTCCGAATACTTATTCAGTTCGGCAACGTCGCACTTTTAGACACTCAAAACGTTTATATGTATTTTATTTCATTTATTCGACCATACACACTTTCAAGCAGCCACAATTCCTACTGTATTTGTATGTCCCGTAGATGCTGTGCTCCGTATATTTCCGTCGACAATCTCGCCGATGATTATCACGCGGCCGCGATTTAACTAATTACATTGACTAATTATGAAACTTTCTGGATTTAATACACTATCTATCTATTTTTGATCGTCGATATTCATTAATGAGATAAGAAGAGGAAACTTTCAAATTGAAAATTGTATAGAAATAAACATCACAGCGTTTTAAAAATGTTAATGATATTATAAACTAATTTTTATGTAAAATAAATAATAAGGGGCTGAAAGACCACTGGTCGGCATCCATGAAACAGAAGACCAATTATGTTAGAATTTATTTTATTTTATACATTACAAGTATTATATTTTATTTTCATTCTGTGAATAAAGATATTTGGTAGAAGTAAATAATAAGTGAATTAAAGAAATTCTGAAACATTCGCTTATTATGTAATCTCTTATATATAGAAATATATTTATAAATTGGTAGGCATATAATAGAGTTAATGACTATATTATTATATTTATTTATACAATTGCCATAACTAGTTGGCCTTTCCGCCTAATCTCTTATATTATTAACTAATTGAATAATGATATTATATTTTATGATTTCTTGTATGGAGTCACGTCAATTTATTTAATTTTCGATAATTTATAAGGAATAATGACTTAAGATAAGATAGTGACACAAACAACAATGAAAATAAATTATATTAGATCATGATGAACCAGTAGCAAATGTGCGGTAATTTTTGTGTAATAAAAAAATCAATGTAGTAATGCGATTGGGTGAAACGACATCAATTATTTACCTGTTGGAGTATTTCAAAAATTAATCTGGTACAGTAATTGGCATGACTGTTCGTATGATTGAGTCGTGTATCGTTAGAAATAAAATCATCTTATTTTCATTCTGCGAACCCTTATATTAGGGGAAAATGCGATGTTTTTATATAATCAATTAAAAAAATAATTTTTTCTAAGCATTTCTAACTCCAATAATGCAGCATCGGTAAATATTTTATTTTATTTGTACATTAAAATGCAAAAAGCAGGATATTTATCTGTGGGGATATCGCTTTTTAAATGCAGTCGATGATGATTTAATTAAAATAGACTAATTCTCGTGCAGGCCTTTCATTTAGAAGAAACCACGTAGAAATGACATACATTCACCGGCGAGCTGTGTCACAGCGAAATGCGTGTCTGAAGATGTTCGTTAGATAATAACATATGTTGAGCATTTAAACAATAACAACACAAAAACGTTACTTAGTATTTAATGTGTAAAATCATACGACGGCAGCTACTAGTTATGTAATCCAGGGCCTGCTGTAGTATAAAGAGTAGTTGTTTTAAATAATATAAATATGGCTTTAATTTAATATTGAATTGACGAGGCTGATACTTGGTGAAATTCCATTATATATATAAGGTAAATAAAACACTTGTTTTGTAATTTCACTACTTTTAATGTCGGAACTGCGACATATGTTTCGCCACACAGTGGCTTCATCAGGCAGATGATTAATGGTTGTTCGAGACTACAATGTTATCTTATATACTAATATTTTGAAGTGGGGAGAGGAGTCAAAGTTATATGTTAATTAGTGGGGAATTATTAACGTCTAGTTGGTCGTTGAGGAGGATGCCGCGTTTGTTGAATTTGTTTATCTCTAGTTGTTCGAGCAGGTTCAACTTCTTGCCTTTGTTGCAAATATGTAGTATTTTGAACTTCTCGTTGAATGCGTGTCCTGAATCCATGAGATGGTTGGCATATGTTGAGGATGACTTTTTGTTGATGAAGCTTCTTTTATGCTCTGAGATTCTGTCTTCAAAGCTACGGCCTGTTTGTCCTACATAAACCTTTGGGCAATCACCACACTCTAACAAGTAGACACCAGATTTTCTGTTGTTTTCGATCTTATCTTTTGCGTTGTTAATATGTTTATGCAATGAATTGTTTGTTTTATATGCTATTGAAATGTTGTGTGACATTAGTTCTTTTTTAATCGAATCAGAGGGGGGGGCCAATATAAGTAAGAGAGCAATAGGTGGAATTGGATTTATTGTTAGATAACGGGAATATTTGTTCAAGGATTTTTTGTTTTTGTTTTTTATTTAAAATGTTCATTATTAATTTTGAAGGGAAACCATTGTTTGAAGCAATTTTTAAAATTCTGTTAAGTTCTATTTGAAATTTGTTGTCGGATAAAGGAGTATTTATTAATCTATGGATAAAGGAATTGTATGCTGCTAATTTATGAGAAAGGGGGTGAAAGGATTTGAAATGAATTGTGGTATCTGTGTGGGTGGGTTTGTGGTATATGTCAAATTCTAATTTGTTTGTATGATGTGACATTGTGAGGTCCAGGAAATTTAATGCTTTATTAACTTCGACTTCCAACGTGAATTTAATGTTAGGATGTAATGAGTTGAGATATGTCAAGAAAACATCCAATTGTCTTGATGTACCATCAAAACATACTAAAATGTCATCGACATATCTCACCCAATACAAACATTTATTAAAAAGGTTGTTTTTACTAATTTTTTGTTCTAAATTATCTAAGAAAATTTCGGCGAGTAATGGACTTAGAGGATTACCCATTGCTAAACCGTACGGCTGACTATAAAAGGATTTGTTAAATTGAAAGTAATTTTGATCCAAACAAACTTTTAATAAGCTTAATATTTCGGCGGAGATTACTGGATTGACACCCCTTGATGTAAAAAGATCTTCGACGATTCCGATTACCTCCTGGGGGGGTACGCTCGTAAATAAGCTTGTTACATCAAAGGATGCCAATAAACAATTACTGGGAACGTTAATCTGGGAAATTTTGTTAATCAGTTCTGAGGAATTCTTAATTGAAAATTTAGGTTTGAAATTTATTAGTTGGGGAATTTCTTTATTTAAAAAAGTAGCTAATTTTTTGCAAGGTGCATTAATATATGACACAACCGGCCTGATGGGCATATCCTGTTTATGGATTTTAAGGAGTCCATACATTTTAGGGGGAGATGGGTTCATTTGAGTAAAAAGATGTTTTTGTTGTGTTGTTATCGTAGCGGGACAATTATCAAGGGTTTTTTTTAAGTTGTTTAACAAATTTTTTGGTCGGATCTGTGTGGAGAGATTTGAATTTATTATCATTAATAAATGTATTTACTTTATGTTTATAATCAGCTTCCGGAATAGCAATTATGGTATTGCCTTTGTCGGCCTTTGTAAATGTAATTTTGTTTTTTATAGATTTATTTTTGATAGATTTAGCAATTTGAACTTCTGATGACATGTTATTAATAAAAATTTTTTGATTAACGATTTTTCTTTTGGCAATGGCTTTATTACAAATTGTATTATTGCCTGTTTTGTTTAACGCTATTTCTGTTTCAATTGCTAATGTTTCAAGATCTGACATTTTGATTTCTGGTTTAATATTATATTTAAATCCTTTATTCAACAAAGAAGTTTCTGAAGGTGTAAATTCTACTTTAGTCAAGTTAACAAAACGATTAAAAAATTCTGGAGGAACATTCTGAGGTAAAGTGGGTTTTGAAATGGTTTTCTGACTGATAAGCTTTTTTAATTTTAAATTTTGTGTAAGGTACTTTTTGTGGAATATTGGCTTAATTTTGTTATGAATATGTTCGTAAAGAAGATCACGTTGGAAGTCGAAGTTAATAAAGCGTTAAATTTCCTGGACCTCACAATTTCACATCATACAAACAAATTAGAATTTGACATATACCACAAACCCACCCACACAGATACCACAATTCATTTCAAATCCTTTCACCCCCTTTCTCATAAATTAGCAGCATACAATTCCTTTATCCATAGATTAATAAATACTCCTTTATCCGACAACAAATTTCAAATAGAACTTAACAGAATTTTAAAAATTGCTTCAAACAATGGTTTCCCTTCAAAATTAATAATGAACATTTTAAATAAAAAACAAAAACAAAAAATCCTTCAACAAATATTCCCGTTATCTAACAATAAATCCAATTCCACCTATTGCTCTCTTACTTATATTGGCCCCCCCTCTGATTCGATTAAAAAAGAACTAATGTCACACAACATTTCAATAGCATATAAAACAAACAATTCATTGCATAAAAATATTAACAACGCAAAAGATAAGATCGAAAACAACAGAAAATCTGGTGTCTACTTGTTAGAGTGTGGTGATTGCCCAACGGTTTATGTAGGACAAACAGGCCGTAGCTTTGAAGACAGAATCTCAGAGCATAAAAGAAGCTTCATCAACAAAAAGTCATCCTCAACATATGCCAACCATCTCATGGATTCAGGACACGCATTCAACGAGAAGTTCAAAATACTACATATTTGCAACAAAGGCAAGAAGTTGAACCTGCTCGAACAACTAGAGATAAACAAATTCAACAAACGCGGCATCCTCCTCAACGACCAACTAGACGTTAATAATTCCCCACTAATTAACATATAACTTTGACTCCTCTCCCCACTTCAAAATATTAGTATATAAGATAACATTGTAGTCTCGAACAACCATTAATCATCTGCTGATGAAGCCACTGTGTGGCGAAACATATGTCGCAGTTCCGACATTGAAAGTAGTGAAATTACAAAACAAGTGTTTTATTTACCTTATATACTTTAATTTAATATTCATTTCAAATCGCAATAAATTTTAAAGTTACATATCTGCAGATTTATCAGTGCACATTTATAGTAAAATAAATCCCATTTCTTACTTAACTTAGGGGTATATAAAATTAATCCAAAACTTACGCCATACTACACTGTACATCAAAGTGAATAACTACAATAACCCCCACGGGTTTTGTTGTCAATTAACAGTTAACGTACTGTGGAATATGATGCGATATTGATTAAAAATGAGATGGCTATCATATCAATTATCGCACTTTTCTAGTAAACATGCATTCTACGCAGAAAAACCATTTTTATAAATTGTTTATATTAGTATTTTATATAAATTTCTCTTAACTTTTCGATAAAAACTACAAATTGTGAAATAATATACACTACATATTTAGAACTGTTTTATATTTTAGAATTTACTCTCTCTTCTTTTTAATTCAATCAAAATTCTAAAAAAATAGGAAAATTAATAATTGTCATAACAAAATACACTTCTACTAATCGATGCTTAAAAGTGTTCAGCTCTTAGAACAAAGAATGAAAATTTAAGTTAAAGATTTTTGTCAAAATCCTTAGCATATTTTAATATAAAATATCTGTGGATAGATCAAAACATACATTTTGCCTTTTCTTCGTGCAGCAGAACCATCATTATGTACCATAACATCGTTATTATGCTATTGCCATTAGAAATTCTAAATTATTTTGTTGACGAATTTACTTTCGGTGCCTATAATAATCACAATATATGTTTATTCGCAAAATAATGCATATAAAACAAAAGCATTTATACTTATGTTTTATTTTAAATGCATTATTTTGCGAATAATATATTTTGTTATATTATAAAGAATAATGTACAAAAATTAATATTGATTACTATAACTAAAGTTACAATTCGGACACGGTAGAAGCAAGACGTGTCCGAGCGATAAAATCTGGAAAACCCCAGCTAACAATGTCACCCCACATATGCTCAAAAAGTGAAGAGGAGGAAGAGGTGAAGGAATTTCTAAAAAGTACGGAATTTTCAAAAATTATCAGTCATATTGTAAAAAAACAAATGGAGAAACTAGTGCAAGAAATAAGTACCTTGAAGAGTGAAGTGCAAAAATTGAGCGTGTGCAAATGCAAGGAGACAGCAAAGGTAAATATACAAGAAAATACGACACAAAACATGCCGCAGAAAGCACCAAAGGAAACAAAGAGTAAAAACAACACACACCAAAAAAATATGCAAACGCTGGAAAAATGAAAACATAGAAACAACAACCTACGCTCCAGGTAAAAAGTACTAACAGCTCCGGAAATGGGGAATGGCAATCACAAAGAAGAAAACCTATTCAAGTAACTAACGACTCGGCTCTTGATATTAAAGGAGTTCAGAAAATGGTACATTATCATGTGTTTCGACTACATCCGCATATGACAGTGGAAAAACTAGAAAATTACCTAATAAATAAGAATTTTACTGTGGTGAAGTGTGAAAAAATGAACTTAAGGAAACCCACGGAATAATCTTCTTTTAAAGTATCTGTACCAGAGAACAAAGAAGAGGATATCAAAGATCCAAATTTGTTGCCCAGAAATGTCTGCATAGATGCTTTTTATGGAGGATTGGCGGTAAGAAGACAGCCAACAATTAATCACAGAAAATGCAAAAGATATAACCTTATTTCATCAAAATATCCAATCCACTGGAAGTGTTATAAATGAACTTAATGTTGAGGTGATTGAAAACAAGTGAAATATAATATATGTATATCAACAAACCCTGAAGGACACAGGAGCAGCTCAAAAACTATCCAATCATCAATTATACAATGGAAAGTTCATTTTGTAGGAAGCTAAACATGCACGGAGGAACCGCAATATACGTGAGCAACAACCTAAATATTATAAAGTTAAAAGCACTGCTGTTGAAATAGAAAACGACAACAATTACTTTATTATAATAACTTTATACAGACCACCAAATGGATGCATACAATATTTTTTCCAGTTATTTGAACAAATCTCACAACTAATATACAACAAAAACAAATATGTTTTCAATTGTGGCGATTTTAACATTAGTTTTCTTGAGAGTTCACCAAATAAGCATAAGCTAGTTGAAATAGCAAATACTTATGGTTTTAATTACATATTTGAATAACCCACTAGAAGTATTAATTTTTTCATGCATAGACAATATTTTTGCGAACCACCCGTCAATAAAAAATCAAAAGTAATAAATACTAAAATAAGCGATCATTTTGCCCAATTAGTCACAGTTTCAACTAGCCTCCAAAACTCAGCTTCATCTCAGCGCGTGCGCTTTATTTCGAACACAAACATTGAAAAGTTTTTATCCTAACTACAAAACATAAATTGGTAAAATACTAAAACTTTGTAAATGCTCAGTAGAATTTATTCAGCAATAAAACTCGCTAAAAATATTTTCAAAATTGTATATAACTTTTTATTAGAAATAGTCATACAGCATAAACGAAATTTTAAAACATAAGCAATGTTATTTGAAGCTTGTGATGTGTAATTTGGGATTGAATGAAAATGCATGCGTTCGCTTTGGCTTACATCTGTGGTTCCCCAAGGCTCACACTTGGGCCCTCTCTTATTCATTAATGATATATATGTTGGAATAAAATCTCCCATATTATTATTTGCGGATGATTTAATGTGTATAGGTATAATCGGATTGTGACACTTTAATGTTAGATGTTGTATGGGTGGCACCAGCGCCTATTCCACCGCAACCTTTCCAGGTCTATTGTGGATCCCTGTTTATCTCAGATGACAAGCTCTAGCTTTGCCTCTTTGATTAGTCCTATTAGCCCTGCCAGAGGGGCTTGGGTTTGTAGTGCCTAGCTTTTGATATCTAATCCTTGCTAGACCCTCGCAGTGGCATAGGATGTGGAACGAGTCCTCTTCTTCCTCTAGGCAGAATCTGCATGATGCTTCTTCCACCAGGCCTATTTTGCTCATATGTTTGTTGAGCTTGCAGTGTCCTGTTATCAGGCCTACTATTGTTTTGACCATTTTCCTGTCTTGGTTGAGGAGTTCGGTCGTGAATTTTGGCGATTGTTACTTAAGGAACTGTTTCGCCTTTCTCTGTCCTGGTGAGTTCGTCCACCAGGTATGGGCCTGTGTCTCCACCCATTTTTTTATGGATCGTTTGACTGCGGTTTTGGAGATTCCGCAAGAGGGTTCCGGGCCAATTACTGCTTTTGACGAGCCTTGTTTGGCCAATTCGTCTGCTATCTCATTCCCCGGATGTCCTCCGTGTCCTGGGACCCATGTGATTGCTACTTTTTTGTGACAGCCAAGTTGGTTAAGAGCGCTTATACAGTCCCACACTAGCTTAGATTCGACCTGTGTGGAGCTTAGTGCTCTTAGTAGCGCCTGGCTGTCGGAGAATATAGCAATTGACCTACTTTTGGTGTCTTGTCATGCTATTTCTCTTGTGCAGTGGTGAAGAGCTATCGCCTCTGCTTGGAACACCGTGGTGTCCTTGGTGAGACTGACAGAAATCTTTGTCTCGGGTTTTGTGCCGTATATACCTGCTCCTACCCCTTTGTCGGTCTTTGAGCCGTCCGTAAACCAGCATGATTCTGCTTTGGTAGGTTGGCCTTCGACCCAGGCCTCTCTTTGTGGCATTGCTAGGCATTGCTGTAATCGCGTTAGCCTTCAGCTCGTCTTCTAGCCATTGGTGCGTTTTTCCGCGTGGTCGGATTATGGGCGCCTGTTCTTGCATCAGTCTGTATGATACGGACCTGGCTTTTCCTTGAATGAAGATGTGTAGTGGTGGTATGTTCAAGATGGCTTCTAGGGCTGCTGTTGGGGTCGTGCTTAGGGCTCCTGTTGTACTGAGACATGCTAGTCTTTGTGTACTGTTCAGGAGTCCTATCGCCCCCTTTTGCTTTGTCCTAGTCCACCACACCACTGCTCCATAGGCTATCATGGGTCTTATCACCCTGGTGTAGAGCCATAGAGTCAATTTAGGGTTTAGTCCCCAATTTTTCCCGCACATTCTGCGACACCTGCCCAATGATATTGTAGCTTTTTTGGTGGCTTTTGTGATGTGTGTTCTCCACGTCATTTTGGCGTCAAAGGTTACTCCCAGGTACTTTGCCTCCCCTACGATGGGAATTTCCGTACCCCCTAACTTCAGTGGCTTTAGGCCTTACAATGCTCGTCTTTTTGTGAATACGAAAATTTGTGTTTTTTGTGGATTGATTGTCAATCGCTCCTGTTTACACCAATTGTCTACTATGTTTAGGGCTCTTTGTGCTCGCTCCGAGACAACTCCCGCGAACCGGCCCCTGATGACAATGGCTAAGTCATCCGCGTACCCTAGGCAGTTGATGTCCTCTTTGGACAGTTTTCCTAGAAGGTCATCTACTAGTGTAGCCCATAACAGTGGAGATAGCACTCCTCCTTGTGGGCAGCCCCCTCTGCCTTAGCCTTAATGGTATGGCCCCCCAAAGTGGATATGATTGTCCTTTTCTCTAGGCTGGCCTTGATCCATTGGCAAAGGCTTGACGGGACTCCTTTCCTTTTTTGTGCCTCCACGAGAGAGTTTGTTGTGACGTTGTTAAACGCCCCTTCTATATCCAGAAATGTGGCATTGTCTTCCATTGACTTTGTGATGAGCCTGTTTAGGTCGTCCAGCGCCGAGTTCGTTGACTTACCCGGCTGATATGCATATTGCCTGTTGTTGAGCGGATCTTTTAACAGTATCTCGTCCCTTATGTACCTATCAATCAGTCTTTCCATTGTTTTTAGTAAGAATGAAGATAGGCTGATAGGTCTGTATGACTTTGGCGTTAGGTCAGCTATTCTGCCTACCTTCGGCAGGTAGATTACCCTTACGCTTTGCCATGATTATGGTATATATCCCCATGCCAGGCAGGCTTTGAAGATTTTTGACAGGTGCGGCACCAATTTCTCAATGCCCATTTGTAACAGAATGGGATAAATCCCATCCGGTCCCGCGGACTTGTAAGGTTGGAACCTTCTGATGGCCCATTTAATTTTAGTGGGTCTTGTGACCTCAGTGGCTAATCTTCAGTCCTCTCGGTCGGGCCTTTTAGGTCTTTGGCTGGGATTGTCTGGCTTGTTGTGTTCTGCCAGAATTGTTGAGGCTGGAAAGTAGACTTTTAATAGTTCCTTGAGACGTTCCTCTATTGTTACTGTCAGATATTACTAATATATGTAATTGACGTTCAGGGAATGATATGTCCCTTAATATTGATACATGCCACGTAATGCTTTCTAGTCGTAAATCTAATAACAAGAGATTTACATACCTCTTAGACGGTGTGTGTCTTAAATATGAAGAGGTTGTTAGGTACCTAGGAGTTTATTTTGATAAGAAACTATCATTTTCATATCATATTAAAACTGTTATTGCCAAGGTAAATAAGTTGCTTAGATTTATTAAAAGAACGACCAAGGATTTTACAAATGTCAATTGTTTAACAATTTTACTCCTATTAGGACAGTATTAGAATATAATATGTAATATTATTTGGTCACCACATTTTCGCTGCTATATCGACAGACTAGAATATGTAGAAACTAAGTATTTAAAATATAAATTATATTCACAAAATATTATTCTGAATATAGACCAGATTAAATCTTATGTCAATTTAGTATGCTTATCAAACAGACGAAAATTGTACGACGTTTGTTTTATCTTTAAAATAATCCATAATATGATTAATTCGTCTGAATATTTGGAATTCAATGTTCCAAATTATACAACACGAAAATTTCACTTGTTACATATTCAATTTTGTCGTACATCTTACGTTATGTATAGTCCATGTATAAGAATATCCAATACGGTAAATAAATATTGTGACAAACTTACTTTTACCAACTCATCATGGATGCCCGTTACATTATCTGTTAAGAGTAATTTAGTGTTTTAATCTAAACTATATATGTATGTATATATTTTTATGTAAAATTATTACGTGTTTTGCACGTGATTGTTGCTATATGAATTAAATTTGGATTTGTATTTTGAGTTAAAAATTAGTATTTCATAGACACAGAACCTTAATATTTTGAAATTCTTAAAATAGCCTCTACATTATTCGTGATAGTTAAATATAATGAGCGCAATTCAGTCACAAAATAATGCTTTTTGAAGCAAATGGAGGTCAAAATGCAGACTATCCCAGGTATGATGAACTGAAGATCTTAAATACAGCATTGGATTGGAGTGGAAGAACATTCTGTAGAGTGAATTCCCCCGGATCTCTTACGTCAAAAATATAAGTACCTACATATTTTGTAATAAATTTATTTATTGTAAGAGGATTAACGTATTAAATATAAATATAAATACAAATGCAAATACAATGAATATCTATTAGAAAATGAACTATTAAAATAGAAAACAATGCCGTATCGGATAAATGATTTGAAGTTGGCTTTCTATTCCAGAATAATTATTTTGTTGTTAACTAATGGATTTGAAATTAGTAAAGAAAAATAGTCCAAATTTAATTTTAAGTTTAAGTCTTTACAATGACATTTTCAACTTATCCAGTTAACTGTGGTGCTCCGATTTGAAAGTGCGCATCTCTGTGTGTCACGATAATCGATCGATGAAGAGTATACTCGTAGTCATCAAGCATAAAGTAAGTGTCGCTGTTAAAATATTTCATCATAAAGATGCCAATTTTATTACTAATATGTATTCATTTCTTTAAAATAATTAACGAAAAACGCAAGAATATACATAAAAAATTAAAAATTAAAATTGCTTTTTTGGAGTGTTATTCACCGAAGTAGAATACTACACACAATAAGACTTTGCAAATATAACACCAATAACGCGATTCCTTCCTGATCTTACGTTTATAAAACCTTCTCGTATGGTTGTTTGTATTCCAATTTCTGGGTATATAATTCGAAAAATGATTCTCGATTATTTGAGTTACATGATATGTAGGTTACCGAATTATTCGAATCGATTTTTCTTATTGTATTGGATACGACGGAATGGTGTCCTTTATAAATTTCATCAAAACATTGATTTCGAAAATGATCAATTTTATTATATAATTTAAATGCATTCAAACAAATAATATCCTTCTTAGAGAAATATTTTTCTTACTGACGAGTACGCTATGGTAATACCAATGCTCAATTCCACTCCACCCAGTTTTACTTTACCTATATAGTATTAAATAAAAATTCCCAGCGCAATAACTTTGTTATTTATTAACCAATTTGAATCAACTAAAACACAAATTGAATGGCCATTTAAATACTACGAAATGACTTAAATTATATATTTCTTCAAAAGTAACTTCATTGACAAATCATAGTCAACGTTTAATTTTTAAATGACTGCATATACTTTTCTTATTTTTGTATACTAGACATTATTTTTCTGAATACAATGATGCCCAATACGTTGATTTAAAATTAATATTAATGTTATAAAAAAACAATAATAAATGTCATTCATGTGATATATTCCAATAAATGTAGTGTGCCTTGAAAAAAAAAATCGGAACAAGCAAATGACATTTGTTGTAATCTCAACTATAAATTATTAGCCTGTATTTTACAGCAAATGACATTTATTTGTTTGATTTTAACCAAATAATTAAAGAATCAATTGAAATGCTCTCTCAATAGAGACAATTAAAAAAAGATTTATTCGCATTATCAACTGTCAATTATTTTATCCATGTTTAATTATAATTAATTAATCATTAGTTTCGAAGCGTAAAATATTATCAACGAAATGTTTGTGTCAACTTTATTGTGTTATAAATGATTATAATTTATTAGCCCTTGGCGAATATAAGTTTCTCTGAATAGAATGTATTAAAATATGAATTTAAATAATACAAAATCATTTCACCACGGGTTTAGTCAGAAATGAATTAACCGTTCAGTAGATATATTTAACACAACCTTGCTGCAATTTACACAATTTATTTATGCGCTATATTATTATGTTTTTCTCAAACGAGATTATTTTTGATTATTTATTATTTAGTTTCAGGGCCAATCAAACATCGATTCTCTCAAGGAAATCAATTAATTAAGTCAAGTATTTAGTTCCGGCCCTGAACCAATATTGGCCGTTATAGGTTATTGCGGTTATTAAATAATTATGTATTAATTTATTATTTAAGGGCCTATACTACATCGCCTTATGATATAAAAGCGTATGTTATTAATTCATTGCTATCGTTGTTCTTCCTTACTAGATTTTTCAAATATTCAAAATTAATTAGGGAGTATGTATTTTGGGATTGCTAATTTTCGATTCACGTAATATCACTCTCGTATATAAAATTACACACGTAATATTTCAGAACCATGATAGGGTATCTAATGGTATTTAGAGGATATTAAAAATTGTCTTTACTTTTACCAATGAAATAATACAATTTAGTATAATAATCAATGTATTAGAAAACTCATGGCTGCCGTACAAATTAATATGCACTAGGCATTTCTGCCACATATTCAATTACACACAATTATATTATAATTATTAATTATAATGATTAGTCAAAATAATTTAAAACTATAGAAATAAATTGTTATTTAATAAAAAACGGATTTTAATATTGTTAAAAAATTGAAGTAAACGTATGTGCTATAATAATATCGATAATTATATTTATTAACTCATGCATATTAACGTCATTACATTAATATGCATGAGATTAGAATATTCTCATGCATATTAACGTAATGACTTACATTTCTCAACAATTGTGTTGGCATACCTTTCTACAAATGAGAAAATTATTATATACCATTTCTATATTATACATAACACTGCATTTAAAGTAAGTTTTGTTTGTGCATACGATAGATTGAAATGCCTAGTATTTATATTTATATTGTATACATAAGTTTTAAATATTTTACCATATGAACGTGTCATATGAACATATATTCTATCTTATTAAATCTATTTGGCAAATATTTTTGAGAGTATTAAAATTAAATTTGATCATGATCAATTTATGAACACTCTGCAGCAATGTGTGTGATTCGTTTCCACGAAAAAATTACTTGTAAACAAAATAAATTAAATATAAAACAGTTAAATAATGATTTGAAACAGATGAGGAAATAGACTACCAGAAGTTAGAAGCAATTATATAAGATATGAAAGATCTTATAAATATGCTCTTAGATAAGCCCGAATACACTCCAATCATATTTTTTTTAAAACATTCTAATTTCTCACCGAAGTCAATACGGATGATTATAAATGATAATAATAAAATCAAATCAAAACCTACCTGTGATATTGATCCAAATGATTTTAATATATTTTTTTAGTAGCGTTGCTCAGGCATACATTAACAATCTACCCGAAATTGATACATTAATACTCATGATCAAATTCAACCCAAATGTAAATACACCGTATTGTTTGAGGTTAGTTTGTTCGAAATTATGTAAATAGTTCAATCAATAAAAACACAAATTGCAAAGATATTTATGGACTCAACGTTGACATATTTAAAAGTGTTTTGGATGATATCATAAGCCCTCTTACAAAATTAATTAATAGTTGAAACAGTCAAGTATATCTCCTAGTGGGCTAAAAGGCCTGCATTATCTACATAAAAAAGATGATACATGTGATATGAATTACTATAGACCGATATCACTTCTACTCATTATTTACAAAATTCTGGAGAAAGTGAAATGCATAATATATTCACCAATATGCAGTACGGTTTTCGCAGGGAAAAGCCAACGTGTGGCGAGGTCACTAACTTTATTGAAGAAATATTGAAAGGATTTGAGAGCGGTATGTATTCTATTGCAACCAATTTAGACTTCAGTAAAGCTTTTGACTCCCGCATGATGTTCTCCTGCAAAAACTGTGCTTTTATAACTTAATGCTCTGCAGTTGCAAACTTATATCATCTTATCTTACAGGTCGGTATCAAATGGTGCGAGTTAGAAATCCTTGTTCCACATACGTACCAACTAACTTTGGTGTACCCTCCATTCTTGGTGGTTATCTTCCCAACATCTACAATAACTTTTCTATATGCAGATGATACAACTATAAAATCTGCATCAAATAATCTTAAATCTGCAATGGGCCTAAATGCGAATTCACTAATTTTAACACGTCAATGGTTAACATCTAATATGTTGACATTAAATGAGAGCAATACAGCAAATGTTATATTTTCATTAAATCCTATATTCTTTCTCGATAACGTGCTCAAAGTTCTTAGGCATATACATTGACTCTAAGTTAACATAGAGTACACACGGGGATGAGCTTGCTAAAGAAATAGTCAGCAACATATTTTTACTGAGACGACTTAGTAATACACTGCCTAATCTCAAATTTCATATTACATCTTAGCTTGGGGATATAGTGGAATTATTGATCGAATATTTAGGTTACAACAAAGAGCTGTTAAAGTAATCTCTAATTTACCTTATAGAAAGGAATGTAAATCTAGTTTCGCGTTTTTGAAAATATTAACCTTACCGTGTATTTATGCACTTGAATGCTTGATATATGTCAAAAACATGAGTAGAATACCAGGCAAGCAGGTAAACTTTACCCATCATATCTTAGATTAAAGAAAACCCAAAATGACATAAATTTCTATGGTCCTAAATTATTTAATTTGCTACCTTATAAAATCTCCCATTAAAAAAGCTACCTTAAAACAATATTTTTATTAAGAATGCATTTTTTAATGTGCAGGAACTATTAACAAGCAACCTACGAGATTTATAACAAATTTTAATATTTTATTTTAATGTGTTTTTTACTTCGTATTTTGACTTATTGTATATTAACTTACTATATTTATATTATATTTTACTGTTTTATTTTTAACTTTAATTTTTATCCTCTTAGTCACTATTTTACGTGTGATTTACTTAATTAGGCACGTATTTTATATTTATATTTTAATCTTTAATGTTGAACATTCTACTTTTAGCTCATTAGCAGTTATTAGAATCTAAATCATCTACTTATGTATCCAATTGACCTGTGTAACTCTGATTGTTTTGACACCAATATTACTTACTTACTTACATATAATGTTAAAACTAATAATAATTCACAATTATGTGAATATATGAAGAAACATAATGGGTATCACAAATCAATGTACTTAAACAATAAAATAATTGATTCAAGCTATGGTATTGTGGACCTCCCATTTCTGAAGTTGTATCACAGCCATTGAATAAAATATCAAATTACTAAATAAATGAGTCGACAAATACATACCAGCTAAATATTATTCTTATTTAATCTGTAATTGTTTGCCATCTATTCCAATATTATGTATAATAAACGAATTGAATTCACATGCAATATTTATCTGCCTGATGAAGCCACTGTGTATCGAAACATGTTGCAGTGTTCAACAATAAAGCGGAACCCACCCAACTGTGTTGTTTTATTTCATTATAAACTAAAACAATGAAATAGTAGTAAAACTAAGAAGAAATGCGACCAGTAATGGATAAAACAATTAATCATTCTTAAACTAGCACTTTCGTTTAGCTTCTTCTAGCTACACCTCACTGATCTCATTCTCATCAATTCTCTATATTTTTCAATTCCCTTTCCACTCTCACACAACACCTCATTTACACTCTTACTCTTAAAACTAGGCCCATCAACGCACTCATACAACCAATGCTTCCACATGTCTTTTCCCCTGATACAAAATTCACACACCGTATACTCTGCTCCCATCCATACCTTTCTTCCTCTTTCTTCATTCCCATACCTTAGCCGAGCTAGCATTCTTACATCCTCTCTGTTCTGTAGATAGAAGTAGCGCGGGGTTGTTCCGAAAACTTGCAGATTTTTGTAGTTCGGGCAGGTCCGACTCTCTTGCTTTATCGATTTGTAGTTCTTCTGCCCCCAGTTTTTCTACTACTTCTTCTTATAGCTTCTGCCCCCGGCCTAGCTTTTCCTCTACATACATCACAGACATTCCAGCTCATTCCTACAGTTCACTCAACATCCTTTCAAACTTCACCACTCGTTTTGCTGCCATGCACGCTACAGACATTCTGTTGCATTCCTGAAGCAGCACGTACCCGGGTGTGGTCCTCTCCAACATTATACACCTTTTGAGTTACTGCAGTTGCAACCTTTCGATCTTTTCCTTTACACTTATGCATCCCACCAAATCATTTGCATTCTCAGATTATTTCCTAACACATCCTCCCAAGTTCTCCTCAACCGCTCCATCGCCACTGTCGCTTTCTTACAAACATACTCAATATGCCTAGATTTACTACTCGTTTCCGAGAATATAAAGTCTAGATATTTGAACTCTTTCACTCTTTCCACACGCTCACCCTTCCATAACAATTCTTCGACTTTCCCTCTTCTTCTCGCATCCATTTCGTTTTCTTCACATTCATAACTAGTTTTCTTCTGTACAAAGTTTCAAGCCTTTTACTGATCACTTGCAGTTCACTGAACGATTTAGCCAACACTACCACGTCATCTGCGTAGGCGAAGCTCAAAATTTTGGATGTCCCTATTACGACTCCCCCTAACTGTCCTACTTCTAGCAACTCTCTCCATATCCGCCACATATAGATTGAATAATAGGGTACTGAGGGGGCAGCCTTGCCTTAGTCCTTGTCTTACTCTAAATCGTTCAGACACATTCTCTTCAACTCTCACCTTACACCAAGTTTCTCTATAAACTTCTTGTATCCAATTTACCAGACATTCCGACACACCCTTTTTTCTCAAACATTCTACAAGCATTATTCTATCTACTGGATAATACGCCGCCTTAAGATCTACAAACAAAGCATACACTCTCTCCTTCTTACCTAGTGCCCTTTCAATCACACAGTTCAGTGTAGCTATTTTCTCTGTAATCGACCTCCCTTTTCTGAAACCAGCTTGCAACTCGGGAAGCCAATGCATTTCCTCCGTTTCCTCTTCCAACCTCTCCTTCACCATGCACATCACCACCTTGTACAACGAGTCCATAAATGTTATACCCCTGTAACTCTCAGGCTGGCTGGCTTCGCCTCCTTTATATAAAGGCATATTTTGTTTATAATTACCTGTGTTTCTTGTTGCCCTTCATTGCCACAACACTGCCACGCCTCCACCTTAATCTCGCCCCGACCGGCTGCTTTACCTTTCTTTATGAATCGTGATGACCTCTCCAGCTCCCACGTGGAAAACATTTCCTCTTCGCAGCTTGTACTTCTTGTGCTCATATCAGCCACTTCACCACTAGCGGAACCCAGAAGCCCTTCGAAATACTGTTTCCACTTGGCCATCTCCACCTTTGTTTTATATATTCCCAGAGCTCCTTTTTCCTTTATAGTTTCTTCACATTACTCATCTCTTCTTTTGTCCACAACTCCTTTTTAACCTTGCACACCTTTTGGTATTCAGTTTCTGCTTCTTTTATCTTATTCTTTGACCCTCTTCCCATTCTCCATTCACATACTCCCCCCTTACGTTACTCTTTATCCTCCCACACTCTTCGTCGAACCAATTGGCAGCCGCATATTTAGTCCTTTTCCGTTTCTTCGAAATTGCGCTTGTGGCTACTTTTATCAGTTGGCCTATTGTTTCCACCCCCTTGAAAGTTGCTATGACTATCTTCCGGTTGTAAGACTCCAATGCCTCTTTTGACCAGCAGCATCCAGTCTCTATTAATCTGCCCTTTTGCTCTCTATCATAGTACGCCCCCACCTTTACTACTACCGGCATATGATCAGAACCCAATCTGTTTTCGACTAGAAACTTCACAACTTCATCTCTGATTTCGCCACTTACTAGTATGTAGTCGATGACTGAGCTGACCCTTGGTCCCATATAAGTAAACTCGCCGTCCCAATCCCCATCCACACCACCTTTTAACAAATCCAGCCCTTGTTCTTTTGCCCAATCCATAAACGCTATCCCCTGTTTGTTTATAATTTCGCCGTTAGTATCCATTTTACTAGTTCTCACGTCCCAATCTCCTCCTACAATCAAATATCTGGGATATTCCATATCGGCCAACTCTTTGCTAATTGCTGCCACGCGAACCACTTATTTGACAATGATCATAATTTAAATTTACTCAATGATTAAACAGATGCATTAAATGCAAATATTCAAAATTTTATATATACCCCATCCTACACGACAGTTTAGTAGTTAAGTAATCATTGTAGTTTGTGAAATCTATTAATCACCTGCTCGATGAAACCACTCTGTGGCGCAAAAATTGTCTCAGTGCATCGAAATTAACCTGTGAAATGCAATAGGTCGAGTAGAAGATTCTCGTGTTCTTCTACTCGTAAACTCCACCGAAAAACTATGTTCCAAATTTAAAAGTTAGTATTTATGTATGTATAAATTAGAGAGATATCGTGCAATTTCACGTCTGTATATTTAATAAATAACGGATCAGACTTGACCAACGAGGTCCTACTGACGTGTAAGTAAGTATAAGTCAGATTCGATGTTTTAAGAAATCAATTATTTTTTCAATAGAAGGCTTAAATCATCTATATCTCGAGTTGTATAAGTCCGATCGGGTTCCACTATATGGCGCTAGAAAAATGAGATTTCGTACTAAACAAACCTTTGTCACAGTTTTGTGATTAGTTGAATATGGACATTAGCAAAGACAAAATACCACGATTTTTATACAGATTTTCTTAGACAAAGGGGGAAAAACAAGCCAGGAAGCTAAACATTTCAATAGTCTGTATGGTCCTAATACTGTAATCACGCGCAATTTTGGATTAGTTGATTCTGTTCCGGTAATTTAGATGTCAAAGATGCACCACTCAATTATCGAAAATATCCATCATGTGAGCACTGTTTCGATTACCCAAGAGCTAAAGATTGCATAAAAAAATCATTTAGAACCCTTTAAATAAGGATGGATACAAAAAAGCTCGTTAAATGGGCGCCACAAGAGTTAACACAAAAAACTCATGGACCGAATTTCCATCTGCGAATCGCACAAAACCGACCCATTTCTGAAGCGGTTGGTGACTGGTGATGAACAGTGGATCACTTACGACAACATCAAGCGACAAAGATTGTGGTCGAATCGCAGTGAGCCGGCGGAAACGTTGATCAAACCAGGATTGACAGCTAGGAAGGTTTTGCGGTGTGTTTAGTGGGATTGGCAGGGAATTATCTACTATAAACTGCTCCCCTATGGCATCACTCTTAACTCGGAACTGTACTGTCAACAATTGGACCGTCTAAAGGAAGCAATCGTCCAGAAGCGGCCAGCTTTAGCCATTAGGAGACAATTTGTGTTCCACCAGGACAACGCGAGGCCACACACATCGATAGTGACACGTCAGAAGCTCCGGGAGCTTCTTTGGGAGGTTCATATGCATCCACCTTATAGTCTGGATTTAACACCAAGTTATTACAATCTGTTCCTGTTCATGGCGCATACTTTTGCTGGTAAGAAATTCGCTTCAAGAGAGGCTAGTGAAATGGACTGTCGAGGGCTTCTATGAGCGAGGCATAATAAAATTACGTTTAAAATGGCAGCAAGTTATCGAACAAAACGGCTCGTATTTGACCTACCTCGGATCATTCTAACCATGGTAATTAAAGCCTTCAATTTCATTTAAAAAATAATGGATTTCTTTTTGCTACACCTTATATGTTAGGCGAAACTTGACTGTAGAGATTGGTAAACTGATAAAATATTAATGCCCAATTTGACAGTGACAACATGCCATTAAAACATGTCTTATAATGGACTAATAGTTATTTGTACAACAAGTGTGAAAAAGTTACGCTTTTCCGCACGAGACTAGGATGTTGGTGTACAAGCGAGCGAAGCGAGCGAGTGAATCACGTTCCTACTGAAGTGCGGAAAAGCGCATTTCCCACGAGTTGTACACACTATTTTTTCACATACTGCATATAACATCAATTATAAAGGTGTTTGCGATTTCATTTTTGAAACTGGCATATAAAAATTAGGTTATAATTACCGATAGTACGTGTGTTGTATATATTGCTCCATGTATGTAACTGACACTGACATTGATTAATAGTAAATAAAAGTAGTACGGAAAAGTGTATCCATGCAAAAAAGTATTGCTATGCAGAAAACTGTTGCTATGCGGAAAAGTGTTACTTTTATCAACGATTTTGGATGCGGAAATGTAAGGTATTTCTATTCAGTATGTGAAAAAAATATGATTTGATAAATATTGTCTAGTCATAAATATACCTATAATTGATTTATTATTTAAGTATCGTAAATACGATTGAAAGTATACTAATTGTTATTTCTCCTTGAGAATGACTTATAGTCGAAACTAGTCGGAGTAAAATAAATAAGAATTGAAATCATACCAAGTGTTTTAATTCAATCAAATTAATGAAAAACTATGGTTATTACATGCTTCACAACGTGTTGAATATAATTTTCACGCTAATACAATTGCATCAAACGAGGAAGAGCTCAGAGAAGCTAATATAATCTATTAATTTCATCATTACACATCATTCGCCATTTTAATGATGACAAATAGAACTAAGGAACATCATTCGCCATGTTGTCTGTTGACAAGTTTGGGCGTCATTTCAACAAAATTCTAACTGCAGGTCATGGCCCTCCTGGTAATGAATTCGTTCTAACGCTGGAAGGGCATTTTCATATTGAAAATAAATTACTGAAAAATATATCGAAACCTGTAGAAGGGAGATTAATGATACGTGTACATTATTATTCACTGATAAATAAAACTGTTAAAGAAAATGACAAAACAATAATTGAACTGAAAACAGCATTAGATGAAAAATGAAAAAATTGTCAATGGTGAATTTTAGTTTATCAAACAAATAAATAGTATTAAGGATTACTACAGTGAAGATAGGATTAATAAATTCGATACTTGTTTTGCTACATTCTTGATGGAACCAAATTTTCATATTGGGAGAAGTAATACACTTGTTATCTTCCATTTGTTTATTATCAGATAACTGACACGTGTTTCGGTCCTTACACATCATTCTCAAAGTTTTAACTCAAAGTTTTAACTTTGAGAATGATCCGTAAGGACCGAAACACGTGTCAGTTACCTGATAATAAACAAATGGAACATAACAAGTGTATTACTTCTCCCGATAAGAATAAATTGCAAATCAACGTTTGAATTCTCAACATATATTTGATGTTATGGACAATTGAAAAAATGTATAGATACCACCTGTACATCATGTTATCTATTCAAGAAATTAAATTAAATTAGATCAGTGTATTATATTATGTATGAATTTTATACCTCCAACATCACCACCACCACCATTACCTACTTTAACAACGCCACCAACGCCTACACTCACCACCACCTACTTCACCAACATCTACAATCATCTTCACATGTTCTTCAATCACACATCGATACACCTGTACATATGTTTTCAAAATCAAATATACAGGGTGTCCCGTTAATGTTCTGAACTGGCTGTACTATATACCGGGTGTTTTTAAATTAATATCGGGGTTTTAACGCTTTCTACTACTTATTAGGTAAATCTTAAGATCTTAATTAATACATGCAATAAAAGAGCAACTCAAACATTTTCACTTAGTTCAGGTTTTATTCTGAATAATATATTATTGTTCTTTAAATCAAATATCGAATTTGTTAATTAATTATATATTAGACATACAGTACAATCAGTTGCAGCTGTTATAATAATATTATTTATTCATAATTATTTTTAATGTTTCATCAAGAGATAAGTGAGAAAGTTATTCAAGAAATAATATAATTTAGTTCCAATTAATTACAATTTATATATAAGCTATTCAATAGTTTACTGCATAAAACCTAATAATTACATCAGTTACTTGTTAAGTTTTATTTTATTTGTATATAAACTTATTTATACATAAATCTCGCTTCACAATTCAGTATTTTGTAATTATATTCATATCTTATTGGAGTATATGTTATATTTCTTACGACAATCTATCCATTATATATAAAATTGTCTGTTCACTCGTAACATTTATACAAAAAATAGGAATATCATTTCGATTATTGAAAATGTATCTACTTATTTAATGGTTGTCTACATCTATCAGCAATTTTTTTAATATACATTATATATTATAATATTTTCAGTTCGTAAGTTTAAATTCTTTCTTAAAGAGATTGATTGAACAAAACCTAAATCCATTCTCTTTTGATAGGGATCTCCGCTTTTTGTATTTATATCAAATCATCCTTCATAAATGCTAATGGTACAGCTTACTTCGTAAATACTTGACTAAATTACGTTCACCCTAGACGGTTCCATTTTATTTATATTTCTTTACGAATGAGTTTATCGACAAATATATACATATATATTTTTATTGTTATGAGTAATGCTGTTATAAATATATAATATATCCTTAACGTCTGTACTAGATTTATTATAGGATGATATTCTAACAATATTAATTAAAATTTATTTCTAGTTATTTCCAATTGCGTTCTACTTATAATACTTAATTTTCAAATTATTTTATTTACGATAATATTTTTATAGATTTTTAAGTATCATTTCAATTTTTTTCGATCTCCGATATCATTGTTAATAGATTTATTAATTTTCTACATAAATACTGTTATTTAATTGCATATGCTTTAATGCTATTTATATTAAACTAATTCAAATCCTTACATTTTTAGGCCTGCGGCTAAATATACAGTTATTAAAATAAATTTTCTGGTAACATTTGGGTGTGAATCACATTATTAATTGAGTGTTTATGTATATTTTAACAAACACAATTAACCATCACTGGATTGTTTTAATAACTGAATAGTTGAGGCTGTTAGTTGTTGAAAGTTCATATTCTAATCACTTTGGTAAATTTTCGTGAATGTTATTAAAACAATCCAGTGATAGAGAATTGACTACCTGGTACTACGTTTAAACTACAAATACAATTAAAATTTTACAAATAACCATACACTTATATTTCCATTACATACCCGTAATACCTCTAACACAATATGATTTAAATTCCCAAATGTTGTCGGAATGAGTATTAAAAAATCATATCAGCTAGAATAAATTATTCAGCACAAATAAAATAATTACTGCTGAGTAACGCGATTATATTAACCCGTTGCTAATTATTTGTACAAAACATTAGATCGTAAACGCCCATTTGAGCGCAAGATTTATTTGTTCCTCTGCGTCTGCAATATTTTCAACCACATATATTTCGTGTGTGCCATCGACAGATCTTCGACTTCGTGAAACTTTTGAACAGATTCTTACATAAAATGCCGCAAATCGTCTTAAAGAATTGATATATCGGGCAACCGAACGTACAATATTGCGATACATGTTTCTAAGAAATTCGTTCTGATTTTCTCATATTATCTATTACAAAAAAGAACATTACGGTCAATAGTAAGCATTCATAATCATTTCTGTCCTTTTCAGCACGATCAATAATTCAATAATACATAGTTAGTATCAATGATGTTTAATTCTAATTTGACAAGTTCCGTAACTTTTATTAATTTATTAACATTCGCCAATTACTTTTTTAACATTAAATACACTCGATTAAATATAAATATCGTGATGGATGCTTTCAAAGAAATAAATACTATTTTTGCTTTCAGCTTAAAATTAATTAATTAGCATTTAAACAAGTATATCTGAAAGTTTTACAGACGTACTCCTGACATCAAAAGCTCGACTTGTGTTTGAATAATTACTCATCATACGGTAAAAGTACATCACTCGTATATTTAAATAAGTTAAAGACAGCAATTTCAGGTATAAAATATATAACGAAATGGCAATTAACCTAATGTAGAACGTTGTGTTTTTCACTAACCCACTTATATAAATAACCTTTAAATTACTTTTAGTTGCTTAATTTATTTTGTTGTACCTTTCTGTTTTATGTGTTTATTCACATGAATAATTTTAAATTCAACATTGAAAGTTTTGTATTTTAGCCTGTAATTTTTTGTTGCTTCTGTTAATTTTCTATGATAAATATACTCATGTAGGTAGATAAAAAAAACAAAAAAGAAACAAAAATATTAATGCACAATAAATGTTAATAGTTCTATACACAAGAAGTATGGACAAATTAAACATATCAGTAATTGTTTGTAAATAGCCTCTATTTATTTAATTTTTTTTCTTGAATTTAAGTTTTTAAATTGAATTTATTTTATTTTATTTTACATCTTTGTACTCCTATCTAATAATATTTCACAAAAATTATATATAAAATTTGAAATAAAAAATACTTTAAATTTTAGAATTTTAGAACGTGCGGAGTTTCTTTAAGGTCCGGCTTATAATAAAAGAAATCATATAACGTTAATTGTTAGGTATAGTTGCTACAGTTCAATGAAATTTATTAAATTTATCACAATAATGACACTAGTATCATATCCTATGAATTGGTCAACATAACTAAAACAATATTGCTTCTTCCCATTCAATTTAAGACTACTCAGTAGTTAAATAAGGGTTGTACCAGATAGATAAAACATTGTTGCCATAATTATTTCTTTGTCTTAAATGGCCAATCATAAAATGAATTATTGTAATTTATGATAAGTTATGTATCACAGACTTTATTAATTCAAGGCATTTTTAAACAAAAACAAAAAGTACTAATAATTAGAAAAAAACACGAAAATATTTCGTAAAATCTACAACAAATGAGTCTTATTAAGACTACAAAAACAAACCACTTTTGAAACAACTACTTCTCTAGCTAATACTTCGACAGACATTGAATAATACAAAAGTAATTTGCGTGTTACAAAATAGCAAGGCTATCAAAGCAACACTTATCAAAAACAAAAAGGTTATGAGCCAATAAAATATAGGTTTTATCAAGGGTATTTTAATAAAAGAGATATTACTTTTATTAAATACAAAATGGCCTTGTTAGTGGCAAAGAATAGGATGGAGAAGGAGGTGGAGACCAAAGGAATACTACCGAAGACGCAAGGCGGTTTTAGAAGAGGGAAGTGAACAAGGGATCAAGTCTTTACACTGGCAACGAGTGTTGAAAGATATATGCAGTATAGGGTAGATTCTGCATATTTACTGTATTCCTAGGTTTTAAAGCAGTGTAGGAAACTGTATCGAGGGAAAGATTCGTGGAGCATTTAAGGAGGAAAGGAGTAGGTCTAGTGATGGTGGAATGATACAGAAGGATATATGAGGAAACATGAGTATGTGCGAAAGTGGGAGTAAATGTGTCTGAAAGGTTTAGAATTTAGAGGGTTCCAAATTCCAAAAACATTTTTTGTGGTCTATTTATTTATGTTGGTTCTTGCTGATTTTTCATTACTAATATAATTATATAGTGTCAAACAAGTTGTGTCAGTTCCACTTAATTATAGCAGTGTTAATGCTATTTTCATTCATTTTATTAATTCTCCACGAGTCTCGCCATTCTACTATCTGTGCGTTTGTTCGTTCATATGTTTTTTTACTAGATAGATCATCTAATGAAAATAATTTTCTCCTCTGTTCTCTCTTGTTTCCCTTCCCTGGTCTACCTTACCTTAGTGTGTTTTAAAATAAGTCGTCACTAGAGACCCAGTGACGTGAAATAGAATAGCATAAATCTATATATTGCACTGTCTGTAAAAACGTATATCGAGGGTCTTCCGTTGATCTCTCCAACACCGAGTTATGCGCATTAAATGCTAAGAAAGGGTTGAAGTAGTCCTACAATAACTGTCAGAAATTAAGTAATGATATTACTAAGCTAAATTCCTTAATTATTACACTTCAAACATAACTAATGTAACTGAAAAGTGTGCCTGCATTGAGCAATTTCACAAACGAGAATAATATGAATGAAATTATTAATGAAATGATGGAACGTCATGAGAAAAGGAATAACATAATCATTTATGGTATAATCGAAGGCAATTTCAAAACAAAACAAGAACAAACTAAAGCGGACAAAAATATTGTTCACTTTATTTTAGATAAGGTATCTATAACTGCTAATGTTACACCAGTAAGATTGGGTAAATATTTACGAAATGGTGTCAATGAGAAATGATTCGTATTACTCTCAGCAATGCAAACGATGTGTTTGCAGTTTTAAAGAAATTTAAGGAAATACGAAATAACGATATATTTGAAAATATTTTTGTTTCATCTGATCGCATATTCCAACAGAGCCAATCTTATAGAAAACTCAAAGAAGAATTTGAACGTCACAAAAATGAAGGTGAAAACAATTTTTAATTGTCAGAAAACACCGTTTTTATGAATGATTTTTAAATTATTCATAAAAACGGCGTGCCTAATATAATTTCTTTAAACTAGAAAACCCCAGCAGTTATAAATCAACGGAATTTTCATTATATTACCAAAATGTGCGCGGGCTAAACAGCAAAACTTTATATTGCGTATAGTGATAGTGAGTATGATATAGTAGCCATTACCGAATGTTTAACAAATAACATTAATTCAGAGGAATTATTCAACAGTGACTATGTAGTTGTGCGAAAGGACCGTAGAAAGCGTGGAGGCGGTACTATCGTTGAATGTAAGCGTCATGTATTTGTGAAAGGTCTTAATCTTTCTCAGATGGAGGTCTTCCCTTTTATTGATTGTTGCGGAAATATTTGTAGATATAGACATTCAAAATTCCACGTAATTGTAATATATATACCAACTGATATTAACACTGGTTACGTCGATATTTTTTGATTTAATAATAATATTATTACTATTGGTGATCTCAATGCTTCCAACTTTATTAATAATATATTAGATAAAAAAGGATTGTGCGGAAATAACTTTCCATTACTTTGGAACATATGCCGTGTAATTCCCATATTTAAAGGTGGTGATTTAAAAAATTATAGACCTATTAGTATCCTATCTAATCTGTCAAAGGCCTTAGAAATATGTATATACAGCAAAATATAACCAAGTACATCCATTTTTATCAAGTCAGATGGATTTATGGAAACAAGATCGACAGTTAGTAATCTTCTTACATTTGCTCCATTTATAAGCAATCAGTAGATGTTCCATACACAGATGTATCACCTTTGACAAGGTAAATCACAGTATATTGTTTAAAACGTTCTTAAATTTTGGGCTTACTGATAGTCTTATTAAGTTGTTTTGTAGCTATTTAGATAATCGCCGCGTATGTGTCTATCATAATAATTTCAAATCGTTCGGATATGTATTGAAATATGGTTTTCCTCAATTCTCAAACCTTGGACCTTAGCATATGCCGATGAAATTAAGATTTATTGTGTTATTAAATCAATATATAGCAATAAATTATTGCAAAGTGGTGTAAGGATAATTGCCTGACATTAAACACAGGAAAATGCAAAATGGTTACGTATACCAAAAATAGATCATATTCAGATATAGTGTCAGTGGTAGTGCTATTGAGCTAGTCAAAACTTTTAAAGATTTAGGTGTCATATTCGACAGTCATTTAAGTTTCAGGAACAATAATATAGAAATCACAGAATCTGCTTGTAAATGTTTAGGTTTTGTAATTCGTCAAGCAAGACATTTTAAAAATATTCAATGTACCAAAGTTCTTTATTATTCGCTTGTTCGATCAAAATTAGAGTACGCGTCCATAAGTTGGTCACCACACTATATTTTGATTATAAATATCACATACAATAATTTCTTTGTAATTATACTTCAATTACTATGTTGTCTCAGCTTAAGTGATAATAATAACAATGTGTAAGTTTATTATTTTATTTTATGTTATGCAAATTATATTTAATTATGTTGTCCTCTAATTGGAATTTGTATTCTGTTGGGCAAATAAACATTATTATTATTAAACCCCAGTTATAATGGTCTAACCTAAACATGGACTCTCGGAAGCCATTTTTTTTCCGAAAATCGAAAATCGCGCAGACTAGGATTCTTGCGCTTAGTATTGAGTGGAAAAGTGTGGTATATTGAAGCGATATGGATTAATGCAACAAAATTGTGTAGTCAAAATATTATAACGAGTTTACAACACATTTTGTTTCTTATTCAACTAGACTAACATCTACAATTCGACGTTTTAGGAGTTTTGGGTCTTAAATGTAATGTTTAACATTAAACAAATCAAAAAACCCACGACATCCCACTATTTTTCAAGTTGTCTCGTATATTTTTTAATAATCCGCCGATTTATAAAAAAAAAAAATTTGTAAGAGAAGGTGACAAACTGCAATAAGTGTCATCGCACAGAATATACTGCAATGGTACTGCAGCTTCATTTTCCAATTAAAGTAATATTATTCCGTTATTAAATTAGTAATGAATATTAAAAACCAATAAAATAATCACATTATAATTACATCAATTACGATTACACATGTATAAATAAATAAATAAAAATTTAGTTAGAAATCTAACAATTTTGACCTTTTTTTCCAAATTGGATCCGCCATTTTATTTTTTTAGAAATTTTTAATTCATATTTCGTATAAGCGTCTTCAAAAAGACGATATACAAATGTTTATAAAGTTCTAGTCACTTTTCCCGTTATTGTCCGCCCAATTGGATCTGCCATTAAAAAATAATAATAATAATCTTTATTGTCCAACAGATATACCATAAAAGAACAAATAACAAAAATGTATAGAATTTTAAAACTAAACATTGTAAAATTTATAAGTAAATACAATTAATAATACGCTTTAAAAACAAAAAACAAAGAAAAATATTCCTATTAATAAAAAGTAAACCTTTCCACACACACAAAAAAAATAATAATCGTTACAAAAAAATATCATTACATATTCGGTTGGCATTACGGTACAAATGCGTAATGGGCGCTCTTAATTACTTTCCCTATACACGTAGTATATAGGGGGAGTATTGTTTTCGTGATTTTTTTTTGAAAAATTTTTTTTGCGGAAATATCCGTTTTGGGGTACCCTGAACCCAAAACACTAATTTCTGGAAAAAAAATTTTTGTGTCTGGATGTGTGTCTGTCTGTCTGTGTGTCTGTCGGTGGGCGCTGTATCTCAAAAACGAATAATCTGTTTGAGATGAAACTTCAAACTTAAGGTTTTATAGTTAAAAACTGGAGCTGAAAAGCTTTTGGTAAACATTCATTAACCGGAAGTGGGTGTTTACTCGAGGCGTTTTTTTGTTTTTTGGTGATATATCTCCAAATATGAAAAATTTTAAGAAACGGTATCAATAAAAGCTAAAGGGAATAAAAAACTGAACAAGTTTTACCCGAACATATTTTTCATAAAATTCTTCACTTTTAAGAAAAAAAATAAAAATTGAAAATTTTGACATTTTTTGCCAATAGCTAATAAACTATTGGAGTTACATGAAACTTGTATTAGAAATAATTGTAGAGAATTTAAAAGTGAACAAATTATTAAGAATAACATTTTTGCGTAAACCTAATAGTTTTCGAGAAAAATATAGGGAAAGTACTATGATGGCCACATCACCATTTGATGGTAATGTTTTCGTGAATACGTGTGTCTGTAGACGCTGTATTTCGAAAACGAATGATCCTTTTGAGATGAAGCTTTAAACTTAAGGTTTTATCGTTAAAAACTGGAACTAAAAAGCTTTTGGTAAATATTCATAAACCGAAAGTGGATGTTTACTCGAGGCGTTTTTTTGGTTTTTTTATGATATTTTTCTAAATATGGAAAATTTTAAAAAACGGTTCAAACAAAAGCTAAAGGGGATAATAAACAGAACAAGTTTTATTTAAACATTTTTTTCATAAATTTCCAGAAAAATAATAAAAATTGAAAATTTTGACATTTTTTGCCAATTGATAATAAACCATTAGAATTACATGAAACTTGTATTACAAGTAATTGTAGAGAATTAAAAATTGAACATATTATTAGGAATAACCTTTTTACGTAAACCTTATAGTTTTCGAGAAAAATATAGGGAAAGTACTATGATGGCCACATCACCATTTGAATAGTAATGTTTTCGTGCATGAAAATGAGGTTTTTTGTCGATATTTTTCTAAATATGGAAAAATTTTACAAAACTTTTCAAACAATAGTTAGGGATAATGAGAAAATAAACGACTTTTAAAAAACATTTTTTTCGTAAAATTCTTAACTTTCGAGAAAAACAAAATTGAAAATTTTGACATTTTTTGTCAATTGCTAATAAACTATTAGAGTTACATGAAACTTCAACTGAAAAGCTTTTGGTGAAGATTTATAGACCGGAAGTGGATGTTTACTCGAGGCCATTTTTAGTTTTTTTTTTCGATATTTTTTTTAATATGAAAAATTTTACAAACAAAAGTTAAAGGTAATGAGAAATTGAACAAGTTTTGTAAAAACATATTTTCAATAAAATTTTTAATTTTCGAGAAACAAAATAAAAATTGAAAATTTTAACATTTTTTGCCAATAAAGAATAAATTGTTGGAGCTACATGAAATTTATATATGGAATAATTGTAGAGAATTTAAAACTGAACAGTTTATAAAGAATAGCTTTCTTGCGTAAAACTTATAGTTTTCGAGAAAAATATATAGGGAAAGTACTATGATGGCCACATCACCATTTGGGTAGTAATGTTTTCATGTCTGTCTGTCGGTGGGTGCTTTATCTCAAAAATGAATGATCCTATTGAGATGAAACTTTAAACTTAAGGTTTTATCGTTAAAAACTGGAACTGAAATTTCTGGAAAAAAAAATTCTGTGTCTGTGTGTGTGTGTGTGTGTGTCTGTCTGTCGGTGGGCGCTGTATCTCAAAAACGAATGATCCAATTGAGATGAAACTTTAAACTTAAGGTTTTATCGTTAAAAACTGGAGCTGAAAAGCTTTTGGTAGAAATTCATAAACCGGAAGTGGATGTTTACTCGAGGCGTTTTTTTGTTTTTTACCAATATTTTTCTAAATATACAAAATATTATGAAACTTCTCAAACAAAAGTTAAAGGGCGTAAAAAACTGAACAATTTTTATTAAAACATGTTTTTTATAAAATTCTTAACTTTCGAGAAAAAAATTAAAAATTGAAAATTTTGGCATTTTTTGGCAATTGCAAATAAACTATTGAAGCTACATGAAATTTATATAACAAATAGTTGTAGAGAATTCAAGACTGAACAAATTATAAAGAATAGTTTTTTTGCCTAAACCTCATAGTTTTCGAGTAAAATATAGGGAAAGTACTATGATGGCCACATCACCATTTTAATACATTTGTATTTGCGGTAGGTATAAAGAAGGTGGTGTTATGTCGCGATGCAAGACGGGTGCATTTATATTTACCATAGATAATAATTAAGGTGAATCAATATCATTAGAACTTAACTTGCATAGGAACTTTGCACTACAACTTTCTCTGCGTTCGTATAGAGATAAACAATTATGCTGTCTAAGAATATCAATGTATTCCTTCGAGTGATCGGGATACACGTCACTGGTTTTAAAAGTAAGAAATTTAAAGAATTGCTTTTGCACTCGTTCAATTACCGAGGAATCGGACATATAGATAGGATACCAAATGATTAATGCGTACTTTAACCGGCTACGCACGAGAGCAAAGTACAGCACCTTCAGCAATTGGGTGTCATTAAAAAACCGCGATATACGCATCAGAAATCCAAGCATTTTAAAAGCAGATTTGCCTACCGTGTGGATGTGATCGGACCAAACATTTACTACTGGTTGTCCTTTCCGAGTATATGATACCACAACACATTTGTTTATATTGAGAGATAATTGGTTAGCAGCACACCAATCAACTATAATGTTTAGGTTTTCTTGTAAAAGTGAGCTGTCGTATTCCGTGTTGATAGTACTATACAGTTTTACGTCGTCAGCATAAACCAAGACAGGACACTTTATAGATGCGATTAAATCATCTATATAAATATTAAAGAATAACGGACCCAAATTTATCCCTTGGGGTATACCAGATGTGGATATGAAGTAAGGTGATTTAAACCTTTTATAAGACACATAATTCTAACCACAGCCCAAGTAAGATGCTAAAAAGTTAACAATATTAAGAGAAAGTCCGAACGAACAAAGTTTATTGAGTAAGATTTCATGATTAATGGTATCGAATGCTCGCGAAAAGTCGGTATAAACAACGTCGACTTGTTCGCGCTTATCGATTCACAAATATGTTGCGTGATAACTGATTAGTAACTGTTGATCTGCCAGTACAGAATCCATGGTGTGGAGACATATAACTTATCACATGACTAAATAATTTGATACATGATTTGTATCATGGTCTATAATTTCCAATGTGGTTTTTGTCTCCTTTTTTAAATATTGGACTTTTTACAACCGTTTTCCATCTCTCGGGAAAAATCATATTTTTTAAAGACAAATTATAAATTATGGACAACGGCTTGGCAAATACGTATTTGCAGTCTTTAATCAAAAAAAAAAAAACGGAACGCCATCGTCATCACATAATTACGGAGCTGATTTATAGTATTTATTACCTGATTTTCTTGAATAATGGGCATCACAAGGGTTTCGCGGTTATTATTAGTGATGGGCAAGATCGATCATCTGAAGGATCGATCAATCAATGATCGATCAGTTGAAGTATCGAGCCGCTCGATCGAAAAGATCGAGCCGCTCGAAAAGATCGATCCGATCGAAAAGATCGAGCCGCTCGATCCGATCGAAAAGATCGAGCCGCTCGAAAAGATCGATCCGATCGAAAAGATCGAGTCGCTCGATCCGATCGAAAAGATCGAGCCGCTCGAAATGATCGATCGGATCGAAAAGATCGAGCCGCTCGAAAAGATCGATCCGATCGAAACGATCGAGCCGCTCGATCCGATCGAAAAGATCGAGCCGCTCGAAAAGATCGAGCGGAGCGAAGAGATCGAGCCGATCAGAAAGATCGAGCCGATCAAACAGATCGAGGGAATTCAGTTGATCAGAAAATCACTAAAAAAAATAAGAAAATAAAACTACGTCATGAAACGTATCTGAAAAATTACAACACCTCTAAAAAATCTTCCCTTCGAAAAACAGCTCCCTGTAAAATAATTCTTGGAAAATTACCTTACCCTCGTGGTTGTATAACGTTACAAAATAACTAACGGTGATTGAGAGCAATAATTATATAATAATTCTAATCATCACTACTAACAAAAATCACCCTGGGGGGGAAATTAAAAACAAAAATCCGTCATCATTCCCTTAGAAAACTAGATTGTGAAACGTATCTGTAAAATCACAACCCCTCTCAAAAATCACCCCTCCGAAAAACTATCCCTTGAAAATCAACCCCCCAACAAAAAATCATCCCCCAAAAAATGACCCTATTTTTCGGGGGGGTAAAAATCTGTAAAAACATTATTGGAAAACCACCCTCTAATGACAATTTACCTGTTATTGATATTAAAACATTGGTATTTGTAAAATCACAACCCCTCTTAAAAATAACCCCTTCGAAAAACCACCCCTGTAAAATTATTCTTTGAAAATCATACCTCCCCCCTAAAACAAAACACCCTCGCACTCTACAAAAAATATCCCCCAAATAATAACACCTATAATACATATTTCATTCCCGAAAAAAAATCATCCCCTTCGAATATATGACAAATTCTGTGGCCTGTTATTTTTTACTAGATTAAATCGTTCATTATTGGCATTACTTAAAAATAATTATTTCGTAATAATGAAACACGTTTTAAAAATGTATATTATATTAAATTAAAAATTAGAAACAGTAAAATTAACTTTTAAGATGAGTAACTATTCTGGAATAATTTCAAATCAATATCTTAAAAAGTTAAGTAAATAATGCTGAACGTTAAATACATCTTAAAAATACAAAGAAATCGACAAGGCCGCAAAAATGTGGACGTCGACAGATTCATCAATTTACACTCACTCAACGAAAGTGAATTACGAAAGAATTAAGAAGACGGCTTTTATTACATTAATTACTAGAAGAAATAACATATTGAATTTATTATTTTCTACATATTACATACTGTATTTCTTTTTGTTAAATTATAAGTATATTTAGTAAATAAATAGCTATTATAAAATGAAACAACATAAATCTTTATTAAAAATGAATACTATTTAGTGACAGTTATTAAATAACGTTAAAAATAACTAGTTACTTCTTAGCATAACCATTATTGAAAAGTAACTATTTGTCTCACCTCTACTGTCTAGTTATATTTTTAAGTGACCACTTTGATGAGAAGTACTATTTTGTTCATTAAATTAAATAATTACTAATTTGTTGAATTTAAATACGAGTAACAGTTGTCTATTAAATAGTTTATTACTTGACAGTACTTAAATTAATAATAATAAAAAGTATTTTTTAATCATATTAAATTAAAAATTAGAATCAGTAAGATTATCTTTTAAGATAAGTAACTACTAAAATTATGATACATCTGGAATAATTTTCAAATATTTATTTTCATTATCGTGAAAGATTTACCGTTGCTCGCTCTTATGGCCTAATAAAGGCTGCATAAAAGAGAATAACTTAAAGAAATAGTGTGATTCAATTATCGATCTTTCCTAGGCCGATCCACTCCAAAAAGATCGAGCCGTCAACTGGTTTGAAATGATCGAGCCGATCAAAAAGATCGAGCCGATCAGAAAGATCGAGACGATCGGAAAGATCGATCCGATCGAGCCGCTCGATCCGATCGAAAAGATCGATCCGATCGAAAAGATCGATCCGATCGAAACGGTCGAGCCGCTCGAAAAGATCGATCCGATCGAAACGATCGAGCCGCTCGATGCGCTCGAAAAGATCGATCCGATCGAAAAGATCGAGCCGATCGAAAAGATCGAGCCGCTCGAAAAGATCGATCCGATCGAAAAGATCGAGCCGATCGAAAAGATCGAGCCGCTCGAAAAGATCGATCCGATCGAAAAGATCGATCCGATCGAAAAGATCGAGCCGATCGAGAAAGATCGAGCGGCTCGATCACTTGCAAGTATCGAGCAGTCGATCTTTTTTGATCGATCTTGCCCATCACTAGTTATTATAGGTGTCATTGATATTATTTGCCGATACTTTCGCTGTGAAAACGTTCGAAAAAAATATTAGCAAATCTGTCAACAATTTCTTGTGAAGAGGAATAAGTTAATGAATCACTATGAAGTTCTCCAGGAATTCTTGTTGTACCTTTTTTTAAATTCACAAATTTCCACAAATCTTTTGGTTTAGCCTTGGATTGAATTGTTAGTATATAATTATTATATGCAGCGGATATTTGATTTTTAGTCAGACGACGTAACCTTGTGAACTCATTATAAAAGAACTGCGAGTTATATGCTTTCCATTTACGATGGAAATATTTTTTCAATGTAACATTACGCTTAATTTCGACTGTGAACCAAGTTGAAATGTATCTCATTTTGAATGTTTCATTAATAGAACAGACTCTGACAGGGTGTTAAACAGTTTCCTATAGAAAGCTTGACAGGTTTCGTTAACATCTATTATTTTCAAGAAACGACCAATCTACATTAAATAGGTCTTCATAAAGTTTAACATAATTCGCTTTTTTAAAGATTAATCTTAAATTATCATTTGAAGGGAAATAACATTGTTTATTATCATGCATATATGAATCAGAAGTAATACATAATGCAGGGTGATGGTTTTCCTCCGTTACCATTGGGCACTCATCCCTTACGACGTTGACAACACTGTTAAAGTTACATAAAATCAAGTCTAATAATCTATTGTTAGAACTGCGTACATTATTCGGTTGCTTTAATTTGAGTAGTTGTATGAGATTAGATAGTGCTAAACATTTTCCATTGTTTGGATATAGCAATATGTTTATATTCGTTGTTATTCCTTAAAGCCTTGTTTGAATGGAGAATGGAACACAGAAATATGTATGAAAGAGTAGGAGTATTTGAGAATATTGTGAATGAACGGTAAATGTGCCGGCATTGACAAACGAGAAGTGAAATGAAGTTAAGATGCAGGAGAGGCAAGGATGTATCGGAAGGAGCTCATACAATCCAAGGGATTAAAAGAGGCAGGTGTATGGGAGGGCGCCAGGGTACTTGACTAATAGTGCCTTCTCAAATGAAGACAAGATTACCCTGATGCGAGCTAGATATGGATCGGGAGATAGATGAAGGAAGGTTTCGATGGGGTAAATATATGATGAATAAATGGAGTCATTTGGGAGACGAGTTTGAAGAGGTGTGCGAGGAGTGGTTGGGGGAAAAACAGGAAGGTAACATGAGAGAGGATGTAGTTGGTGTAAAGATTTTGGTCAGACTGGAGTGGGGAAGGGAAGTAAAAAGAAAAATATAACAGAGTGCTTTTTATCTTTTCATATATCAAGTAGAATAGAAGGTTATTTTTATATGTGAAAGTTTTTATGGCAATAAAGGTTTTTTTAAATTATATTATCTGTCATTGCTATACATGTTCCTGCAACTATAAACTATTTTGAAAGATTTATAAGTAAAGTACTTATTGACATCAGATTAAGGAATATAGAAGAATGTGAAAAGATAACGCTTAGAAAATCTTAAGTAAAAATGTTTTCGTTGAAATTCATCTATTGGTTAATTGAATTCAGATGCAAGAATAGTGATATTGCAGAGGTACATTGAGTGGCGTAAATGAACCATAATTAAAGAACATTTAACTGAAAGCGTAATAATATAAATAAAACCGTAATCATGTTGGCGGCTTTACTTGAAAAAAATATTACATTAACTTCTAGTTCACCGATAAATAAATCAATTTAATGTATTTTTAAGATTAAAATTAATTAAAAAGTACTCCAAAAATGGCGAAAATGTGTCACCAGTCTGCCGAAGAACATGAGTTTGAGTGGAAGAACATTGGTAAACAGTGAACTCCGCCCGTGACTCATGTGTCCTAAATTATCTGTTTATTTTATATTGAATGTATGTATATTATATATTTTTTTATAATTTTGTAAGCAGGAGAAACAGAGACAATAAAGAGTAAAGAATAAACATATTATCGTCATTTTTGGAAAGAATCAGGCATCAACAAAGTCATGTGGTGTTAGGAGGAGATTTCAATACTAAAATTTCAATTCTGAGGTAAATACAAAGGCTTTAAGTGATTTTGTGAATAGTTATAATTTAAGAAAATTGGTTAGATTGCTAATGTACGAAGCTTCTACTTCGTTATACATGTTCGAATAATTAATAAAACACTTTAACTTTCTCTAACACAATGTGTTTTATTATGTTGACTAGTTTCGGCAACTCCACTTGCCATTATCGAAACACAAGTGGCAGGCAACTATATGTGTGTGTGTGGGTTTAACACCGACATAATTAAATATATAAAAGATGTCCTGATAGAGGCATTAACTAAACTTATAAATATTTCAATTTCTACCTGTGTATTTCGCGACGTATTGAAACTGGCAAAATTATTGCCTATTTTTAAGGAAGGCGATCGTAATGATGCTGGAAAATATAGACCAATATCTATATTACCCATCATTTCAAAGTTCATTGGGTATATTTTTAAAACACAAATTGTAAATTATTTTATATAAAGTAATTTTAATTTAGAGCCGGAAAAAATACTGTAAATGCCCTCCATATAATAGTTGAATGCTTTGAGAACAGGTATAATTGTATAGGGTGACTAGCAAGGTATTTCATTGGGCCTCGCATAATTTGTTGCTTACAAAACTGGCCAAATATAATTTTAACTGAATCTGATATCATCTTATCTATCCAACAGAGCATAAGCAATGGATATGAATGGTAAAAGATCATCAATGCTATCCATATTACATGGGGTTCCTCAAGGGTCAATATTGGGACAGGGTCTTTTTCTAATATTTATTAATGATCTCCTAAAGTCTTGATGGCCCATTGGTACTATTATTCGCAGATCATACGACCGTGGTACTTGAGAGGGTGAGGTTGAGCAAATTAACAAGTCTGAAGATTGTTTCCTCTTGGTGCGCTACAAACAAACTGTATATTAATGAAAATAAGACCAAGAGTATGAAATTTTCTGTCAATAGTTCATCATAGATATCTATCAAGTTATTAGGGCTTTATCTTGATTCTCACTTGGAAGAACCACGGCCATGAGCTTGCCAAAATCTTATCCTAAAATATTTTTTGCTTGAGGACTTTGGCAAGAAGAGCATCGTTGGATGTACTTCTCACCGCTTACTTCGGTCTCACCGAATAACATATGCGATATGGTGTTCTGATTTGGGGTCATTCTACTTCCAGATATCGTATTTTTGCTCTCCAAAGACGTTCTTTACGCATTTGTTGGGTGTAGCTTTACAGATAGCTGTAGGGAATACTTTACGACACGAAATATATTAACTTTTAAATGTCTATATATTTTGGAATGTTTTTGCTTTATTAAAAAAAAATAAAGTGAGTTTCTCCTTCACACCCATCATAATTATAACACAAGATATAAATTAGATATCTAGCAGGAACGATTTCGCTTCTCAAGATCACAAATGGGAGCTAATCACTTTTGGCATTTTTTTTAACAAACTGAAACCACAATTTAGAGATCTTCCATTTGATAAATTTAAGGAGACTGTTAAGAAATTTTTACTCTTTCACGTTTTTTTATGACATCGGTGAATATTTACATTGCGTTTTAATTTAAATACCGTATATGCTAAGTTATTTATGCTTTTATGTTAAATTATGTACAAACAAGCTTATTTATAATTTCTATGCTGATTTTATTTATTTTAGATTTACACTGATTTTATCCAAATTTTATTTAATATGAACACTGATTTTATTCAATTTATATTTATTCTATTTTTTTATTTTATCAAATTTTTATTCTACCTAAACAATGATTTTATTTATTTTATATTTAGACTAGTTTTATTAATTTTATCTAATATTTAATTTACCAGAACACTAATTTTATTCATTTTATATTTACACTAATTTATTGATTTTAATCCAATGTGTATTTATTCCTTTTTTAGTAGAAGGCATACACTTAATGCTGTCTAATTTATGTCTGGTTCTGTTTAAGCAATATTATTCCATATATCTGTATGTTCTATCAATGTTTTAATATCCCTACTATAGCGGACGAACGTAAAACTTATGCTGTGCCATGAATAAATTATTATTTAAATGTACTAGTTTAGTGTTTAGTTCAAAAACTAACTGCCAATTTATGTTTTTGTAACTCTAATACATCACTATAGTACACAGCACTAACACAATTGAAAATGTTCGTTAATTTTTTTAAAGTATTTTAGTTACCATAATTGAACTAATATTTCTCGTTACTGTAATAATACTATAAATACTTTTGTTTTTCTCAAAATACACAAATATAGCAAGAAGGAAAATAATGTAGCCTAAATTAAACCAAAATGTGGTTTTTCGAATATTTCTGATTAAAAATGCTGTTGATGCTGTTTTGCAAGCGAATGTCATGTTTATTCAAACACCATTCCCAAACTCTTAAAATGAAAATCAAAAACAGAGCTCGACATTTCAGACACCTTACATTCAAAAATCAAGGCATTTCCACAAAAACTGCAGTAAATATCTACAAAATAATATGTCGACCTCTGTTAGACTATGCAGCAATCCTTTTCCTAAATCCCCGCCCTCCTGTTCTGAGAAACTTGCAGGTGAGTGAGCGATCGGCCCTGCGAATCCTAACTAAACTAAGGCATCCCAATAACCCTCTACACAATCCCTCCAACACACTGCTATACCAAAAAACCCAATTAATCCCCATTGAAACCCGACTGGAACACCTTGCTATAAAATTTGCCACTAACCCTGATATCCAAGACATCCTCAAGTACCTATGTTTACCTCGCAATCCTTTACACCCCCCCAAAACCAAACATCCTTCCACATCAATTTTCGAATTCATAACATCTTTTCATGATTCATCTACATCTTCATCAACATAATCACCAACGGACAACTAACAACATCAAATTACAAAGACTGGCAGAAAGACCATGGGTCTATAGCCGTAATAAAAATAAATTACGATTGTATTGTACAAAACAAATGTATTCAATAATAAATAAAGATGTCTGTCTCTCTGGTAGAGGCAGAAACATGATGATTTATACTACTTCAATATTTATTATCGTTGAGACTATCAATAAACTTTCTGATAAGATTTAATAAATATGTACATTTGAAATTGAAGATGTCTTTAGAACCTCAAATATGGTCATTAATAACTCACGAATATTTTTAAAGCTCTTAGATTTACCTTACAGTAATAATTCAATTCTTCGATATAAACAGCTTGTAATAAAATATTGTATCTGTAACTTATGAATAAAGTCTGGTTAACTACTATTAGATCAACAGAGGGAATGTTTTTTTTTGTAAACAATAGCCAGGAACGGGGTTTGAAAATAATGTAATGTTTATCACTGTTATTACAATTTTGGCTTCTGCATGTTGCTTATGTATATTTTAAATATAAGCGACAAAAAATAAATTAAAAATGAAACTAAATTGCAGGTTTGAAAATCTAATTTTATAGCTCGTGAATCTAAATAATAAATCTTAATATTGTTAATTGGACTGTGAAATCCGCCTTTAAATTATGTGATCAAAAATTAAAATTCAGGATTATTAAAAATATGTTTTTATGAATAATATTTTCACAGAACTTCAAAAAATAAAGTACAAGATAGTCGATACATTTCAGATTTACGCATTATCTCTATTTCCGTTTAACAGTTGAAAATTGTCGTATTTAAATTGCTATGGGGTTTGAAATAAATATTGACGTTACATTTTTAATTTTTTTTGAGCTTAAATTTGCAAAATACGTGACTGAATTGAATGAATTTTTTACCGGCTCGGATTGTGCATATAAATATTTGTTAAGCCGCTTAATTTCAATTTTAGTGATTAATTTTTTTATGGTCGCTTCGGTGCATCCATTATGAATTACAATGTTTTTTATTCTGCGGGCTTCATTGCTAAATAGAGGCTTGTGAATTTTAGGAATATTAAGGGCTCTAGTAATAATTGAATTAAAACTCGCTAAAATGTTTTTTTGAATAACGGAGTCTTTATATGTACGTTTTCTGCAACTGTAATACTTTAATTTATTTTATTATGTTGGTAATTTAAAGATTGTGAAAATTAATTTAAATGTTAGATTCAGTTTCTAATGTGAATGTAATTGATGGGTGAATGAAATTGACAAAATTAATTGGTTGATTTGCATATTTTTTAACATAATGATTAAGTCAACTAACTTTTTAGTTTTGACTTTTGTATTTATATTTTATGTCAGTTTGTAATAACTATTGATAATGAACACTTGGTGTTTAAAATGTAATATACTATTAAAATAAAAACCGTGAAGAAAAGGGCATTTTAAACACCTTGAATAATAACTCTTCGCGTACTCAGCATCCCAAAAGAAATAATAAGTGGTTCTTGTTAAAATAAACCATAGCTATTATTTTATCAAACTTTTGCCCTGAATATTGTAATGGATGCATAATAAATATAAAAATATATTTCAGTTTAAAATCTTGCATATCGTAGTTCAATTATATACTTGTAAATATTTACAACCTTGAGCGTATAAATTTTCAATCGAATTTGCAGCAAATAAATTTATCATGACGACAAGTAATGAAATATTTATGCAAATTAATTCAAAGACGAACCGAGCTTGTTTTAAGTACGTTGAGGCGAATGCGAAAAGGATTCATTCAAAGTTTCATATTGCGCAAGCCCGTTGAAGGCCCTAGACGACGTTATAAACATGTAAATAAGGTAATTCTATTAATGCCGAGCCATCCTATAAAAGTCTTATTTAAACCGCAAGCAAAAATCCTGAAAATTGTAAGCTACACAAGAGAGACCCTCAAATATTTGTCCTCGAAGCAATATTATACTCGGGGTGATGTAAATTCTGCAAAATCGGCTCAAACTGACGTTATATAAGATGGTATAACAAAACCTAAAATGATTTTTACGGTGCATATTTATGCTAATCGTATTATCAGGTATTTAGTATTTTATGTCGTGTATGTTTTTGATATCTCTCGTGTGCTAAGCACGAGGAGGAGTTTATATCCATAAAAATAACGCGTCATGTAATTTCAGATAGACATCTGATTTATTACAGTGTTCTTTATGGTATTTGTATGAATGTGGAAAATACAAATATCTTTTATGTCATATTCAATATAAAATATTGTTTTTTCATATTGCAAATATCAATTAATAAAAAGTCAGTTTTTAGAATATTATTTGTTGCTTTTATTCTTTGTTACTTTATACACTGAAGCTATTTCCATATGTCAGTTACACATACAATAAATATTAAAAATAACGATATTTCACAAAGAAATAATAATAAATATATTGGGAACCAAATTAAGCATAGGTCTTGAATGCAGTATAGTTTTGAAAATATGGAATTGTTATTAATTATTTAAAGAAATGCAACGTCACGGTGGGTTAGTGTTTTTGTTAAATTAAAATCTGGTGTTTGGCTAGTGTTATCAGTTCACAAATTTATGTATGCTATTTCTATCAAAATTTGCATAAGGAATTAATTTAATTAATATGCCAATAAAGTTAATTGCTCATTTTCATATTTTAGTGATGAGTGTAAGACTTAGTAAAACATGCTCTAGTAATTATTTATCTAGTACAGAATTTTCACTTAGATTAAACCCAAAATTATTTTGGCACTGTGCCAAACTACTCAAAAAAGACATGGTTATCCAAATATACAGTTAATTATATTTGGAACAATGTGAATGCAGATGTTGGGTCAAATATTATTATTTTGTTTTCAAACTTTTACTTCTGTGTATACTACATCTACCGATCAATTTTAGTTACATTTATGATCACACCGTGTTTTACATAATCATCTAAAAATTACTTTGGAAGAGGTATTTAATGCTATTATTATTTTAAAATTGTCTCACTCATGAGGTGCTTATCAAGTATGGAGCTTTTTTCTTCAAAGTTGTATTTATTCAATATGTCGCCCAATTTGTAATATTTTTTGTAAATCCTTATTTATTTATTAAATCCTTAACCTTTGCTACAGTGCCGAAAAAGATTGAAAACGAGCTTTATTGTTCCAATTTGTAAATCGGGTTGATTTATTTTAGAATATTTTAGTATATTTTATATATTTTTGTAAAATATAGATTTACCGTTAATAAAGATTTTATTTTTATTTTTAATTCAGTACTGTATTGCCTCCAATATTTCTAAATACTTTATGCTATAGAGTAATTTAAGTTCTTCAGTTAAAACTACTTAATTTTTTTCCTTCTTTCTGAGAAAAACCTTCTGAATTAAAAAAGCGTAAATTATAACTTCTATATATATTACTGCAACAAGATTTTTTTTTCTAGTAGTTTCTTCAGATAAGATGCTTGATCAAATTATACAAATTAAAGTTACTATCATTAGAAAATCATAGTTTATGTCTTAATGCAAGATTTTTTAAAATAGTATAAAATTATTGCCAAAGCTTGCTTTGAAATTCAGTTGATACATTGCTACATATCCTCCGGAAAAGCGCACAAACTCATTACTGCACGTTTGAACACATTGATGGAGGTATTTACGGTCACCACACGCACTACATCATCTACACCGGGATGCGTTGCCTGGACACGGCCAAGGCGCCATCGAAGGGGCGGAAGGTTATCCTCTCGGAGAAGAACTAGGTCACCAACCTGAAGCTCAGGTGTGCCAGATTGTTTCCACTTGGAGCGCGGTTGCAATTCGAACAGGTACTCCTTTGACCACCTCTTCCAAAAGTGTTGTACGAGCTGTTGAATCCTCTGGAATTTGGAGAGCCTCGCCTCAGGAATATCCATCATGTTCGGGTCAGGGGGTCCCATTAATGGTCGTCCAATCAAGAAGTGAGCCGGTGTGAGGGGAGCTAGATCGTTATGATCGCTAGAGAGAGGAGACAAGGGACGGGAGTTTAGGACTGCCTCTACTTGTGTCAAACATGTTAAACATTCTTCGTACGTTAGAGAAGCGTTGCCAATGACGCGTTTAAGATGTTGTTTAACTGACTTTACACCAGTCTCCCAAAGTTCGCCAAAATGGGGCAAACGAGGTGTTATAAAGTGCCAATGAATGCCAATATCGCTTGTAGCATTGATTATATAATTTTGGCTTTCATGCAGCTTAATGAAATGTGTTAATTCTTTTAGTTCAAGCGCACACCTACGAAATTTTTGCCATTGTCTGAATAAATGTGGAGCGGTTTTCCACGCCTACTAACAAATCGTCGCAATGACTCGGTAGTTGAGTCGCATTCCAGTTGCAAATGCATAGCTTTGGTTGAACATCATACATATATGCATGCACAGATACGCTTTATTCAATTTCGGCACCGCAGGATTGAGAGGGCGCAGCAGGTGTTACTCGGTTAGATGGCAAGTTACCCATTATATGCATAGTTTTGGCAGAATCAACCTTGAAGCATTTAACCCAATTGCGAGTAATATTTTTACACATATTTCGTCCTAAAATTGGCCAATACTCACTGCGAATACTGGCTAAAAGAGCTTCTGGGCTACAATGTAATTGTTTTATATGCTTTCTTTCTAAAAGTAAGACGGTTAATTTGTGCTTATTGTGCAAAAGTATTGGATGTCTTTTTTCAAAAGAATAATTTAAGTTTGTTAATCCGCCCCCTACTCTTAAAATGCCATTTTCGTCAACAAATGGATTAAGGGACAAAATGGGGCTTTTGTTGCTGATTTGTTTTCCCTTTTTTAGGTCTCTAATTTCAATTGAAAAATTCGCCAATTGTGCTGCTTTCATGAGGGCGATAGTAGCATGCTTTAATTCTGGGACTGTCAGAGAACCTACTTGCCTACATTATTTAATTTTTCGAGAATTAATTCGAAATCTGAAACAATAAGCTACTACGCGCAGAAGTTTATTAAATTTTGAAATTTTGAAAATTTTTAAAATAAATTAAAATCCAAATTGTGAGTGACTTGTGCAGACTTGTGCATTTCTCTCTTCGGGACAGCCGTCAATTAATTTGTATCAAAATAGCGGCCAATTAGCTGAATGTAATTTTTTTAAGTCTGGGCCTGACCACCATAATTTACAATCAATAAGGTCTCTCGCAATAACACCTCGTGTAATTAAATCCGCTGGATTTTCACATGGTTGCACTTCCTTTGATTTGTGATTGTTTGGTTTTCCCCCACACAGTTGGCCACAAATATTTTCCACCTACTGCTTGGAGAGCTGAGCCAACTTAAAACAATAGTGGAATCGCACCAATAATATTCGCCATTAAAATTTATATCAAATGCGGCGCGGACCTTACGAATTAAGTTTGACAATAAAAGCGCCCCGCAAAGTTCCAAACATGGTATCGAAATTTGTTTTAAAGGGGCTATCTCAGACTTGGCGCATAGCAACATAACTTCTACACCGCCGGCTACATTTGTTTTTAGGTATATGCATGCCCCATATGCGGCTTCTGACGCATCGCAAAACTCATGGAGCTCAATGTTATTATGCAAGTTGCACATAACGCGTCTGGGTACCCTTATTTCATCTAAAAAATATAAATTTTGAATAAACCTTGCCCACCTAGTATGAATATAACTTGGCAAGATTCATCCTAATTAAGCATGAGCTGCCATAAGGCCTGCATAATAATTTTTGCGCGATTACACCTAAGGGGTCAAATATTTTGCTAATCGCAGAAAGAATGGAGCGTTTTGTGGAGCGCACGTTTTTTTTTGGCGTTTTATTTTTATATTGAAACGCGTCTAGTTCGGAATTCCAAAGTAACCCTAACGTTTTGATTTCGGATGAATCCGAAATGCTTATGAAGGCGTCATTAATTTGATTACTCGGTGAGTCAGGCAAGACCGCCTTTTCGTTTGATGACCATTTGCGCAGTTGAAAACCAGCGGAATTTAAAATGTCTGTGATTTGGTGTCTCCTTTGCATGACTTCTTCGATTGAACTACCGCCGGTTAGCAAGTCATCGACATAGAATTCATTTGTTATAATTGAACTCGCTTCCGGAAAACTTAATGGATTTTCAAGTGCTAGCTACTTTAAACAACGAATTGCCAGAAATGAGACTGATGTGCTGCCATATGTGACAACGTTTAATTTATATACTTTAATATCATCATCGGTGGATGATCGCCAGATAATAAGCTGCAGGCATCTGAGCTCGGGCGCAATTACAACTTGGCGATACATTTTTTCAATGTCCGCTGTTAGTGCAAATGTATGTCTCCTAAAGCGCAATAATATTCAGAATAAGTCTCGTTGTATCGTCGGTCCTACCATCTGAATACTGTTTGATGTGATGTCGACAAATCGGATTGAGCCGATCCATCGAAAACGACACGCAATTTGGTAGTAGTGATTACCGGATGATGCGGCAAATAAAATGTTAATTCTATTGGAGGGTGAGATTGAGAAATTTCGACTATGTGCCCTAATTATTCATATTCAGTCATAAACTTTATGTATGAATCGCAAAGCTCAGGATTCTTTAAGAGTTTTTTCTCAAAAGAATAGAAACGCTTTAGTGCCATTTGGATCTGGATCTGGATTGAGTTTGCTAAGGGTGATCAAATCATTGACCAGAGCACTTAGGCCTCAATAGGCCCGTTGTGCCCCCCTGACTGGGACAGCCCTGCGTTATTCTATCACTCATTTAGCCACCCAAGGTGGCGAGCAAAGGACTGCACAACGCTTGGAGGGTTATCCCTTATGTTGGCCATGTTCTGCCAGAGCTCCCCTAGCATGGATTCTCTAAGGTGGGTGAGAGCCGGGCAGGTGATTAACACATGTTCCACTGTCTTGTCCTCTTCTTCACATGCTCTACATATGGGGGTTTCCACCAGTCCCATAGTAAACAAGTGTTTCCTTAGCTGACAGTGACCCGTAAGGATACCTGTGATAAGACGCAGATTCCCCCGGGATAGTCGCAGATAGTATTCAGCTGTTTTCAGATTGGCCTGTCTGCAGCCTAAGGTGTTGTCCCAACGTTGTTTAGCATCTTGAGAGTGTTCGTAGTATCACTGAGAACCGATTCAGTCCACGCCAACTCGTCTGCCTTGCTGTTGCCTTCTTCATTATTGTGTCCCTTGACCCAGCGCAGCTCAATACTGTTTGATTGTGCTGCTTGTTTCAGGGTGTTGTGACATTCTTTTACTAGTCTTGAGGTGATCTTGTGACCACTCACTGCTAGTATTGCTGCCCTACTGTCTGTAAGAATTTGTATGTTTCTATCACGGATGTCACTGTGTAGGATTTCTTTCGCCCCATGGATGATGCCAACGATCTCTGCTTGAAGAGTAGTTGTATGCTTCTCTAGGGGTATAGCTAATGAAAGGTCCAATTGTTGCGAGTAAATTCCCGCCCCGGATCCTCTTTTGGTTTTAATTGCTGCAGTGGGTGTTGTTCGCATTGCTCCGGTCGTGCTGAGGCATGCTATCCTTTGCAACTGTGTAAGCTGCTTTGCTGGAGTTTTCTGTCTGGCTCTGGGCCTCCAAACCAGTGCTCCATATATTAGCATTGGTATTACTACCGCTGTGTACAGCCAAAGTGCTATCTTGGGAGATAGCCCCCATGTCTGCCCTACAGTACTCCGGCATTGCCAGAGGGAGACGCATGCTTTTTTACATTTCATTTTAAGATGTGGTTCCCATGTCAGCTTGCCGTCGAGGATCACTCCCAGGTATTTGACTTCCTACGACAATGTCAACTGGGTGTTGAGGAGCTTAGGAAGCTTTAGCTTACCTAGTTTCTTTTTCTTTGTGAAGAGGTCCTTTTCAGTCTTTGACGGGTTTATAATCAGAGACTGGTCGTTACACCAGTGTTCAATTATTTTGAGGGCTTCCTGCATCAAGCTGCATAACACCGTCTTAAATCTGCCTGTTAGCAGAATGGTTATGTCATCTGCATATCCTATGGTGTGGAAGCCATTGTCGTTAAGTGGCCGCAGTAGGCTGTCAACAACTATGTTCCACAGGAGTGGTGAGAGTACTCCACCCTGTGAGCAGCCTTTAGCAACTATCTTTCTGACAGTGGTGTTTTCTACATTTACTTTGACTGCCTTATTCTCCAGCATGCTTTTGATCCATCCACTAACTGTGTGGTTCAAACCATGCGTGAAGAGAGCAGTTTCCATTTTTCTGAAGGTCATTTTATCGAAGGCACCTTCTATGTCAATGCACACGCCTAAGGTGGATTCGGACTACAACAGTGTGCAGAGCCGACTCCGTTGATCTCCCCTGAGTGTATGCATATTGGTTAGCGTACATCGGATTCGTAGTCAAAGCCGTCTCGCGAATTAATCTTTCGCACAATTTTTCTAATGTTTTCAGGAGAAATGACATTAGACTAATCGGGCGGTGTGATTTGGCTAGTGTATAATCTACACGACCAGGTTTCGGTATGAAGATAACTTTGACTTCTCTCCATGCTAGAGGGATGTATCTGAACGCAATACATGCCCTGAAGATTTTGGCTAGGTGTGCTGATAATATGTTCAGCCCCCATTGGAGGAGGGCCGGGAATATACCGTTCAAGCCTGGTGCTTTAAATGGTGAGAAGCTTTTGATTGCCCAGGTTATACGTGCCCCTTCCGTGAGGTGATCTGCCACCTCCCAATCCTCCTTAGAGGGGTTTAAGGGTATGGGTTCTGACCAACCTTCATCGGAGGTGTTCGTACATCCTGGAAAATGGGTGTTAATGAGAATCTCAGCTGCTTCCGAGAGGTTAGAAGAGTAACTTCCATCCTCTCGTTTTAGGCAACCTGGTTGTCGTGAGGGATCCTTGAAGAGGATCTTTTTGAGCCTTGCAGCTGCCGAGGTGGTTTCAATCTCCTCACAAAAAGACCTCCTGGCTGCCCTTTGTCTTTGTCTTATTAGTTTTTTGTACTTTTGTTGAATGTTTTTATAGACCATCCAGTCTGTTGTTTAGATTTATTTGCTTTATTAAAGGAGTTTTCTCGCATTCTGAGATGGTCGAGTTCTCCGCACCACCAGGGTGTAGCGTTCCCGGAGTCTTTCACCTTTCTCGCAGGAGTCCTTATATGCTTTTCTAATGGAGTGTTGAAACGTATTTACATAGGCTTGAATGTATTCCACTGTATTAAGTTGGCCGGTAGCTTTGCAGGTTCGCAGACTCCGCGAGAGGTTGTCTAAGTAGGCATTCCTGTCCGTTAGTCTCGGGTTGCGAAGGTAACGTGTTTTCTTAAGGGTTGTATGTATTAGTGTATATTTGATCCACCTATGATCTGACATTTAAACCGACGGTGATACATGCCAGTCGTGGATTTTGTTTGAGATACCGCTAGTCGCCAATGTAATGTCTATTACAGTTTGGCTTCCTGAAATGTAGGGATGTGGTCTGAGGAGTCGAGCAATTTGTCCAGCTCCTCAAGCATTGTTTTTTCGACCATCGCTACCTGTTCTTTGGTGATTTTACCCAAGGGGTTGTTTTGGTCTGTAATAGCTACTCGGAGGTGCCTAGAGGCAGCCTCTTTGTAGCTGGTTCCGTCGCGGATTCGGAGCATTTTTCCTGGAGGATCTCCCGACTGTCTTTTTTGCCACCATCCTGGGCTGACCGGGTGATGGCTCAGAGGCAGCGGATCGATTCCTCTTTTTCTGTGCGCCGCCAATCGGCAGCATCCCTTTGCCTTTGGGCATTGGATTGCCAGCCTGTCCTGGGGGGCGAACTTCTTTACCAGAAGGGTTCTTGGGGGTTTCAGCTGACTTTGCAGCAGCCAATGCCTCCCTGGCCTTCCTTCTGCGCTTTAGCTCGGCTGCACAAATGCGCTTCCTTTTTGAAGGTTGCTTCTGTGGGCCGGCTTCTTTTGTGGTGACGACTGAATCAGTAGACCCGCCCGCAGCCACTGTTTGTTGCGGGGAAACCAGGGACTCACCCACATTTATTGTCTTTTTCGTAGTAGCAGGTTGATCTTGCGACCTGCCTAATACTACCGCTGTTAATTTGTTTGTGTCCATGCTAGTTGGATGATGTTTCATTCTTTTGGCTCCCCACCCGCCACGGAGCCCGCACTGGGGACGTCGATAATCGATCGCCAGGGATACCGAGGGGATATAATCACCAAGAACGGGTTGCTCTCGAACGTGTGCCTGGAACATGTGCTGGGTCCGTTGAACGCCCCTCCGCCCCTAGGGACTCACTCTGTCGTAAGTCTGATCTTACAAAGCAGCTGATTGATCGGAGTGGGTTAGTTCCGACCGCCCGTTTAGGGAGAACTCAGGGCCAAAGTGGAGTGTTGCCCCCGTACGTGAAGCATCACGAGGGCGACTCAGCCACCAGGTTCCCTTTGTCCTCCCTTCCGGGTCTCCACGCACGGCACAAACACGAGGGTAGCCTTGTGTACATCCTCGCATCGCGGCCACAACGATGCGCGGTTGACCTGTTATTCGTCTGGATCCTCATGTCAGGCCGCATCCCGGCTATCCATTCAGTACGGAGGGCCCCCCCCTGACTGAACAGCCCTTCACCAACGTCAAAGTTCTACAGGTCCTTGAGGGCGTTAGTGCCATTTGCACAGTTCGACAAGTCTGTTTGCATTCTCACGTAACTGTAACGTGACTATAAAGCGACCACTGCTATCGCGTTTTGTAGTGTTAACAAAGTTATTCTCACAAGCTTTTTCTTCGGGGGTATAGGGTGAATTATTGACTATTGCCTCGATTTCCCAAAATTTGGACATTTGAAAGTTTTCGCTTAATGCTAAATTTGAACCATAAAAGGTATTATTTTAATTATAAAACCTATATATTGATTCATTATAATTATTACTATTATTGTGAGAGCGTCCTGAGTTTAGAGGTTCTAATAGATTCTAAGGGTGTCGAGCTTGGGTGGCTGATTCGATTTGTTTTGCAATTCCCATTCGCGTCGTGTTGCAAAATTTAATTTTGTTACAATAAGATAAATAATTATAGAATCCCAACTTTCGACGGGTTGACCGAATGATTTTAGTGCCCTTAGATTACTTAAAATACTGTCTAATAATGCTCTTAACGACGCGTGCAACTCTTTTAATATTGGCTGGATTTCAAATTTAATTTTAATATGCTTTGTAATAATAAGACGCTTATTTTCGAAATTATCTGAAACAATGTTTAATTATTTTATTGTGTTAATGGCTTCGCCACTTAAACATGACCTTAGGTAATGAAATTTCTGAATTTTATCAATTGATGCATTATTGTGAATAAGAGATTGAAATGTTTCAGAAAATTGCGTCCACTGATCAAAGAACCGTCATAATTGGGCAATGTTAAAACAAGTAATTTAACATTTATGGGAGCTGCGGCTGCAATGTCAGTTAACCGCGGATTTGCATTTGGTTCCGGCACTACGTCTTCTAGGAAGGTTTCAAATTTTGGAATTGTAGAATTATAGGCGATTTCAAATGATTCACGTTCGGAATTATGTTTTTCCAAATTTTCCTCATCAATCAATTCGAAATCTTCCATAAATTTCGTTAAATTTTTCTAACAATGGCTGTATTTCAGAAAGGGGTTTTTCGAATTTATTATAAAAGAATTCACTAATTTTGGCTGTATTGGCATTATCGTAGAATGTATTAGAACGAGTTAGAGATGACTTTATTTTGCTACGTGCTAAATAAGTGATTTTAATTCTTTGTTTGACATTTTGTTGACACAAGTAAAGTAATGGTAAAAAACAAGGAAAATGAAAGAATGACTTACTACTTGAAAACGTCGCTATTCTGGACAATGGGCGTCGTTTTGGGACTGCGGTGAGCCGGCGTCGAATCTGTATTTGACCTTGGATTGGTCCTCGCGTATGTGGACTATGGAGCTGCTGACGATTGAGGGGGTCCGGGTAGAATCTACGGGGGCAGCTCCCTCTCGTATTTGGACTATGCAGAGTCGCTGAGTGTGCCCGGGGAGTTTAGATACCAGTTGCTGCTTATTGAAACGTCTTCCAATCGAAGTGGACGTTTGAAGTTGGTTCGCAGAATACTTTTGATGAAATAATTTTTATAATCCGGTTCGAAGGACCAGTGTTTCGGCGAACGTGGATTTCCTCCTGGTTCTTAAGGATACGTACGTAGTTAAGTTTGTGGTAAATTACACAACAGAGTTGAGTTTAACTCGTCTATTTACACCAGAGATGCACAGACTTATTAAGACTAGGGGCCACTCGGGCAAATCATGAACTGATGGCGGGCCGCCAGAAGTGTAGGTAATTAAAGACAATAAATAATTGATAATAATGTATTAAAATTAAAAAGGAATTTATTAATTTGAAGCGTGGCACTGCATAGTGCTTACAATCTTTTTTATATTTGGCTCAAATTTACTTGTAGCAACACGTAAAACTGCTTCCAAACTTTCATTTGCAAGGCGGTTTCTATTTTTGGTTTTATTATTATTAAGTATTGAAAAAGTTTGTTCACATATATAGGTAGAACCAAATAAGCTGGCACATTTCAGAGCGTTTATGCGCAACTCTTTGTACATATTTTTATCAATGCAGCGGTAAAAGTTCAGCAAGTCTCCTTCGTTGAATTTGTTGCGTAAATCTTCGTCGTTTTGAATGTCGATAATTTCTAACTGCATTGACTCTGGCGCATTTTCAACTGAAATCGTGAAAGGATTGCTGAATATGTCCAACAGAGGTTTCACTTTTTTAAACTCCGAAAATCTGTCTTGAAAAGATTGAATCAAAATATCTAGCTTTTCTACATAACTGAAATTAATCGCAGTTTTGTTGAATTTTTCAGCCATTTTCTTATAATTCGGAAAATGATTGTAATTTCCAGAATTCAATTGCGATCTGAAAAGTGTCAGCTTGCATTGAAAGGATGATACATGAGCGTAGAGCTGGGATATCAGTTGATTTTTGCCTTGAAGCCGTGTGTTTAAGACATTCAAATGATTTGTAATGTCAACTAAAAAAGCCAAATCACACAACCAATCAGGATTTTTAAGTTCCGGGACATCCCTTTGCTTTTCCGCCAGAAATATTCCAATTTCTTCTATTAAATTTAGAAATCGTTCCAGTGTCAATCCACGACTTAGCCACCTTACTTCTGTATAATACAGTAAATCTCCATATTCGCTTTCGATGTCATCAAGGAATTGTTTGAATTGCCTGTGATTGAGTCCTCGTGATTTTATGAAATTTACAGTCGAAACTACCACTTTCATGACATTTTGAAATTCAATTTGTTTAGCACAGAGGGCTTCTTGGTGTATAATGCAGTGAAACTGCATGAGATCTTCAGCCTTTATGTTTTTTTCTTGCAGATGCTTTTTCAGCAAAGTAACTAGCCCGGAATTGACACCAATCATCGAAGGAGCACCGTCAGTCGCAACTCCCGATAATTTTGATAAGTCCAAATCAGTTTTTGAACGCTCATCCAAAAGTACATTGAGTATATCAACTCCTTTGGTTTGACCTTTCAATGAACACATTCCTAATAACTCTTCTACGACTTCAAAATCTTGAGTAACACCTCGTATGAATATTAGAAGTTGAGCTGTGGAACTAATATCAGTGGATTCGTCGAGTGCTAATGAAAAAAATTCAATGATCTTAGTTTTTCAGTTAATTGTTCCGCAATATTACCTGACAAAGACATAATTCGTCTTTGGATGGTCATACGATTCAGTTGAATTTTCTCAAACTTTTTTGCTGCTTCTGGACACATTTTCTTAGCGGCAATTTCTATGCATTCTTTTACAAAATCCCCATCATTGAAGGGGCGACTTCGCTTTGCTATCATTCGAGAAATTTCATAACTAACTTCTGTAGCTGTTTCTGAATCTTCAATGGGTTTTCTAAACATAGCTTGCTGACCCGTAAGCTCCCGTTTTAAAGACAACATTTTTTGCTTTCTTAATTCGCCTGTAAACTTGGTAAAAGAAAGATGCTGCGTTTCATAGTTCCTTTTTACATTATATTCCTTTGCAATTGCAACAGAATTCTTGCAAATTAAACAAACGACTTTGTTATGCGACCATACAAAAAAGTATTTCTCAGTCCAAATTTCTTGAAATTGCCGATTTTCATCTTTAACATTACGTTTTTTACTAGGTCCTGGCTTGTCCATGTTGCGTTCTAATCCTGGCTAGGATTAACACAGCACCTAAAAACAATTACAGTACCTACTTAAATTACCCATCCTTTTTAAATTATCAAAAATAATTGATTAAATAGGTAGGGAAACACTTATTAATAATAGAGTTTTACTTACGATTTCACAACACAATTATACACGGCACTTGACGGTTAACACTGCAACAGGAAATCTACGTTGAATGTGGATCAAAATATATGACACCGGCTAGTGGAGTACAACTATTGCCTTCCAAAACCTCTATTAAACTCACAGAACACTAATACACCTAGCGGCGATTAAACGTGGCTTTTATACCGCGCGTATAGAGTCGAAAACTGTCTGGAGAAATCTCGAAACCGACTCTGGAAGCTTCGAGTCGTGTACTATCTACGCGAGCGATCGTCATCGCGCCGCCGGCCGCCGCGCTTCTTCAAGCAAACGAATTTAACCGAGATCAGCACGAACATTACCGACCGCTGTTACCGACGACGCACGTACGGCGCACCGTAATAGCGCGCGCGCGAGATTCAAATTACTTTTCGAACATATTTTTTTTGGTTTTATTCTGGAATAGAATTCAATATTTTTAGAATGTACGAGAGTATTATTTTTGCTGTCGGCGGGCCACCGGTATTCGACCGGCGGGCCGCATGCGGCCCGCGGGCCGCGGTCTGTGCATCCATGATTTACACGTATTTACAAATTCGAACACAACTGAATACATTAAATTACAAATTGAAACTGTCTTTTTTACAATATTTTATCGCTGGAAAGCTTACAAGCTAGGTGGGGTAATCTATAGCGACATGCGCATGGAGTCGAAGAGGATTGTGAATACCTCAACAGCGCGATTGGCAACCCCAGGCTAAGAGGTGCAGGTAGTAAGGTTTCATGCAAATAAAACATGAACGATCTTACAGAAAGACGTTCCCGGAACAGTACAACGGTTATAGGCTGAAATTTCCCTTAATTTCTTTATTTCTGATACTATTTGCGCACACAATATGATCATAAAAGTATAAATATAAGCTGCAAGATGTAAATATCGCCATAAAGCAATATATAAGCTTTACGACCAGCACATGCCTATGAATAAGTTAACATTAATAAAAACATAAAATAAAAAATATACGAATTTGTAATGGGATTACAAACACCCCTAGTGGAACAATATAATTTTGGATTTTCAAACCTTTGATTTATTTTAATTTCGACGTGTAATATTATAAAACAAAAACTAGTGAAATTACTCAAATAATTGATAATCATCAGTGATTACATAATATATCATCATTATATGCTTAATTCTAAATAATCACGTATAAATTTCTCCTTTATTTCATTTTTAGCCATTAGTTATGAATTGAACGTATGTTATCAAGGGATATAAATTAAACCTTTTGGGTTGTCTTGTTAGTTAGTTATTTATTCGTCGTTATGTTGTCAGGTTTGAAAGCAGCTGTATTATTCTATTCTAATACATTTATATAGGCCATATAAGAATAAAGAAAATTGCATCAAAAGAATATAACGCATGTTACACGTTAAATGAAATTCTCGTCTGCCGTTGACAACATTTCATTAGGTTGCGTCAGGGAAGAGAAATGTATCCGGTGTGATAACTTAGACACGAATTCACGGGCATCATTATGTTCCCAGATGAAAAATCAATAAATGTGTAGTAAAAAAGTAATTTAATTTAATTATTTCCGTTGGTATTCATTCCTATATGGGTATATTTGTTAACATTATTTTTTTTTGAGCCTGGAGCATGTTTTTAAATCTTTAGTTTGGAATTTGAGAACTACTAATTTGTTTAATATTTAGTACATTAATGAGGCCCGTTAATAATAATAAATATTCTGGGATTCAATAAATAATATTATAAAACAGTATTCCTTGAATTTAGGAATGAAGAGAGAAGATTTTCCCAATTTTTAATGCAATTTTTTGCTACAGGTGATGTCGGTTATATTCTCTTCAGCGTAGCGATGAATAGAATTAAATAGCCCAACTTACAGTTTACTTTCTTTCCAGTATAAATATATAAATGTATTGTGAAGAAACTTGAATTATTTAATTTTCACATCACGTAACTAAAGAAATAAATCAACAGATAAATAGCTTTGTTAATTACTTAAATGCGTGAGGCAATTTCGGCAAAGGTTTTGTTTGTTTACTGTTCTTTTATTTTCTTGCGTGTTGAGTATTAAGAATGCAGAGCAGCGTATGATGTCCTGATGGGAGCCTCGGCACATTCCACACATTTTACGTTTGGATGTATTCTCCAGGAATGTCAGAATGTTTTTCAAATCAGGAACGTCGTGTGGTGATTCCAGATTCTGATCAAATATGTTGTTCGTGTCGTTGTCCCCTTTGCTCATAACAATGCGGCCTACTATTGGAGCCCATGATTGTGCATGATTGTGTTTCATAACCCAAGTTTTGAAATACATTCGTGGAAAGTGTCGTGAAGATTCTTCAGTTGTCTTGGAGAGTGCTTTGCAGGTTATTTGTTCCAATAATTTGTTTACTAGCTGAGCGAGTCGATTCTTGTTTAGAATTTCTCGCCCAGTTATATAATTGGCACCCGACATTGTAAGTAGTTTATAAATCATTCTGCTTCTCCGCGTATATATCCTTTTAAGTATTTTGTTTTTTTCTTATTTAAGAAATTGCGTTGTTATTCCGCATTATTTGTTAGAATAATTCCTAAAAGTTGGCCTATTTACCGTATCCTGATTTGAAGTAGAAGGTCCGGCCATGATCTGTGTTGATGTACTATTGTTTCGGATATATTTCTCTACCTCGATAACTTGGGGGAATAAGTTATTGTGTTGTTGATTGGTACGTTTGCATTTAACAAAGAAAACTTATTTTTGTTTATTATAGTTGTTCTTGTTGATGACTTGTTTTGGTTGATCAAGAAGTTGGATACTATGTTGTTGTAGACATCTCAATCATGGTTGCTAATTTCTGAAGTACTTCTTCATACTTGTTTCGAAATTTTGCATAATAATCTTCTCTTTGGTATGTATGGTTAAGTTCTTTCATTTTTGTCAAAGTGCATTGGTTTTATAATCTTCTGTCAAACAGCATCCAACTCTGTTAGTGATAATTTTAGTTTTTGTCTGGTGACATTTGCCGTTGATATTTCAGTTTATTTTCTGGATAAGTCTTGTTAACGGATGGACGCGGAAGACGTCCTCGTGGCGGACTGGCAAGGAAGTAGCACCGACGGTACTTTCTGGAACCAACACGCACTGGAGGCGGCACAGGGGTCCTTGGCGAGGCTCACCATCGATTATCAGCCGCAGGCTTCGATTAAACAGTTTCCCGTTGGTGATACTTGCTTGGGCTTCCACGCCACGTCAACGTATGGGCACCGGCTAGCTGTGAAAAACAGAGTAAAGAACAAGAGAAAGTGTGTAAATTAAAACATGGGGCCAGAGAAGAAGAAAATATATTACAAAAGACAGAAATAATAGACAGAGATAATATACAATATATACAAAAGAGCAAGAGGCTTGAATCGGCGGAACCGACCAGGCTGACCACCGCTGCTGATGGCAGACGACTGGTAAAGAGCGATGGTCGGGCCTGGTTTTATATGGTGATCTCAGGTACCTCGGCTTTGTTCTTGTCACGTAGGCACGGTAATTCTTGGAACAGGTAATTATCCTCGTTCGCCGAAAAAGGGTCCGATTTATTGTTCGGCACTGACAGCTGCACATTTTGGAAAATTATCTCGTTTGGATTATTTCAATAATGCGGAATTTATGCAAATTATTAGTAGGAGCAATGGGTAGCTCGTAAAATGGATTAAAATATAATTACGCATTTGTTACCACGTTCAGGTAAACTGAACGCCGGTAACAAACGGCCCCGGAAAACGAGATAATTTTGAAAAAGACATGAAATGAAAATAATAGCTGCCAGTGAACGTCTTCGGTGTTGTTGTCGATTGGTGATAAACAGCACTGCACCCGATGACGCTGCAGACCCTTCCTTGGTTGAGATGCAGGGAGATTCGGACATCCTACATCGGATCTGGCGTCTTGGTAGGCAACACTGGCTTTGTGTGGAGATCCTCCCGAAATTAAGGTGTGAGGGGATTCGGTCGTCCCACACCGGATCTCGGCATCCCTGGATGGCTTGTGGCATCCTTGAGGGCTGCTACGTCTGGTCCGGCCGGGGATGGGCTGACATCCTAGGTGCACTGGCACGGCGCGAACCAAGACGATGGTGGTGTTCCACTCAAGTAGGGCCTGCACGTCGAACGGCGACGATGTCTCTGGGGCGGCTTGAGCTGGAACCTGGTGAACCAGTCCATTGTGGCGGCCACGGCATCGAGCGCGGGGCGGCTGGAGCTGGTGTGTCGTCAGTCAATCCGTCGGAGCTGCCGTTGTATTTCCGTTGTGGTGGAACACGGGGCGGCTGGATTGAAGCTGACGGTGGTGGTTGTAGCCAGTGTGTTGCGACGGTCGACTCGGGTTGAAACCTGGTGGACTGCCTCCTGCCGTACTGCTGGAAGGCGGCCCCGGGTGACTCAGAATCACGGTTAATTTACAACATGAAAATATTAAAAGAAGTAGAGCATGAGTCTTCAGGGTGTGAGTTTTACTCGGCCCCACGTTGGGCGCCAAATGTTAACGGTGGGCGCGGAAGACGTCCTCGTGGTGGACTGGCAAGGAAGTAGCACCGACGGTACTTTCTGGAACCAACACGCACTGGAGGCGGCCCAGGGGTCCCTGGCGAGGCTCACCATCGATTAGCAGCCGCAGGCTTCGATTAAACAGTTTCCCGTCGGTGATACTTGCTTGAGCTTCCACGCCACGTCAACGTATGAGCACCGGCTAGCTGTGAAAACAGAGTAAAGAACAAGAGAAAGTGTGTAAATTAAAACATGGGGCCAGAGAAGAAGAAAATATATTACAAAAGACAGAAATAATAGACAGAGATAATATACAATATATACAAAAGAGCAAGAGGCTTGAATCGGCGGAACCGACCAGGCTGACCACCGCAGCTGATGGCAGACGACTGGTAAAGAGCGATGGTCGGGCCTGGTTTTATATGGTGATCTCAGGTACCGCGGCTTTGTTCTTGTCACGTAGGCACGGTAATTCTTGGAACAGGTAATTATCCTCGTTCGCCGAAAAAGGGTCCGATTTATTGTTCGGCACTGGCAGCTGCACATTTTGGAAAATTATCTCGTTTGGATTATTTCAATAATGCGGAATTTATGCAAATTATTATTAGGAGCAATGGTTAGCTCGTAAAATGGATTAAAATATAATTACGCATTTGTTACCACGTTCAGGTAAACTGAACGCCGGTAACAGTCTGTTCTAAATGTTATCTCAGGGCGTATTTGTTAAATTGTATCTACTCGACTGATGTGCTTGTATTTGGTTTTGACTTTGACTTTTCTTTGGTAGAAAAGATGTAGTGTTCGCTTCTCACGCGGAAGTAAATAGGATCCGGGTTGCAAACCCGAAAAAAGTTTATTGTAGTATTGTAGCTGATGTTAATTAACGAATATCGTGCAGGAACTCGATCCCCTGAGTATAGATAAGGATTGGCAAATGGCGTAGTTGACGTAGATGACGATTGAGCGTCCGCTCTATAGGACACTGGTTCGTGCTTATGTAAATCCAAACCTTTAAAGCGTGGTTTTAAAGCAGAGGATTTCATTAAATATTTTCGTGGATATTGAAGGTGCGTTTTACAATACAAGACAAAAATGTCAAAACCTTTAAAAAAGGGGCCATCAAGAAAGTTATCGGCATACACACAATAAAATGGATGAAGGCCGTACTCGAAAATCGTCTATTGACCCTGCTATGGTGTATCGTGGTGGATGATTTCCTGACGACCTTGGTCAACGAGGGTTATTGTTCGCAAAATTATGTCGACGACATACCAATTGTCATAAGGGGTAAATATGATATCTTATAGTCCCTAGCCGAAAAGTCTGAGGGAAGGCTTCAATATTAATCGTAGCAAAATCGTAGCTGAACTATGGATATACCGAGATGGCAGACCATGGTGACAGAAGCCCAAAATGATATATTAGCTTACATTATAACGCGCTGAAGTTCTTGGAACTCGATTCTTTGGAAGATATATATTCTTTACTTTACTAACACCCCGTATATTACTATTATTGATCAGGTAACTATGATTACATTTGAACATCGCATTGTTATTCGTTATTATTTTAATCGTCGATATCTAGAAAACTAATGATTTTAGGTATAACGTATAGCTAATAAAAATATACAAAATTGATAGGACTATCAAAATAAATAGTTATACCGGGTGTGGCACTTAATAAAATAAAAGCTATCGAAAAAAATCTAAGAGCAAAGTGGTGCATAATTACCGTCGCTATGTTTCAAAAATATTTCTAATCATCAGTGGCGTGCCGTACTCCAGTGGCGTACTAAACTTATGTTTTTTTTTAATGGAATGCCCTATTTCTTATTGCAGGTTTGGAAAGTGCTCGGAGAGTACTTATTTTTTTATGTAACATGTTATACCCTTACTTTAGCGGTTTCGCTGTTATAACCCCTTCTTTCAAAATTGCGCCCCATTTTTGAGATTTTTTTGTAGAGAAACTAATTGACGCCGGCGCCTTAATTTTGAATTGAGGTACATGTTAAGACCTCGTATACCTTCACATAATTTTTTTTCGGGTAATTTATGAAAAAAAATAATTTTTGATTGATCTTCGCATGTTGTCATTTTTTTCGAAAATTTCAAATGGCACCCCCCCTAAAAAAATACGGCGTTGTACAGCCAAAACTCTAAATTTTTCATTGGTACAAAAAAAATACACATTGCATAACAAAATTTCGGAGTGTGCCATGAGAAAACAAAAACACAAATACGGTCAACATAATAGTATGTACCTATTTATTCAACATGATATGAAAAATGCAGATAAAGAAAATTTAACAACTTAAACTAAATGTTCGAAATGACGACCTTACCGCGGAAAGCCGCGCGGATTCTCTCCCTCATATCCTCGACAGTAGTAGTACAGTGGTACCGTCCTGTAAACCTCGTCTTTGATATGGCCCCAAAGGAAGAAGTCAAGGGGAGTGAGGTCTGGTGATCTTGGCGGCCACCTCACAGGACCCCCACGACCAATCCAGGAGTCCGGAAACGTTTTATCGAGAAATTCCCGAACGACACGGCTATTATGTGCAGGAGCCCCATCGTGCTGGAAAACTATCTGTCGTAGAGCGGCTAGAGGGACATTTTCCAAGAGATCATCCAAGTCGTCGCGAAGGAACCTCAAATAACTGTTGCCGTTAAGGTGCCCCTCGATGAAATAAGGATTCAAAAGGTGTTCTCCAAGTATACCTCCCCAAACATTCAGCGATCATTTTTTCTGGTGGTTTATCATTCGCATGGCGTGTGGGTTTTCATCGGCGTAATAATGGTAGTTGTGGCGATTGACATGCCCATTTCTATGGAACGTCGCTTCATCAGAAAATAAAACGCGCATAAGAAATGATTCCTCCTGCTCAATTTTGTTGATAACCCACATGCAGAAATCTTGTTCGCATGAAAATCTTGAGGTTGCAATTCTTGGTGCAGTTGAATCTTAAATGGACGGAATTTGTACTTTTGAAGAACACGATGTACGGATCGCGTTGAAATATCGTGATTCCTACAAATATCACGGATACTGGTATGAGGATCTTCAATAACTGCCTCCAGAACCTGCAGTTCATTATTTTCGGTAAAAACTGCCTTCTTTCTAACTCTCCTTGGCCGTTTCACACTACCCGTAGTAGTAAATCTCTCCAACACTTTTTGAAACGCACGTTCATTTGGATATGCCCTGTGCGGATATCTCGCAGCGTACACTCGTGGCGCCAAGAAACAATTCTTGTTACATTCTCCAAGAATAAATATCATGTCAACCATTTCCTCTTGAGTTCGGAACATTTTTAGAACGTTTATCAAAAATGACTTATGGTGCTACTGGCGTCTAATTATTTACTTTGACAATTACCAATCTTTTGTTTTCTCATGGCCCACTTGGGAACGGAAAACGTTTCGCGACATTTGCGATGAAATTCCTTTTTTCTCCGAAATTTTGTTATGCAATGTGTATTTTTTTGTACCAATGAAAAATTTAGAGTTTTGGCTGTACAACGCCGTATTCTTTTAGGGGGGTGCCATTTGAAATTTTCGAAAAAAATGACAAGATGGGAAGATCAATCAAAAATTATTTTTTTTTTCATAAATTACCCGAAAAAAATTATGTAAGGTATACGAGGTCTTAACCTATACCTCAATTCAAAATTTAGGCGCCGGCGTCAATTAGTTTCTCTACAAAAAAATCTTAAAAATGGGGCGCAATTTTGAAAGAAGGGGTTATAACAGCGACACCGCTAAAGTGAAGAGTATAACATGTTAGATAAAAAAATAAGTACTCTCCGAGCACTTTCCAAATCTGCAATAAAAAATAGGGCATTCCATTTAAGAAAACATAAGTTTGGTACGCCACTGGGGCACGGCACGCCACTGATGATTAGAAATATTTTTGAAACATAGCGACGGTAATTATGCACCCCTTTGCTCTTAGATTTTTTTCGATAGCTTTTATCGTAAGGGAGCTATGGTCCGAGGCGTCTTAAGTGCCACACCCGGTATATGGGGAGTCCACTAAAGAAATTAATCTTAATTCACCACAATTTTGTGGGCCACCCTCTATATTCTCATTTATTACAGATAAGTAGAATTACAAAAGCCTTACGACTTTCATATAAGATATTATTTGCTAACTCCTGTATCTTTTGAAATAATCGACCGTTCTGGTAATTTCTCCTAACCCTGTATAAGGGATGTCTATAAAGTATTACTTGTTTGCAACATAAGAAACGCTGGATTATATATATATTATGTTCAAATTTTAAGAAAAAGGTTCTGCAATCCTAAAAATATTATTTGTTTATTTATTAAAATGTGTATTTTTAGTCTATAGAAATATAATCATAATAGTTCAATTATTAAAAATGTACTGAATACTTGTTGCGCTACTTTCTTGATGGAACCATATTTTTAAATTGGGTAAAGTAGAACACTTGTTTTGTTCCATAATTTTATTATCAGTTGCCTGACACGTGTTTCGATCGGTTAGGATCATTTTCACCCCATTAACATGCCTTACCTGTATATATATTGTAACATTTCATTATTTTAAATTAGTTTAACTTTGAAAATGATCCTAACCGATCGAAACACGTGTCAGGCAACTGATAATAAAATTATGGAACAAAACAAGTGTTCTACTTTACCCAATTTATTCAAAATGTATTCTTTTGTTTCCTTGAATGGAATAATTTTTATATTTTTGTTTGATAAAGTTTAAAAAAATGACACTCAACGTGGTTTTTTATTAGTAAAATTAGAGATTATAAACTCAGTTATAAGAAGGAGAGAATTTAAAATGTGAAGAATATGAATTACTATTTAGTGTTTATAATTGTGACTTAATATATTTATTATTTTCTTCACAATTACTATTAATTTTCATTAATTTTTATATCCTCCTTATTTGGCTAGTTTAGTTATTATAATTTTAAATGTATTTCTTTGTTTCGCAGGAAATTGTAAATGTTTCCTTTTAAACGTTTGTTAGCAATACACTAAAGTGTCTCTATCGTAAAAGTACCAGTTCCTCATAAAATGGCAAAAATGTTGCAAGACATTGCCTCAATTTTCCCTAAGTGCTCTTTTATTTGTAACTTATTGAACTGTTTCCGTTTTAATGGAGAGTACAATGACACTCATAAAAATTACAAAGAAGCGAACGTGAGTCTTACGTGGTAACGGTTTGATACAAATGTGTTAATGATGTTTGAAATTAATCATAATATATATGTATTACATATGTTTATGTTTATGTTTCTATTCTCTATTAAACAAAACTAAAGCTTATAGTTTCTTATATACTTGTATGTCTTTAATTATATAGTAATATTATACAACTCTTTGGTTGAGTATATATTGAATAGTTATGTCATAAAAAAATATTGTAGATATACAATTATATACTATTTTTCGGCTTAATTTTTAACTTATTATTTACAATATTAGAAAATTTAAGTAAACCATCTATAAAACAGTAATCATCTATAAAAATAATTTTAAATTTAAACAAACGGTTATATGCGTAAGAAAAATATAATGACAACCCTTTGTAACAGCAGAAAAAATATAACAGGATATGTGGTAGCTAACATGATAAAAAGCATTAAATGAAGTTTTCTTATATTTACGCATCCAAAACCGTTGAGAAAAGTGGAATTTTGTTGCATAGTAACACTTTTCTGCATGGATACACTTTTTCCAACTACTTTTATTTACTATTATTTAGTTATATCGGTAATTCTAACCTAATTGAAATTTCTACATTTCATGTTTATATGTCAGTGTCAAAAATGAAATCTCAAACACATTTGTAATTTATGTTAAATGCAGTATATGAAAAAATGATGTGTACAACTCGTGGGAAATTCCCATTTCCCCACACAAGTAGAAGCTTGACCAACATCCTAATTTCGTGCAGAAAAGCGTAGCATTTCCAGACTTGTACAATAGTATAATGTAAAAATTTTAATTAGATTAGAATTGCTGATAATACGTGTTTTTTATATATTACATAATGTATGAAACTGAAATTGACATTGATTAATAGTAAATAAAAGTAGTGCGGAAAAGTGTATCCATTTATAAAAGTGTTACTATAAAACAACATTTAACTTTTTTTCAACGGTTTTGGATGCGTAAATATAAGGTATTTTTATTCAGTATGTAAAAAAATAAATACGTACCCTATTGATTTATTGTTGAGGCACTTAGGTGTTAAAAATCCAATTTTCAATATTAAGATAACGACAATATATGATTTTCAAATTTATTTTTCATATACTGAACAGAAATAACTTATATTTATGCATTCAAAACCAAAAAAATAAAATAATAATATATTATGCTCATTATGCACTAATTCAATTATATACAAATTAAATATCAATTGATAAACACATTTCAAATAATTTCCTTCGCAAAATCCTAATTCAAGAAATAGATACCTTATCTATTTGCTCCACATATAAATATTTAGGAATTATAATAAAGTTAATAATCAATTATTAAAAGACACTCGGTAATTATTATTATACATAATACACATAATTTTCGATTCGATGGAAAAGCTAGATTTTGTTTTTACCAGATAAAAGAATTATATTTATTTTTTTTTGTGTAAAAATCGTATAAGATATCAAATATTATTAAGAGACAAACACGTTTTTAAATTAAATGATCTTTCAAGTAGTTTTTAGTTTTTATAGGGTGCTCTAATAAAGAAATATTTTAGTTTTTAAATTGTGGTACTACTGATTTTATACTTTCTGTCAATCACTAATGGCCATAATAACTGAAATGATGTAATATATTATGGCAGTTAATAATAAGAAATTTCATTCAAATTGAATAAAGCGTTCAACTCTTATAAACAATCGAAATATTTTTTTTTTTGAAAGTTGAAGACAAATTCCGAATTAACCATAAACTTTTGGATATAGATAGGTTGTGCTAAATCAACAAATTTTGGCCCCAGGAATATGTGGTCCAGCTATACAATGAACAAAAATAATCTTCGCGAAACCATCTACACCAACATATATATACCAGGTGTTCGATAAAAAACGCCCAACGCCAAAACTCTATTATTTATTAACCAATTTGAATCAACTAAAAAACAAATTGAATGGCTGTTTAAATACTATGAAATGACCTTAATTATATATTTTTTCAAAATTAACTTCATTAACAAATGATAGTCAACTTTAATTTTTTATGTGGCTGCATATACCTTTCTTATATTATTATACTAGACATTATTTTTCTGAATCAAATAATGCCCAATATGTTGATTTTTATTTAATATTTATGTCAGAAAAAAATAATAATAAATCTTATTCATATGACATTTTACAATAAATGTAGTGTGCCTTGAAAAAAACAAAACGGAACAAACAAATGTATTTTTTTGTAAAACACAGACTAATAAACAATGGCACAAAGATTGCAACATCGATAACGTAACATCCGATATAACGAAATTCATCAATCTTCATCCAATATTACTCCTACCTCAATATCCCAATTTCTTTCAACCCTTGAAAAGTCTATTGAAAAACATACCTCCACATAAAGCAAACACCATTATAGATATCCACTACCCAAATTTATTTTACACTTCCTTAAATTTAAAAGACAGCTATTCCGAGACACAAGACTTGACAACGAACCAAACCCTAAACGACAATACAATAGGTTAAGCAAAGACATTCTGAGTATAATAAGAAAAAATGGCTAAATTCTTGCCAAAACATTAACTATATGAAGGGCAAAAACTTCTGGAAAGAAGTAAAAAAGTTGTCCAAATACAAAAAATCAGACTACATTTTCAAAATTACGGATCCTTCAACCAACAAGATATTGACTGATAACAAGAGTATAGCTGACGTGTTTTAACTACTGTTATGTACATCAACATTTCCCATTTGAGTGGAAATTTCATAATGTGCATCCACAAACCCGACAACCATTAATCTCACACAGCTAGCTATCGTCCTATTACTCTTCTCCCGGTAATTAGAAAACTATTTTTAATAATAATAATAATAATTTATTGATGCCACCAACATTAAATATGTTTTACATAAGTCATTTCTAAACTAAATTGTAAAATGATATTAACTAGCAATTAAATGTATGTAACAAACTTAAGAGGACAAAGTTGGTAAAACATTTCTACAAGGTAAGTAAGACATAAATTATACATTAAAACGTTTTAAAAACAAGAAAACAACACATAAAATTTCAAATCTATGGTCCAAGAATTCATCAATTGAATAAAAAGCATTCTGTACAAGTAATTGTTTTATTTCCTTCTTAAAATGAGGCAAAGTCAGTTCTTTCACAGGTGATGGTAATTTATTGAAAAATTTAGGTCCAAAATAATTTACTGAGTTTCTTGATCTGTCGACTCTAAAACTTATTTGATTTAAATTATGTGAATACCTTGTGTCATGGTTATGAATCTCGTCACGAGTTTTGTATTGAGAGATGTTTGATTTCACGTACAACAGTGCATTGAGCATATATATGCATGGGAAGGTCAGGATATTATGTTCTATAAATTTATGTTTGACATCGTCTTTGTATTTTAGCCCTGTAATTATATTGTATTGCTTTTCTCTGTAAATTGAAGACTCGCTTTGTATGGCAGGAGTGCCCCCAGATAAGCACCCCATAGTGTATTATAGAAGAAAATAGGCTGTGATAGGTTGTCCACAAAACTTTAGTATCAGTAATGTCATGTAAATTCCCAAGTAGGTAGAGACATTTACTTAGTTTTTTACTTATATAATTTACATGCTCCTCCCACGATAGGTTAGAGTTAAGAAGTATCCCTAAGAATTTAACTGTATTATTATAAGGGTTATCAATTTTCCTGAGTGTGAACCACAGCATTTCACTCTTGTTCTTATTTAAGGTGAGCTTGTTTTCTACGAACCAGCTTTGAGCCGTCGCCTGTGTGTTTTCAACCATGAATTGTAATGAAACAAGATCTTTATTCTTATTGACAAGAGTGGTGTCGTCAGCAAACAATACCACCCCCGTATTTTGCATGAATAAGGGTAAGTCGTTCATATATATTAAGAAAAGTAGAGGCCCCAGGACAGACCCCTGAGGGACCCCACATTTTATTTCCTTCATTTTAGAAATAGTATTATTAAACGACACCACCTGTCTTCTATTTGTTAGATATGACTCTAAAAGTTTTAGACTAATCTCATCTACATTGTATTTTTGTAACTTATTTAACAGAATTTCATGGGACACACAGTCGAAAGATTTTGACAGGTCACAGAATTGGGCTGCAGAAATTTCCTTTTTTTCGATACCATCACTTATATCCCGCATGAGTTCCAATATCGCTGTAGTTGTACTACTATTTTGCCTAAAACCAAATTGATTCGAACTCAAAATACTATTGCGTTCCAGGTGATTATAGAGTTGATCTTTTAAAACAATTTCTATTGTTTTGATAATAGAGGGACTATTGAAATTGGTCTGTACTCATTTTTGTCATTAAAATCGCCCTTGTTTTTGAAAATAGGTACAACTCTTGAAATATTAAGACAATCCGGAAATGTTCCGGTGCTGATACATTCATTTATAAGATTTGTTAACGGTATTAATATGACATTTACTATAGTTTTAAGAATGGTGGCATTAATGCCATAATAATCTTTACTTTTGTTGTTTTTTAGTTTAGAAATTACATCCCTAACTTGGTTAAATGAAACTTCTTTAAATGAAAATACTCTGGTTGGTGTTGATATACACACATTAATAGAAGAGTTACTTCTAGGTAATGAATTTATTAGATCTGAACCTATATGGGCAAAATAACGATTAAAATTATCCGAACTAATGTTACAGTTATTTAGGTTTGTGTTGATAATAGGGTTGTTACGTTTTATTACATCCCATATAGCCTTTGGCGAGTAGTTATGCGATTCAATATGATGGTTATTTGCACGCTTCTTGGCCTCTTTAATTTTGAGTCTGTATTGTTTGTGTTTTTCAATTATTAGTATTTTTGTTCTAAAACTATTGTCTCTGTCATATGCCTCCCTTAAGAAACTTAGTTCTGACCTTAATAATTTAAGTTCACTGTTAAACCAGTATTTATCAAATATATTTGTACTATTTCTATAGGTTTTTTGTTTAAACCTTTCTGTACCTTGTGTGAGTATTTTCATCAATAAATCAAATTTTTTTATGAATATGTAAATGGTTATAATTTATGAAATTAAAATCAATACTTTTTATAAAGTTATGAAAATGAAATAACCCTAATTTAGTAATTGGTCTACAAATAATATTTGACATAACTGATTTTCTAATTTTAACATTAATACTTAACTTCAAAATTATTGCAAAGTGGTCAGATAGAAATAAATTTAAATATTTGAAACTCTTATAAAACAAAAACTCTTATCTATTGTTACCCCTCCTGGTTATTAACTCACCTCGAGAGAGAAAAGTCCGCTATTGCATTTTTGGACATCGAGAAAGCGTTTGACTCGGTTTGGCATCGTGGAGTGTTGTACAAATGCTCCCTCCTTAACCACTTGCGCTATAAAGACGTGCCACACACGTCAATGTTACAGCATATTATATTGTAGAGCGCGGCACGACTATCGAAAGTTAAATCGTAGCCCAAGTGGTTAATATTCCTTCCCATCTTATAAACATTATCGATCAATTTGTATGCAATAGATCCATTAAAGTCCGAATACACCAATCATATTCATATCCTTTCATCCCAGAGCACGAAGTCCTTCATGGGTCACAATCTTTACTGCTCTAACATATATAATCCCAATCCCACTTTATTTAATCCTTCAGCGAATGCCTTATTGTTTGTAGATGATACTGCGCTAATCACACATATTGCAACGCATGAGAAAGCAATGACAACTCTACAAGTGCTAATAGATACTTTGCAACACTGGTTCGCAAAATGGCGAATCAAAATTAATTCCAATAAATCCCAGCTCCTCATTCCCTATCATAAACCTTTACATTTATCACCTACATTGAGAATTAATAACTTGCATATGCAATGCTATATAGCCCCATCCCAGCAATGCAAATATTTAGGTATTTGGTTTGACAACAAACTACCATTTAAACATCACTCCAAAACTATAGGAAGCAAAATGATTATTAGAGCCAATAATTTTAGATCATTGACGTACAAAAACAAGGATATATCAAATAAAACTGAAACAATTATTTATATAACAATTTGCCGTCCCCTCATTGACTATGGTTACTTCTTATACCAACAATCGTGTCCCAAAACATTTAGTAATATTAATGTTGCAGAGCGTTCTGCCCTAAGAGTCCTTACTAAAATCTGCCATCATAACAATCCTCTCCACAACCCCTTCAACTCTCTTCTATATGAAGAAACATAATACCCAGCGAGGAGCGAATGCTATTCATCATAGGTAAGGTTTCTAACTCAACAATGATTAATAAATTCTGCTTCCATCGAAATCCTACCATCCCCCCCCCCTAAATTAAAACATATCCATATCACTCTTCACCAATTCATAAATTCATTTAATGTAAATACATCACAATCATAATTCATTACATAATAATACCATTGTAAATATACCGGCTGTTCTATAAAAAAACGCCCAACGCCATAACTTTGTTATTTATTAACCGATTTGAATCAACTAAAAAACAATTTAAATGGCCGTTTAAAAGCAATGGACATTACTTAAAAAAAACTGCATTGACAAATGAAGTCAACTTTAAATTTTTAAATGGCAAATTTCATCCGCGTGAGTTATGGCCTACATTACCACTCTTTGAATAATATACTATTTTAGTGGTGCATTCAGACCTAAAAAAATACTACTTAAAAGAACATTTATTATAAAAAATAAAATATATTTATTTTATCTACGATCGTACAGAAAGTAGACGCTTTTTGCATCATTTTTCATTGTAAAAGTGGCTTTTTAAAGCACTAGTGCTTTTTTACGTTTTTATTGCACGGTAATGTCAAACTGTTTTTATTGCGCATAAATGTCAAATTTGACAGATGAATATATATTAGCACAAATTTTCGACGAAAAACTTAATTTTTTATTAATTGATACAAATAACTAATAAACTATAAATAAAATATATAATACAAACCAAATGGCAGATTTAAGAACTCTGAAGATTTCATTTAATGTTAGTCGAAGCGATTAAAATAAAGCGAACATTTTTTCCATAAATAATAATGGCGGCCGACATTTATGCAACTTGTTTACTGGTTGCTAAGTAACGCTTTCATTAGTGCACTGCGGGTAAAATATGTTTTCATTAATTGAATTATTGAAATGACATTAAAATATTACTCATAAGAATATATTCTTTATCCTTTACGATCGAAGATAAAATTTTGTAAGGCACACGTGTAAAAAGTTTCTTTATTGCACTCCTGGCTTTAAAAAAACTCGCTCGTTCCTCGCTCGTGTTTTTAAACGCCAGTTCGTGCAATAAAGCATCACTTTTTACACTTGTGCCTTAAATAACTATTATCTAGTAAAAACAAAATCTAGTTTTTCATCGAATCGGAAATATATATTTTTGTAGGTATCTTTGCTTAACAAATGCAAATTATATATAATAATAATTACCAACTGTCTTTTAAGAGATCATAAATATTCATATTTGGAGCAAACATATATCTTGCTTGTATTAGGATTTTGCCCAAGAAACTGTTTGAAAAGTATTTGGAATTGTTTTTTGTTTATTTATCTACGATCGTACAGAAAGTAGACGCTTTTTGCATCAAATTTGACAGATGAATATATTCTCGACAAAAAACTTAATTTTCTATTAATTGATACAAATAACTAATAAACTATAAATAAAATATATAATACAAACCAATTGGCAGATTTAAGAACTCTGAAGATTTCATTTAATGCAATTCGAAGCGATTACAATAAAGCGAACATTTTTTCCATAAATAATAATGGCTGCCAACATTTGTGCAACTTGTTTACTGGTTGCTAAGTAAAGCTTTCATTAGTGCACTGCGGGTAAAATATGTTTCCATTAATTGCATTATTGAAATGACATTAAAATATTACTCATAAGAATATATTCTTTGAAATCCTTTACGATCGAAGATAAAATAAAAAGGCACACGTGTAAAAAGTTTCTTTATTGTACTCCTGGCTTTAAAAAAACTCGCTCGTTCCTCGCTCGTGTTTTTAAACGCCAGTTCGTGCAATAAAGCATCACTTTTTACACTTGTACCGTAAATAACTATTTATCAACTGATATCATTTAATTTTTATTCAATTGAGTAAGTTGATTTACTTATTTATGATGGCATAATTAGCATACCATATTCATATTTTATTTTTTTGTGAGAAAACCGTACATGATATCAAATATTATTAAGAGACAAAAAAGTTTTTAAAATTAAATTGTCTCTCAAGTAGTATTTTCTTAGTTTTTTTTAATGTACTACTAAAAAATATTATATTTTTTATGCGGTGGTACTACTGTTTCTTATACTTCTTCTTCTATATTTTGGTCCCAGGAATCTGTGGTCAAACCATTTCCCCAATTTAACGGGACACCCTGTATATATACTGCTCGCCATAAGTAAAAGAGCATCAAGAATTCGTCGCTCAATTTTTATAAAAATTTCAGATAATACGTAAATAATCCACAATAAGAAATGATTAAAATTAAAAAAAAAACATCATGGAAGTTTTTGTTTAATTTCCACGATTTCTGGAGCACTTATCAACTCGCCTAGGCATACTAGATATCAAATTGTCAATGTCAGCCTGACGGATTGCATCCCAAGCTTCTAGAATTCGCATTCTAATATAAGGTAAAGTAAGTGGTGGTGGCTGAAGAAGTCTTCTACCAATTGTATCCCACACGTGTTCAATAGGTGAACGGGAAGTAAATCAACATTAGGTAGTATATTGTTGGAAAATGGGGTTTTCCAACCTTCTCAGATAGGGCATTAGTATTTATATTCGTACATATTTTAACTAAAAAACGAGTTGCTTCATAATAAATAATATTATCAATATCATAATATTTTAGATACATTATTAATTAAAAACAACTTTTTTAGTCTTTGAAATAAAAAAGTGATTACGACAGTCCACTGATTTTAAGAATAATTCTAACTCTAACTATAACACTCTAACTCTGATTACATTTATATGTTAAAAAATATTGTTGCATATGGATAACATGAAAATACCTTTCCTGATCATCTAATTATAATATTCACAAGAACATATTTTTTATCATAATAAAGCACTTAGGACATTCATTTTAAATTGTTTAATTTATAACCTGAACTAAAAATATAACATCATAATCATAAGGATTGTGGTGACCGTTACTACGTGGTAATCAAGTATAACATCATAGTTTAAGTATGATAAGTTATACTAAACTTTAACAAAATGAGAGCGATAACAGGCAAATATATCTTACAATACGAATGATATTCAATAATCTTAAGGCCACATTTATATTTCTGGATTCTCCTATAAAATGTTTTATTATAAAATATCTATCATCAATCCAAATGAATAGAAAATATATATATAATTATATCACCGAAAAAGAAATCTCAATTTTATAAATGTTAAAAAATCCAACTAATGACAAAAAATTAATTCTAATAACAGATAATACGTACGGAGGACATGCATTGATTTGATTTCCTACACATAGCATTAATATTTTAAGAACGCTGAAGAAAAAAACTAGTTATTTATTCGAGTATGTATCACATCATCCGCTAATCCGCTGATGTGTGTCACCTTAAAAGAATGTTCAATCACAACGTCTTTCTAAATTCCGCTATTATTAACTACGCAACATAATGCTTTATTACTTTGAATGCTAGTAATATGTACTCTGGCATTTCAATATCATCTAAATTAATTCTTGGAAGAACGCCCACGCCGTTTACAAGAGAACTTATTTGAACCTTAACAATCTGCTGACACTAATATCTGTACGATAGTACGTTCTGCGTCAACCAGTTTTTCATTATAGAAATTAGAATTATTATTTCTATTATTATCATCTTTTTAATTAAAAATATTAATGTAATTACTAAAACTAAATGGTATCTCGCAACTGGATATGATTACCGAATTTCTTCGAAAATAAACAGATGCGTTTATTTGGACATATTATCTACATCCAATAAAATATTGCATACTGAGTGAAAGTTGAATAACAATAATTTAAGTTTTTAAGCGAAATTAGTGTTGAAAATATTTTTCAATGAAATTGTAATTCTAACGCTATGTATTTCCATTGAGGTAGCATGAGCGCTGGTTACTCGGAGAGAATCGTTGCTAATATATTTTTAGAATACATTTTTTAGCGATTTGAGGATTAATAAATGAACGTGTACTAGCCGAGTCCATTATAATTTTTAAGTTACTTTTCATATCTATAATAAATGGAAGATTGCTATTATTATTGACTATGCTTAAATCATCAATATTTGTGATTTCAAGGTATTTTAATCTAAGAAAAGTATTATAAAGAGGTCGGACCATGAAGAGCGACACGGAGCAGAACAAAAAACAACCATCCTCGCCGGTTGGCGAATCCGGCAGCAGATCTGACATGGGCACTCCATCACTAACGGCAAGTAACAAAACACTGAATATTACAAAACCCTTAACATCTACTATCGCTACACTTACTACATTATCTTCTTCAACATCCACACAACACATACAACAATTTAATAATAGGTAAAGTTTCACCACAAGTATTGACTGCACCAGACTCTAAATTGTTCAACTATAGATCACTAACATCAACGATAAAGAGGCTATAATTATTAAAACCAAAATTCAGCAGGCATCGAAAACAGATTCTGCCGTAGAATCATATTAAAGCAACAGGATTAAAAACAAGAATTGTTCGAATTATCAAAGCATCACATAATCCTCATACTTCCTTCCCTTCCTGCACCCTGCAGCATATGCTCGAATTTCGCTCATACCACCGCAGATTGTAAAAATAAAATTAAAAATGTGAAGATTCATTGTACAAACAAAAAATCATCACCACATTAAAAAATCACGCATGTACAAATCATTGACCCTTCACGATCATATTCTCGACACGTATTGCAGAAATAAATAACCCCACTAACACCGACAGACAGGCACTACTTAAACACTTCGCGATCGTTTCATGATCTCATACAAAGTAGACACACACGCATCATTCTCAAGTAAGTAAGTAAGTTCCAAATTAACTTGTTCCTTATTTTATTTATTAAAACATTCCTATTTGATAACGTCATTAGTTTAGGTGATTTTAATCTAAACAAATCCAAATCCCGTCATATGACCTCATTTTTTCCAATTCAAACTTCATACACATTCTCACCCCCCTAACCTTTATTATGAAAAACTCACAAGTCGCCACCCCCGATGTATTACTTTGCACACAAAATATCCACAACCTTATAAACTCCCTCAATCTAGTTCCTTATTTGTGTTCCGATCACCTTGCCATTCGTTTCCAAATAAAACTCCCCCTAGATCCTCCACAACAAATCCCTAACTTGTTTTACAATTTAAAAAATGTAATATAAATAAAATTAAACTAGAAATGTCAGAATATATCACCACTAATCCCATTATTAATCCCAATTATATTACCCACTAATACGTCCATTTAAATGCAATATAAAATATAATACATATTATAAATAAATCAAATCCTTTAAGTATAACTAAATTTTCGAAATACATATTAAAATATCATAAGATCGTGCACATGAATACAACAAACTAAAACTAAGTTTTAAAATTTAAAATTACTAAAATATAAAAATATATAAACTTTAGGACAAACTAAAAATAAGTCATAAAATAAAAAAAAAAACATAAATACAGAATTTTGAGCTACAGATTTAAGAAGTCACCAAAATGTAAAAATTAGAACAAAATAAACATAGGTCATAAAATTTAAAAATCACAGAAATATCATAAAACATACAAATTTTAGGACAACAAACTAGAAACGAATCATTAAATTAAAAACCATATAAATATAAAAGCTTCAAATTAAAAAAGACATCAAAATTTAATAATATAATAACTAAAATATTATACGAACACACATATTAAGGACAAAATCTAAAATTATAGAGAGAAAACATCTTTATTATTAGAAGTAAATATTTTTACAATTTTTGTAAAGTGAAGTGTACAGACTTAAGATTTCTTCTAATCAGTGGCTATCGACCCGCGGTCTTTCAGCCTGCTAAAATTATATTAATGCTTAAGATTAAAAACGATATTGTGTAATCTATTAAAACTAATAGAGCATAGATCGACATCTACTGTGTTGCTCTTACAGACCATGCGCGAAATACCAAAATGAAACTGAAAATGTAAGATTCGCTCTTAAAGGTCTGGATGACACATGAATGTCAATTACTCCTAGTTGCACTGAATTAATACTACTATGTAATAGCTTATGAAGAAAAAAAATATCACCACAAAAGGGTCTATGTTCAAGTATTGTTAAACTAAATAGAGTTCACAGTCCAGTATTCCACATTTAAACGACAAATATTTAATAAAATTTCGCTGGACCCGTTCAATCGCATTCATTTCCTGTGCAATGTAATGATGCCAAATTAAGGCGCAATATTCTAATTGAGAATGAACAAGCGTTACGAACAATTTTACTATGATACCTAGGATTTATGAATTCATTCATGTTTCTTTTTAAAAACCCAAGTATGATTAGAAAATCTCAAATTACAAGTAAGAAGAACACCTAGGTCTTTTATAGAATGAATACGCCCAAGACATACAGTGTGTAAAGTGATGGGGTTTCCTATAGGAAAAACTTTTTTAATGTGAATTTTAGGAAAAAAACTTATTCTTTATAAAAAATTTTGCTTGCTTCGAAACCCCTTATGGTCAAAGAAAAATCCATTTAACACTTAAGATAAGATAAATAAAATGGTGTTGTGGCCATCATAGTACTTTCCCTATATTTTACTCGAAAACTATGAGGTTTACGCAAAAGGGCTATTCTTAATGATTTGTCCAGTTTTGAATTCTCTACAATTATTTGTAATACACGTTTCATGTAACTTTAATAATTTATCAGCAATTGGCAAAAAATGTCAAAATTTTCATTTTTTATTTTTTTTCTCAAAAGTTAAGAATTTTATGATAAATATGTTTTAATAAAACTTATTCAGTTTTTCATTCCCTTTAACTTTTGTTTGAACGGTTTTTTAAAATTTTTCATATTTAGAAAAATATCACGAAAAAACAAAAAAAACGCCTCGAATAAACATCCACTTCCGGTCTATAATTGTTCACCAAAAGCTTTTCAGTTCTGATCATTCGTTTTTGAGATACAGCGCCGACCGACAGACAGACAGACAGACACACACAGACACAAAAAAAAATTCCAGAAATTCCGGATATTTCCGCAAAAAAAATTTTTAAAAAAATCACGAAAAAAATACTTCCCCTAAATATACTTCGTATATAGGGAAAGTAAAAATTGAAATTATGTCGAGTCGTTGATTTTAAATATGACTAAGTCCGAGTTTTTCAGTCATATTTGAAATCAACAACTCGACATAATTTCAATTTTTTATCTTATCTTAAGTGTTAACTGGTTTTTTCTTTGACCATAAGGGGTTTCGAAGCAAGCAAACTTTTTTATAAAGATAAGTTTTTTTCCTAAAACGCATATTAAAAAAGTTTTCCCTATAGGAAACCCCATCACTTTACACACTGTATATTATTAATAAAATAGTTACTTGTGATTGGGGATCTAATTTTAGAAAAAGTTATTACATTGCACTTATCAATATTCAACGCCATTTTGTTTAATGTACATCAATCACTAAATCTAGCCAAATCCTGCTGGAGATGTTGGGAAGATTATTAATTTGTTATTTTTGTGATAATTTTTGTATCATCCGCAAACAAAAGGCACTGAACATGATGAAAACATGAAACGATATTATTGAAAATATTAAATAGAAGTGGACCTAGGTGAGAGCCTTGGGGTACACCGGACGATACATTGATAAAAGAAGATGTGTACACACCTACACGTACAGTCTGGGTTCTAGAGTTTTGATAATAATATACCGTGGTCAACCGTATCAAATGCTTTGATGAAGTCGGTATATACTGAATCAACTTGTTGGTTTTTCTTCAAAGCATTAAATATGTAGTCGCCATATACTAGAAGATTGATAGTAGTCGTCTGATCCCATGCTGACATTCTGTCAATAATACGTCAACTTGTGGAGAATTAAATAAAGTTATATTTTTTAAAAATTTTTGGAATGTGTGATAAGATTGAAATAGGCCTATAATTTGAAACAAGATTTTTAGCGCTCGCCTTGTATATTGGTGTAATAAAAGCATCCTTTCAGTAAGATAGATAAGTATTCTTGATATGTTAAAAGTTGAAAATTATGAGGAATATACACCACCAAGAAGTACCATTTGTTTTTCTGAAATAACGGACACAAAGAGTTTCGTATAGTGATCCGATTTACTGTTCAGTAAATGCGACTGCAAATGGCAACCGACAGCTATAAGTACTCCTCCACCACGTTTTTTTTTCAGAACACAACTAACCAAGTTTTAGAGAGAACTATGATTTCATATTTGAATAAAAATACCGATTCAGTAACAGTGGAAGGTTTGGTGCGGAGCCCACGGACGTTTTGATAAAATATCCTTATATTTGTACTGTAGCTTGGTTTAGGGGAACTAGATGTACTGCTGGAGTTACTTGGATCTGGTTTAAAAAAAAAATCCAGACCACTCACCTTGAAGGTAGAGCTTCTGGACCATTATTCCTTGATGTTCAGGAAGCATTTGATTTTGTCTGTCACCAAGGCCTATTTTACAAATATCACCTCCTAAAAATCACTTCTCATATCATTTTTATCATTAAACAATTCCTCTCTAATAGATCCCTAAAAGTAAAAATTCACAACGCTTTCTCTTTTCAAGGACTCCCTCAAGTCTCTTCCCTTTCACCTCTATTATACAACATTTTAGCTTCGACATCTATAATCCTGATCCTCTCTACTTCAATCTTTCCAAATTTCTTTCAGTATCATTTACAGATGATACTGCCCTAATTAACCATAGAAAACGCGTAAGTTTCACATTTTAGCATTACTTTATTGAAAAAAATATAATAAAGTTTAATCTATCAGTGTAGCTGTTAGAAATATTTAAAAGAAATGATAAGAAACGATAAGAAATCACATAGTATTGTATGATCTGAAATGGCCGGTTATCGCAACAGGTATCGCTATATGAATTAATCACTGAAGGGTACGAGTACGTGCACTTTTGGTTTGATGATTACTCATGTCTTTATGGTTTGTGTTTTTCTTAGCAATAAAATGTTAAGTATAATTAATTAAATAAATATTTCTTATTGTCTGTGTTCCTTCTTCTTTGTTCATGATTTTCAATTGTCTATATCAGCGGTTCCCAACCTTTTTTAATTACTGTACCTCCTTTCAAGTCAGTTATCTAGCTTGTACCCCCACCCACCCCTCACGACCATATAAAAATTGCTTAAATTTGGATATTTTGTATTATAGGTGTACATTGAAATTAAAAGGCTTATTATTTTTATTACAGACGAACAGAGTATATTTATGTTTACATCTTATAAAAATACGCAAATACAACAAAGTTAAACAACTAAAATCACAGAAATAATTTTATTAATAATTGGTAATTGGTCTTTTATTTCACATTCCTCTGTATTAATGTGATCCTTGTCCTTGCTTTGTGGCACATAATTTTTTTTATATCGGGTTCCACCGATGCTAAGTATAACCTTAAATCTGAATCAGCATTAAACTTATTGCGGTATTTATTTTTTATGAAAACGTACGAAGAGAAAGCTCTTTCTATTAACTCTGTGCTGGTAAACGGCAACAAAACCTTAAGTGCTTTATCGGAAATGAGCCCAAATTCATTGTTAATGGCTGCCCAAAAGTTAAGAAGTCCTCTGGTTTTAAACTGGGGTTTTAAAGTGGTGTCACTTGACAATTCAATTAACTCCTCCTTTTCTTTTATTGATAAATTAGCTACTTCAAAGTATTCATTTTCAAATGGATTTAAAATCCAATTATTCATGTTGTCAGGTTTGGGAAAATACTTCCGAAATGCTGATTTTAAACCTTCCAAATGTTCAACAATTTGTTGATGTATTATTGGGGAGAGTCGTAGTTTGTTCTCCGATAAAAAATTATACAAATTTCCAAAAATCAATTTTTTTCATTATAGATTCAATTCTATCCGAAACACCGAAGATCGTTATCGAGTTATTTTGGAGTGTTAAATTTAATTTATTTATTTGTAGAAAAATATCTGATAAGTACGCAAGAGCCTGGAGCCATTGTTCGTCATGCAATTTAGATGACAACTGAAAAGGATGATCTTCAAAAAAAATTTGAACTTCGTGTCTAAGTTCAAACCGTCGGCCTTTACCATGAGATAGCCACCTCACTTCTGTATGAAAGAGCAACGTAGAATGAACACTTTCTATCTCGTGGCACAGAACTTTAAAACATCTTGAGTTTGTAAGTCTTGATTTTATGAAATTAACCACTTTTACAGCTTCATCAAGTACAACTTTTAAATCACCAGGAAGGTTTTTAGATTCTAAATTTTGTCTATGGATGCAGCAGTGGCTCCAATTGATATTAGGAGCTACTCTTATGAAATGACCTCGAAGGCCAGAGTAAATACCTGACATAGATTTAGCACCTTCGGTACATAATCCACAACATTTAAACCAATTAATACCATTATCTTTGAAATAACTATTAATAGCATTAAATATATCCTCACATCTTGTGCGTTCTGTCAACATATGACAAAGTAACAAATTTTCCTCCGGTTTGTCATCGATCAAGTATCGTGCAATGACTAGCAAAATTGCCAAATTGGTGACATCTGTACTTTCGTCAACTTGAATAGCAAAAAATTTACTATTTTTAATTCTGCTAATAATTGTCTGCTCAACATCATCAGACATATCTTGAATTCTTCGAGATATTGTGTTGTTCGAAAGAGGAATGTTGTTTATTTTCTTTCCTTGTTCTTCCCCGAGCATACAACGAACCACATCTTTTATACAGGGAAGAATCAAATTCTCGGTAATCGTGTGATTTTTGCCAGATTTGGCAATACGGTAACTGACAAGGTAACTAGCTTCAACGGCGTTTTCCAGATCTTTATTTGATGCTAGTATGTATGACTTTAAATTGTATGTATTCTTACTTTTCTCCAAGCGTTTTAAAAAGCTAGGGTCCTTATTTTTATAATTATCATGTTTGGTTTGTAAATGTCTTAAGAGTAAGGAATGATTCATGCAGCCATTTGATAATATGTTTCCACATATTATACATTGTGGTTTAGGGCAGTTCTCATCTCCTACATATGAAAATCCATATTTAATGTATTCTTCGCAGTACTTTCTCTTTTTGTCCTGATAAAGACTGGTCATTTTCATTTTGGGAAGAACTTGCCATTTGAAAGTCTTCTACATTCGGTTGTAACTCTTTTCTTGTTCCGCTTGCCAACCACTTATCCATACCTAAGGATTAGGAAATTAATAAAAATATTATATTCTGTTTATTTTTGAAAGAAATTACCAAATCTGGTTACTTTAGTAACTATTTGGGTGTAATCCTGGCTTTTTAAATAAATATTGAAAATAATACCAAATGACACTATTCTAAAAATCGATGTCACGGCAACGCTTTCTCGGCAGTGTGTAAAAGATGACTGAGACTGACGACACTAATGCCGCTGAAGCTGACTTCCTAAGACGGACGGGCAGTGGGGTGGCCGGCGGGAACTGCCACGACCACTTTTTAAGTCTGGTTCGGGGTTCCGGCGACAGTATGTTGCTGTTGGCCGCAACGGCCCCCGTCTTTTATGGATTTCAATGTCACGGTTAGTTCGTCGTAAAGAAAACACAAAAATTGTGTACCTGATCTAAGGCTCATTTCTTACAGTTAGAGCTTGTACTAGATTTTTATTTAGTAAGACATATTTTCCGCCATAACAACTTTTTTTTGGAGTACCCCTAAACAAGCTATGGCGTACCCCTAGGGGTACGCGTACCCTAGGTTGGAAACCGCTGGTCTATATAAACGCTATCCCTTCTGCACGTTTCTAACTAATGTATTGAAACACCGTATATATTTTCTCAAAATCAATTTGTATACGATATTTAATCTAGTTATAAGAACATATTCAATTGATGTTACTGAATTTATTTTTTATCCACATTCTCATATCATCACCATCAATACAATTGTTTCTTATGTATCTATTAAAATGTAATTATTTAACGCTTAAAATTAGTGCTTTATTTATTTACCTATTAGTGGTGTTTGTCTGTGCGATCGACCATACGTCTGTACAATTACTTCAATAAAATAGATATTATAACTTGTTACACTGAACTGAAAACTTCACTATATTATAACCACAAATTTAACCACGCGTAGGAACGGTCGCAACTATTCTTTTTATTATAATTTGTCTTTGATTAAATTATAGCATCTACCTTTCACAGATGCAATATCCTACTTTATTTCTTTTAAAGCTTATTCTATATTACTAATGAGATGTATGATAAATCTGTTCTATATTTCACATTGATAATATCGCGCGACCGATCTCCATTCAGGTTACTTTCCAGGCATGCTTTTGCGTGGTTAGTATTTGTTGGTATTCATGCTTACAGTATTGTATAATATATCAAACCAGTACCGCTTTTAACTAAATATTATTTTAATAAGTACCTTATATACGCATTTACCGTTGCAGTACTGTTGAAATGTTTATGAGAGAAATAGACAAATTAATGTCTCCGAGCATTACTGCATCGTTATCTTATAATTATAATGAAAGAATTAAAATAATTTATATAATTATTTATTTTCATTTACACATTAAAATGCCGAGAGAAGGCTTTTTACCTTGTCGGTCCGCCATGGCTTCGCTGAGTGGTGCCCATCCAAAATTTCCAATTTTTTATAAATTTGGAGCAAAAAATCAGTCTGAATTTGACCGATGGCATTGGTTATGTTGTTCTTAAGGGTTTTGAATAGACTTACGACCACAGGGAAAATCCCTCAAGAAAAAGTCTAATAGAGTCAAATCGCACGATTTCCATGGGCAGTTAACATCACCTCTGCGTGAGAAGACCATGCCCTCAAATTGCTGGTGCAGAAGGTCCTATGTGGATCGAGCTGTGTGGTACGTAGTGCCGTCCTGTTGAAACCAAACGTCGTCGGTGTCCATATCATCCAATTCAGGCCAAAAGATGTTGGTAATCATCGACCTATAGCCTTCGCCGTTGACGAAATGGCTGGGCCAACGTAATTCTCAATGAAATATGAACTGATGATGACGCCAGCCCAAAATGAACACCAAACAGTGACTTTTTTGGTATGCATTGGACTCTCTTGGATCTCATGTAGATTGGTACCGTTCCAAATTCGATAATTTTGTTCCAGGACCAATTCAGAGAACCCACGTCGTTGTCTATGATCATTTACCTTCAGCTCCTGGGTCATTGAAAGTCCAAGTCACGATGCAAAATTCGCAAAATTGTGGTCGACGAAAGGACTAGTTCTTGTATGCAACGCGAAATCAAATGCCTCGGATTATCCTGCACTCACGGATAGCGGCGATCTTTCGTCTCATCGTTATACGCGTGTTGGTTCATTGATTAGTGAATCAGTGGACTCAAATTTATCCACCAAACTGTAATGAATCGCGCGGAACCTTGCCCGAATAGAACACCCATTTTAATAAAACAATTTTAAAGCCATATACGATCATGGGGATTTGGTAACACAAATTAAATAAATAACAGCCAATTCGACAGATGTAGGTTCAACAATATGGTTGCTATCAATTGTTCGGAAATCCTATTGAATTACCCGTTATTATAGGATACATTCTCTAATTTATTAAGTACATATTATGTATACAGTTATTTGAAATGTAATATTTACATTTCTAATTTAAAATTTGTCGCTTTTCTTTCTTTCTTATCAAGGTACTTAATTTATTCATATTATTTATATTTAAGGTACACTTTCCTCTTAATGTGATTTATTTGCTTGATATAATATTCAATATCTTTCTATCACTAATTTGAATTTCGCCAGGCAAGGTTGAAAATATACTCTAATTAATATTATCAGATTATAGACGGGGTCGTCCTCTCGTGCGATAAATACCGACACGACACCAATCCTGCGTATCAAATTTAATTCACCTCAAATAAAAAATGTGTTATTTTACACTCAATAAATATCCCAAAACATTTTAATCATAATATTATTAATATAATACGCAATTAAGTTGATGCAGCAAAATATGATTTAATAATTGTATTACTTAACTTATCACTAAATAATAGTAGAAGGTAAAAACATAAAATCTACAATACTAATAAAATAAGTGAATTTAATTGACTATAAAAGGAGTATATTTTATTGAAATTACATGGCCGGTATCGAAGTTTTTCTAATGCAATTTGATGCGCTTAATTGGAATTAAGAACCAGGGTAAATATGCTGCATTTCTTATAAATCGTATAAAACTATTAATTATTAGACAATTTGATGGATTTGTAAATATTTTAGTTTTAATGTGGTGGTAATACTATTTTTATGTATTTTGTCAACAAATAATGGCCTTGATAATTGAAATAATGTATTATATGATAATCATCAGTAATAAAATTTATTCAAATCGAATAAAGCATTCAATTGTTATCAATAAAAGAAATTTAAAAAATTGAAACATTGAAGACTATCCAGTATACATGGTGTCTCGTTAAAGTGGGTAAATGACTGGACCACAGATACCTGGGGCCAAAATATTATGATTTACACAACACATCTATAACGGAAAAAAATACGGTTAAGCGGGAATTTGTCTTCAAAATTTCTAATAAAATATTATTTATTTTATTAATAACAATTGAATACTTTGTTCTATCTCACTAAAATGTATAATTCATAAACACTAAAATAAAACATTTACTATGTTTTTACCACTAATATTTATTGTAAAATATATAAAATAAGTTACAACAACACACGACTTAAGTTTCGACTTTTAAAGGTCATTATCAAGTGCACAAATTAAGAAGAAGGTTACATTTATACAAGTACAATATTGGGAGAGGGTAGAAAAATTAATATGATGGGAATAGCGACAACGGATTAGGCGTAATTAAGAGATTACAGGTTTCTGAAAAGAGGTGTGTATATTAGATCGGTCTGCTCATTTAAAAGGTTTACAAGGGGATTATTATTAAGTTTAAATATTTCGGCGGATTCTAGGAGATTAAGCTTAGCACCTTTCGGACAGGAGTGTAAAATTTTAATATTATGGATTTCTGGGAAAGGATGATTACAGTCTAAAGCATGGTTAGCAAAAGTGCTAGAATTTTTGTTTAATCTAAAGGCGCGATAATGTTCCGCGTATCTGGTTTCAAAACTACGACCCGTCTGGCCTATATAAACAGAATTGCATTCGGAACATGTGATGTTGTAAATACCTGATATCTTCAAGGGACTGATTTTATCTTTAGAATTAAAATATCCTTTTTATGATGAATTTGCCCACCTAACGTACGAGAGAGAATTCATTTTTTTCTAAAGTCACTCTCGGAACAAATACCACATCAAACGTTAATTCTTACAAAAAACATAGGTAATAACAATAATACAATCACTGCATTTAAAATCTCACACCAAAATATACAAAGCATCCATAATAAAACTGAAGAACTTATGGTTACACTAAATGAGCTTAAACCAAATATTCTTTGTCTAGCAGAAACATGGTGTAACAAATATAATATAAAACGTTCACCTAAACAGATAGACTAAAATTACGGATTACACTGGCATTAATCGGCAGCACAGATGATGTGTGATTATTGTAGATGCGAAATATAAATGTGAGCGTGTAAATGTAGGTGAGTATTTTGTAGAAACCGAAATAGAATGTGCCGTTTGTTCTCTGAGAGAATTGAAATAATTTGTGAATTTCGCATTTTTGAGTTTTTTGAGTAATTCTGTGCGGTGATCTAAACATTAATTAATTAAGTTGATTACATGAAAATATATGCAAGAAACAATTAATTGATTGCATAACATCATTCAACCTTATTAATACATTAGATGAGCCAACAAGGATTCATTTCTCAAAAGTTCGATACATACATAAATTAATTATATTTTTACAAATTTTCCAGACGGTACTTGGTAATGTAGAAACATTAACTTAAATCTTTCTGGTCACTATTTCCAAATAATAAGAGTAAATATAAAGGAGCAGCACCGACATATAAATATAAGCGGGTAATAAATGATACTACTATTAATGAATTAAAATATCACCCACAAAGTACAAATTGGGAATTCATTAAAACTTAAGACGTTAATACAACTTTTGTTTATTTCTGGATCCATTTTTTCATAAATATAATATGTCTTGCCCCAATAAAACGAATAAAATAATAACCAAACATAAACCAGCTTGGATCAATATAGTCATTAAAAATTCCAGTAATAACTTAAAAATAACATTCCAACTTAAGATGCTAATTCCGACGCTATAAAATTAAAATATCGAAATGATAAAAACTCAAAAAGTTAATTGAAGATACTAAACGTAATTATTACAGTCGAAAGATACTTAATGCTCCTAATAAGTAACGCCGCATAGAAAGGAATATCATTCGCGAATAATTAAACGAACCTATGAAAGCAGGAAAATATGCTATTAGAAGCATCATCGAACAAATAGTTTATAATACTGGTCAAGTAGCAAACATTTTCGCAAATAATTTTTCAACTATCATAGACAAAAAATAAGGCAGCACTTTGGTGATAACGTGTCTGGTACTTGCACATCCTTTAAAAATCTATCAATTTATTTACAGTCGGTTTCCTACACAAAACTGCACAATATTATTTTAAATTTATAAGCAATTCCAGTTTGTCCTATTTATATTACAATACATCCATCACACTTCAACTGGTACACTGCGCTCTTTTAATTATTATCATTTTATCATTTCGTTGTTTGTTATTTTTGTTTCTTTAAATTATGTTTGAAAAATCTTGTTATTCTTTGCCTGAAGTGAGTTTTAAATTTTAGAAAGATTTTTCACGTATTCTAATTTATTCCAAATAGTTTTTTACCAAATGTTTCCCATTATAAAACAATTTTTATAGTAATTTACATTTTTTCTTTTTCAGCATATGGCAAATCAATTGTTCTTTATATTCATTGTTGACGGCTATGTCTTTTTATTCTGTTTAATCCTTTTTAAAAATCTGTATTGTTAAGAGGAATATTAATTAATCTGTACAATAATGCATATTGCAATAACAGTGCATCTTCAAGTAACTCAACAATCATGAAACTTCATAGTAGTAACATATATTTATTGACAAATTTTGTACATATTTACATTGGGATAGTGAATAATGAATGTGGTGTTAATGTATTAATTTGTCAAAAGGCTATCGACCAGAGGTCTTTCTGCCTTGTGCTGTCCAGTCATATAGCGTCAGTCGTTATTGCGTAAAAGGATGAAATGATGAAATGAAATCAAATATGGTTGAATTGGGATTTTTAAATTTAGGGTTTATACTAGGGTTTCTAGGCAGACAATATTGGGATAATATATGGAAGTTGAAAGGATTTTTGGAGAATTTTTATGATAGGAATCGAAGGGCTCTAGGATAGGGATAACTAAAGTGGTATCATAGAGGAGCTGACTTGATGGATTGTGTAGAGGATTAAGAGGATGTCGGAGTTTGGTTGAAACTTCATATTCAATCTGATCTTATTTTGAATCTACGCAATTTTTTGTATCGGTACAGGTTTCTTTAAAAATTATTTTATATGATAATGTGCTGTTACTATTTTTTGAAATATTTAATTCTAAAAAGTTTAAACTATTGTGTTGTTCTTTTTCAACAGTAAATTCTATGTGGTTGTTGAATGAATCCAAATGTTGTGTGGAAATGTCTAATTGTCTTAGTTATCGTGTCCATATAAAATATGTCATTTACATGTCTTATGCAGAAGTGCATATGCTTACATTCTGTTTGTTAGAGTAAATAATTTTCAAATTCATCTATAAATATCTATATTAATAATAGTGACAAATGCAATACTAGATAAATCTAATTGAGTAAATACAAGTATATTATTGTTAAACTCAAAGTAGCACTGGTTAATGTAAATATTTATTAAATCTTTAAGTTCGTTTTAATGAATATCTGGATTAGGAGCATTTCGAATCTCCTTATCTAAAATTATTCCTCTAATGTAGATATTATATTGCCAAATAATAAACCAACTAAACCGACCTAACGTCCTTCTTTCTACTAGTAGCATCCGTACAGATTACTTGGCAACTTACTTTTCGTTAAAAATGCCTCTCACTCGCCAAGACAATTTACAAATACCAAGTCTTTGACATTAGTAAACAAACTAAGGACATTACAGAATTTACAAACCAGCATGAACCTATTGACTTTCCACTAATACACTGCTGAGCACAAAATTAGGATCAATCCATTATTTGAAGTTATTTTAGAATTTGTAAGTGTTTTTTTCGGTTGTAACAGTCTACTAACCGATTGCTTGAATAAAAAGTAATTAATAGAAATATAAACAAATATTCAGACGCCGTTAAAATATATTACCCAATCTATACTAAATCTCCTTTCAGATAGATATTTAGAATTATCCTCTGACTGACCAAGTACAAACGACAACTATGCAGTGACTTTCAAATAACAGGCGAAACACACATGAAATAAAAGTTTAATAATATAAACAAAAAATATTTATAAAGCTGATACAAGAATACAAAAAGGATCATTTATCAGAATAAAATAAAAATAATTTTCTAATACAAAAAACTGACTATTCTCATTAAATGCAAGACCCACTTACAAACGAAACAATTAACGAAGCTAATGTAATAACCAATTTATTTGCAGATTATATTAAAGACAAATACACGATAAAAGCAAACTTTTCTTTCTAATGTTAATTACTGCACCTATATTTCAAACGACAACATAACAAAAGATGATCAATATAATCTTCTAAATACTAATAAAATACAGTACCTGGTTATGATAACATTCCCCGATCCACATTAAAGACTGCACCCTATCCCATAAACAAGTATATAACCCAAATCCTAAACTTCTTTTATAAAAATCAAATTATTCCCCACTAGTAAAAATAGGTCATAATTACTATCATAATCAAACAGGATGCCGACCCTTTAAATGTTTGTAGTTACAGCGCTATAACGCTGCTTGCAGTACTGGGGAAAATATTTGAAATTAATAAAATATTAATATATATATATATATATAATCTTTTTACATCTCTTATACCCTTACGGGTGTCGAGATTATTTCTCTTATAATCTTTTTATTATTTCTTTCCATTTCTTCCGATTTTTAGCCGTTTCTTTGGTTGTGTTTATATCTATTTTATATTTAGTCATTATTTCTGTAATTCTGTTATCCCATGTTTTGTTTGGTCTTCCTCTTCCTCTCCTGCTTTCTGTCTTGGTTTTCCATATTACTTTAGTTTGTGTTCCTTCTTTCATTCTTATTAGATGTCCATACCATTCCAGCTGTTTCTTTTCTATTACTTTGTTAATGTCTTCTATTCCCAGTCTTTTCCTTATCTCTTCATTTCGTATTCTGTTCATGATTGTTATTCCTTCCACTTTTCTTAAAAATCTCATTTCACTCGCTTGTATTTTTGATTTTTGTCTTTGATCTAGTGTCCATGTCTCTGCTCCATAAAGTAGTATAGGCCTGTAAAGTACTTTGTAAATTGTTATTTTTGTCCGTTTAGAAATCCTTTTATTGTCTAATATTGTCTCTTTCAAGTTATAGTACGTTTTGTTTGCTGTTTGTATTCTATTATTTATTTCATCTTCCATATCTCCTTTTTTGTTTATTACTATTCCTAGGTATTTGTATGCTTCAATCTGTTCTACGTGTTTCCCTTCTATTATTACAATTTTTTTTACCTCTTCTTTTGCTATAACTAATATTTTGGTCTTTTCTATGTTAATTTTCATTCCATTTTTTTTTAATTCCTTGTACCATATATCTATATTTTCCTGTAGGTCTTTTTCAGCTTTTGCTATTAGTGCTAGATCGTCAGCAAATGCGAAGTTTTCAATCTTCGTTTTTTCCATATTGTAGTACCCTATCTCTACTTTCTTTGTTTTTGTCTTTATGTTTTTCATTATATGGTCCAGGAATATTATAAATAGTTTAGGGCTTAGTGATCCTCCTTGTCTTAGTCCAATTGATGTTTTAAATTCTTCTGACTCTCCTTCTCTTGTTCTGACATAATTAGATGTATTTTCGTATATGCTTTTAATTCCTCTCCTTAATTTCGTCCCTATGTTTAACTCTTTTAGAATTTTCCAGATTTTTTCTCTTGGCATTCGATCAAAGGCTTTCTCCAAGTCAATGAAAGCTATCAGCAGTTTTTCTTTATTCATTTTTGTTCTATCTATTATATTTTTTATTGAAAAAATATGGTCTTGTGTAAAATGAGCTCTTCTAAATCCACTTTGGGATTTTTCCATATCTTTATCTGTTTTCTTTTCCAATCTGTGTGTTAGTATTGCTTCATATACTTTAGCTGTTGTGCATATTAATGATATTCCCCTGTAGTTGTTGCATTCCTTAGTCTCCTTTTTTGTATATTGGAAATATTATTGCCTTTCCCCATTCCTTCGGTGTCCTTCCCTTTTCCCATATTAGATTTAATATTTTTTGTAATAAACCTTCTCCTGCTTTACCCATGTATTTTAATTGTTCTGATTTTATGTTGTCATGTCCAGGTGACTTTCCGTTTTTAAATTTTTTCAATACTGTTTTTATTTCTTCTTCTGTTATCTCTCCTTCGTCCTCTTCTGATTTGTCCCTTTTATCATATTGTTCTTCCCTTTCTTCTTCTACTTCTTTGTTTTTCTCCAGCAAGTCTTGAAAGTGTTCCTTCCACCTTTGCATTTTTTTGGTACCATCGTTTATTATTTTTCCAGATTTATCTTTTATGTGAGTTAATTTTATATGTTTCCTTTTCTTTTGTTTTCTTATCATTCTGTAAAATAATTTCTGATTTCCTTTAAAGTTCTCTTCCAAAGTTGTTCCAAAGTCTTCCCATGCATTTTCCTTGGCTCTTTTAACCACCTCTTTGACTTTTTTCCTCTGCTTTGTGTATTCTTCGTAGTCCTCTGCTCTTTTTGTGTTTAAATATTTTTTCCATTTAATTTTTTTCTTTTTTATCTCTTCTTTTATTGTCTGATTCCACCAATGTGATTGTTTTCTATTTGTGTTATTTCTTATTTCTCCGCATGCCCGTTTTGTTGCTTCTGTAATTATATATTTGAAGCTTCTCCATAATTCTTCAATGTTCCTGTTTGTTGTTGTATTTACTTTTTCTATTAGTTCTTTAATATTACTTTGGTATTTTTCTCTTATTTGTATGTCATTTAATTTATCCACTCTTAGTTTTATTATTCCTGGTTTTTCCTTTTTCTTCTCTTCTTGGATCTCATTATCTTCTGTTTTAATGTTCGTTACCACTATATAATGATCACTACCTATTTCCCTTCCTCTTTTGACTCTTACATCTTTTATTTTGTTAACTTGGTTCCCCTTTGCCAAAAAGTAGTCAATTATTGATTTTTCGTTTCTATTTCTTTCAACTCTAGTGAATTTGTGTATATCTTTATGTTTGAATTTAGTGTTCATAATGGCCAATCCGTTAACTATGCAGAAGACGATTAGTCTGTTTCCATTATTATTTTTTGTTTCATCACCATATATTCCCATGATTTCTTCTATTCCTCTGTTTTTGTTTCCCACTCTCGCATTAAGGTCTCCTATTATATATGTATTCTCTATTGATTTTTCATATATCATTTGTAATTTTTGCCAAAATTCGTCCTTTGTTTTCTTGTTGTCATCTTCATTAGGTCCGTATACTATTATTATATTTGTTGATAATTTTTCTTCTTTCATTTTTACTATCATTATTCTTTCATCAATATATTCACAATCTGTTACTGTTTGCTCTATCTTCTTATTTATTATACATCCTACTCCTGCTTTTGCTCTTTCATTTTCTTCTACTCCACTATATGCTAGTATGTGTTCATTTTTTGTTCGTATGCTTCCTTTTCCTTTTCTTTTTGTTTCAGTTATTACTAAAATATCTAAGTTTCCTTTTTCAAATTCTTCTATCAGTTCTTTTTCTTTCCCTTTCAAACTTCTTATATTCCAATTTCCAATTAACTTTGTCCGTTTCTTTTCTTTTGTAGTCTCCGTTTTACTCCTCCTATTAACATTATTCTCTACCAGTTTTTTGATTTACCGTCATTTGTCCTCAGGGTCATTCCTCTTTCTTTATTATCCCATATATATTCTTCATTGTCTATTATAAGTTTTTGATATCCTATTTTTGTCTTTTTCCCCTTTATCTTTTCTTCTCTTGCAATGCTTCTTATCTCTCTTTGAATTTCTCTTTCTTTGAATGTTAGGCTTCCATAGTTTTTTTCTTATTTTCCCAAGTGTCTATCTCCGCTATTATCATTGCATGTTTTTTGCCTTCATTTACAACAAATATTAATATTAATAAAAAATATGCAACTAAATCTACAAATTAGACTTACTCATCTTCCCTTAACTATGATCACCAACAATAGTCAAACAGTAAACCTAGAAGGTCGTTAACAGCCATAGCCTTTGTCTACACGTTATCCCCTAAAATTTTGAATATTAGTAATATAATATGTTTGTATTGTGCCTCGATCATTATTACTGGTCCCCATGGTTGTTAATGCAATATGCATGTCAATTTGACTAGCATAGCTTAAAAATGTTAACAAGTGAACAGAAAACTTAAATTGCTAAATATTTTTTAGAGGCCATTCAATGAATGAAATCGCAAATAATTTGTTCGTGTGACAGTAAACACCAGTTCGGTCTTACATACATTAGTTTCAGGAAACTGGTTCTGAGGTCTCAAAGTGAAGTAGCTGAAATGCGGGAGATTATGGCTTATAAAATAATAACAGAAAATTACACGTTATCAACAAGAGCTGTTGGAGAAAATCCAGAAATTAATGCCGGAAAATCAGAAGTGCATGGGCTACTTAAAAGGAATGGTTTTAAATATTTCAAAGTTAAAATAACACAATAGATTTTCGCGGATAACCGGGGTCGTCGAATGGAAATTTGTAAAGATGTGATGGATAGAGTAAATATCAATTACGAATTTCTTCGAAATATTCTGCGTAAATTTTTATAATAGTCTTGATGACTTTTTCGTTTTATTTAGCTTGTATATTGTATAACACCCTTACAGTTACAACTCTAAATTCTTAATAATATCTCATAACATATTTATAAATTGAAAAAATGTACGAATTGGTGGGGGGGAGGGTGGATTCCACGCATTTTCTGGGGTGCGTCCGAAACTGGATCCATTATTTTCCTGGAAAAATAACATCTGGCCCATCTCTCTTCGGACGGTCTGGTCAATCTCGACGCGTGCTGGTGCATAAATTAACTATCTTATCATTTTTATATTATCGATGCAAGGACGAGAATTTATTCCCTTGTAAAAATTCCTTGTCTAATCCGAAGGTTCTGTTTAGTGACGAATCGACTTTCCCGTTACATGGTCGTCACAATCCTTCAGTATGAGTAGTGAGATACTGGTCTCAAGAAAACAAGCATCGAAGAATAAATTAAAGAACTTATTACTCCCAAAAACTTAACGTTTTGAGCGGAATTCTGGGGGACACAATTATAGGACCTTTTTTATTGAAGGGAATCTAAATGGCCAAAAGCATTTGGAAGTGGATCTGGATTTGGATCGAGTTTGAAAAGCGTGATCAAATCATTGACCAGAGCTTCACTAGGCCCGTTGTGCCCCCTGGCTGGGACAGCCCTCCGTTGTTCTATCACTCATTTAGCCACCCAAGGTGACGAGCAAAGGACATCACAACGCTTGGAGGAGTTTTCCTAATATTGGCCATGTTCGACAAGAGCTCCCCTAGCATGGACTCTCTAAGGTAGGCGAAAGCCGGGCAGGTGGTTAACACATGTTCCACTGTCTCGTATTCTTCTTCACATGCTCCACATATGGGGGTGTTCACTAGACCCACAGTTAACAAGTGTCTCCTTAGCTGACAGTGACCCGTAAGGATACCTGTAATAAGACGCAAATTATTCCAAGGCAGTCGCAGATAGTATTCAGATGTTTTCAGGTTGTGTGAGCGCATTGCTTTCTTGGCCAGTCTGCAGCCTGATGTGTTGTCCCAACGTTGTTTAAGCGTCTTGAGAGTGTTCTGTTTGAGGATCTCAGTGAGGCATTTCGGTGTTGGCGTGTTTGGGGGCCCGTCCGTGGTATCACTGAGAACAGATCCAGCTCGCGCGATCTTCATTATTATGTCCCTTAACCTAGCGGAGCTCAATACTGTTTGATGGTGGTGCTTATTTCAGGGATTCTTTTAATAGTCTTAAGGTGATCTTGTGACCACTCACTGCTAGTATTGCTGCTCTACTGTCTGTAAGGATTTGGATGTTCCTATCACGGATGTCACGGTGTAGGATTGTTCCGTGCGTGATGCCAACGATCTCTGCTTGCAGAGTAGTTGTGTGCTTCTCTAGGGTTATAGCTAGTGATAAGTCCATTTGTTGCGAGTAACTACCCGCCCCGGATCCTCTTTTGGTTTTGGAACCATTGGTGTAAATTCGGAGGGTTTCCCCACCCTCTACACTCCCGGTTCCTCTTTTTGTTGATACATTATAGGGCCTATTGAAGTCGTGGCAAGGTGTCAGATTGTCTGACTTTCTTCCAAGGAAGGGTGTCTTCTTGACAGCCTCCTCTAAGAGATGACAGTATCTACAAGGCCTGCTTTCTTTGCACCAGAGTTCAACTGAGTTTAGGCGCAGTGCTGCCACCGAGGCCATCTCCTCAACATATAAGTCGAGAGGTGGAAGGCAAAGTATTACTTCAATTGCTGCAGTGCGTGTTTTACGCATTGCCCCGATCGTGCAGAGGCATGCTATCCTTTGCAACTGAGTAAGTGGCTTGGCTGAGGTTTTCTGTCTGGCTTTGGGCCACCAGACCAGTGCTCCATAGATTAACATCGGTCTTACTACCGCTATGTACAGCCAAAGTGATATTTTGGGATATAGCCGACATGTCTGCCCCACAGTCCTCCGGCATTGCCAGAGGGAGACACATGCTTTTTTACATTTCATTTTGAGATGTGGTTCCCACGTTAGCTTGCCATCGAGGATCACTCCCAGGTATTTGACTTCCGACGACAATTTCAACCGGGTGTTGAGGAGCTTACGAAACTTTAGCTTACCTAGTTTCCTTTTCCTTGTGAAGAGGACCATTTCAGTCTTTGCCCGGTTTTTGGTTAGAGATTGGTTATTACACCAGTGTTTAATTATTTTGGAGGCTTCCTTCGTCAAGCTGCATATTACCGTCTCAAATCTACCCGTTAGCAGGATGGTTATGTCATCTACATATCCTATGGTGTGGAAGCCATGGTCGTTAAGCCGCCGCAGAAGGCTGTCAACACCTATGTTCCACAGGAGTGGTGAGATTACACCACCCGGTGGGCAGTCTTTAGCAACGATCTTTCTGGCAGTGGTATTTCCTAGATACATTTACTGTCACTGCCCTTTTCTCCAGCATGCTTTTGATCCATCCACTAACTGTGAGGCTCACACCATGCGAGGAGAGAGCAATTTCAATTTTTTGAAGGTCGTCTTATCGAAGGCACCTTCTATGTCGATGAACACGCCCAGGGTGAACATTTTGTTGTCCAGAGATCTTTCGATTCGGTCTACAACAGTGTGTAGAGCCGACTCCGTTGATCTCCCCTGAGTGTATGCATATTGATTAGCGTGAATCGGATTCGTAATCAAAACCGTCTCGCGAATTAATCTTTTGCACAATTTCTATAACGTTTTCAGGAGAAATGATGTTAGACTAATCGGGCGGTATGATTTGGCTAGTGCATAATTCTTGCGACCATGTTTCGGTATGAAGATAAATTCTACTTCTCTTCATGCTAAAGGGATGTATCTGAACGCAATACATGCCCTGAAGATTTCGGCTAGGTGGGCTGATAATATGTCCAGCCCCCATTGGAAGAGGGCTGGGAATATACCATCCAGGCCTGAGAAGCATTTGATTGCCCAGGTTATACGTGCCCCGTGAGGTGATCTGCCGCATCCCAATCCTCCTTGGAGGGGTTTGAAGGTATGGGTTCTGACCAACCTTCGTCGGAGGTGTCCGTACATCCTGGGAAATGGGTGTTAATGAGAATATTAGCTGCTTCCGAGAGGTAAGAAGAGCGACTCTCGTACTCTGGTTTTATGCAACCTATTTGTCGTGAGGGATCCTTGGAGATGATCTTTTTGAGCCTTGCAGCTGCTGACGTGGTTTCAGTGTACTCACAAAAAGACCTCCAAGCTGCCCTTTCTCTTTGTCTTATTAGTTTTTTATAGTTTTGTTAGATGTTTAGATTTCTTCGCTTTATTAAAGGGTTTTCTCACAGCTCTTCTAAGATGCTCGAGTTCTCCGCACCACCATGATGCAAGGCAGGAGTCCTTGTATGCGTTTATAGTGTTGAAACATATTTACTTAGGCTTCCACTGTATTAAGTTGGCCGGTAGCTTCGCATGTTTAGAAGACTTACAGAATATTAATATGGCCTACATCTGTTATCAGCACGATGGATGTGCGCTCATAATGCGGAAATCAAATATTTCCCCGACGTATTATTAGCACCAAATGAGACGTAAAATGGCCACCAAGTTGTCCTGATTTTTCACCAAATATATTTTTCTCTGGGGCCATATATAAAAAATAATTTATTCTCATCAGCATCAAAGAGCTAACAACGTGAATGGCATTAAAATTTCTTCAAGCCACTCAAAATATTACTCCTGCCACGCTAAAAGACATGCGACAAGAATTTGATGATCATCCAGGATATTGTTTGGCTCAACTAGGAGATGTTTTCAACCATTTAATAAGATAAACATTGTAGTTATTTGTTATTCGTTACGTTAGAATTATGTTTCTTAAAATAGTAATATTAAAATATCGTGTAAATGTTTCACTTTGATTTCTCATTTTATTAAAAATTAGAAATTACTGATTATTTCCCGTTGATAAGCCCATTAAAATAGGTGACTCAGCTATGCAAAAAACGAGCGTGGTACCTAAGTGGCAAGTTATGCATTCAAATGCCCGTATTGAAAATTTCAGATAAAAACGTGTATATACCAAAGGCTTTCTTCAGTATGGCACAGAGCTTTGATCTCTACATCCACTACATCCCTAAATTCTAATTGATTTTTTTTAAATTATAGATCTCTCAACGCCAGCATATGTAATTCCCTCTCCTGTACATTCATACCTCAGACAAATGTCATCTAAGAGGACAATATAACACCTTCGTTCATGACATATACAATTCAAATCCAAATATTTTAATGCAAGCGCGTATTGTTTACTATTTACTAATGACACAATTGTTATAGCCTATGGTAATTCACAGGGTCTGATCGACACACTCCAACACTAGTTGGCCAAGTGCAAAATATATATTAATTCTATTCGGCGATTATTATATAATGAGATGTTAAAATACAAGTGTAATATTACCTAGAATATTAGATAAAATCAAGACTAATAATGTATTACTACTATTTGTAATGTTATTAAATTATTGTGTATCGAGATTGATTGAATAACTGTCCAGGATTTTTAAGTGAATCATATATAATTATAGATAAAATCAGCTGTCAGTAATTCATAAGTAGCACTTTTATAATTATTCTATAGTTTTTAAAATCATTACTCTAAAAATCTAGGGATAAATAAACATATCGTATTCAAAAATATCGTAGCCCAATCTTAGAGTAAAACATATATATATATATATATTAAAAGTAAAAGCTAAAAATACTCCAACGTCATTTAAATTAACGCAAACTACTTAAACATTCTAATTAGAAATTAAAGGTTTAGTTTTTACGTTTTTTGTCCATAGTATTTATACCAATAGATAAATCATAATAGGTCTTATTAAATGTACATGTTTTAGAATTAACAACAAGGTAATCAAGTTTTCCAAATATGCAATAATAGGAATACTTCATTATTTCACTTTTTAAACGTTTTACTTATTAATAATACCTGTTCATTTGCATAGACATAAGGAATACATTGATTTTCCATCGAAATAATACTTAAACCTGAGCGCTGCTTATCCTATCTAATATGGCCAAATATTTTGAATTAAATTGTTTTAGAAATTTTATGTTTAGGATTTAATTGACGACAGTTCTTTAGATTAATCATATCAATGAAATCGTAAATTATAATATAGTATGAACATTTTTTGTTTAATAATTTAAAAACTTAAAAGTTATATTAGAGATAGTAAAAACTGTATTTTCAAGATTTATTATTTATTTGGCTTTCTCGAAGCTATGCACATTTTCCCAATCATTATTCATCAAATTTCTCATTTGTTGAACGTCCTCTAATTAGTTGAGGCAAATATTTTGTATGCGTCTTCTGGGTCGTAGTTCAAAACAATTTTAACTCTGTAGTTAATTAAAAGTAAGTAATGTAAACTGTTTTATTACAGCGACCGTATCTTACATATGTTCTTATATATTTGTTTTAATAATTAAGTTACGTGCAGTATTCAACTCCGAAGGCGTACAAATATTTTTGCAGATACGCTGTTCACCTCACAAAATATAGACACAAACAAAATACATCATGAGAAAGGATATACTTAGATAAATCATTTCTGCATAATTGTGTCTAACTGTGTTCGACACAAAATGTGTTATAATAAAATTGATTACCTATGAGAGTTCATCAGTATTATAAATTCACAAATATATGTGAAACTTTCAAACGACATCTTTATGAAAAGATTATTTTATATAGAAGTAGATTTGATTATCAATTCCTATCGATTTTGCAAATTATTTAATTAATTACAAACAAAAATATATGTATTGAAATATATGCATTTCTTATATTATATATTAAAATAATTTATGACGCCATCTCTCTTCAAAACTTATATTGAAGAGAAGTAATCTATTGATATAAATAGTTGTATATTATATTTACGTCTAATGTCGAATAATTTAGTATATTTATTATTATTATTATTATATTCTCTTAATATATACTAAAGGTTTTATTAGTAATATACTGTAAATATATATATATATATATATATATATATATATATATACCGTGTGTCCCGTTTGAAGACGCATCATAGGGAATTCCCATGTAAAATTTTCAATTGCAGTTTGTATCTCTATTATTGAACGAAAATTATCAAAATAAAATTAGAATGATTCCTTTATCTATTAAGATTATTTTGGAGGTTTTATTTTTGTTTCATCTTTAGTTTAAAGCGAAATATAGCTTAAGAAGTGTGAAGAAATTTTCGATAAAAAAATCCTCAAAATAGTAGTTGCTATGAAATGTCAGTGTTTGTCATCTAAATTGATTAAGCCACAAACACATAATTCAATTCAAAATAAGTGCTTACACCACAAAAGAAAAAGTTAAGATCATTAAATTGAGTTTTGGCAGACATTTGCGACTTATTTAGTATAAATTTTGAAACCTGTCCAGGATAATGGTTGTATAAACGACGAACATATTGTTAGGAATAAAGGGAGGAAATCTGAAGAAACTGTAACAAATGTGTTGCAAGGATAACAGTACATTTAACAAAAAGTGTAAGCTTATATTTACCGACCCCATAAAAGACAAATCATGAAGAACTGAGCAGTGGATCCTGATTCAAGATCTAAATTTTGTTAAATTATTGTGGAAAAGTGTAACGAGAATAAGAGATTTCCAAATAGTGTGTGTTTTACAGATGAATGTACTTTCTATTTGGTGTCTAATAATAACGAACAAAATAATCGTCAATGGTCTCAAAACATTCTTCATATTGTAACATCAAGAAGTGAATATCCACAAAAACTTAATGTATGTTTTATTTTTATTGAAAGCAAATTAAAGTATTTATCGGTTTAACTTTATGTTTATTCTTTACAAAGCATTCTTTCTAAATTTAGAATAGTATAATAATTATAATTTAACTGGATGTGGTTTTGAAATTTTGTAGAAAATAAATGAGAAATACTAAAAACAGTTTTATTCTGTTTCGGGAAATTGTACCTTTGAGTTAACTTGTTTCAACAAGAATAATGAATTTGTGCCTTTGAACTCGTCATCTGTAATTTTAGATGTTATACACTGACTTTTCAAAGCACTGAACTTTTCCTTCTGTGTTGTAAGCACACATTTAAAATCTAATTTTTTATTTGTTGGTTATAGAATTTAGATGACAAGCACTGACTTTTCACAGCAACTACTATTATGAGGATCTTATTATCAAATATTTGCTTTCACATTTTAAGGTATATTTTTGACTAAAAGTAAAGATGAAACAAAAATAAAACCTCCAAAATAATCTTAATAGATAATGGAATCATTCTAATTTTATTTTGATAATTTTCGTTCAATAATAGAGATACAAAGTGCAATTGAAAATTTTACATGGGAATTCCCTATGATGCGTCTTCAAACGGGACACACGGTATATATATATTAATGATACATAATAAATTGTAGTATAAAACATCGAAAAGTGTCATTAAAATAACAACCACGTAGTGCCATTATGATATTTATAAAAATATATTATTATGTTATATGAGTCAAGTAACTTATAGGTTAATCTATATTTTATTTCTTGTGTATCATTCATTTGTGTTTAAAATTTAAGTTCAGCAGAGTTATAAAAGTCGTAGCATTTACTAAAAAGCAAATAATAAATATAATTATTGTACTATTCGACCTTCGACCAAAATATAATATAAAATTATTTCTGTGAGTAGATTACTTCCTTTAATATACGTTCCGAAAAGAGATGGCGCTACACATCATTCAAATGTGTTAAATATGCATATATTGCTTATTATATTTTTTCTGTTATTCACAATATTTAATTACAAAATGTTTTTTTTGTGAAATATTCAGTGATGTTTTTAAATTAATTATGTAGAGTAAAATTCTTTTAAATTTTGGATCATTATTCATTTTTAAATATAATTTTAAACCGTTGTTTCTATATTATCGATGCAGAAATAATAATAAATACTAAATTTGCTACTTGTTTCATAAGGAAGATACGGGACTATTGTAATTTCTCTTAAGACTGTTAGCTGTAGGGTTCTTGGATATTTAGAGTTATTAAGTCCTGCGATCTCCTTTTACTTGTGTTAAATTTTATTTTCTAGTTATTAGAAATTTATGTGATTCATTATAAGAAGACCCTTTCTACTTGTCCCCTTACGTTGTGCAGAAAGATTTTGTGATCCTGTTATTTTGTGAATATAATATATCAATGAAAATATGTTTTGAAGTTTCCGTAGTTAAAGGGACCGCGGTGGCCTAGTGGGTAGAGTGCCTGCTCACGGGCCACACGGTTGTGGGTTCAAATCCCAGCCGGGCGGTGGATTTTTCTAAAGGAAGAATTCTCCGTCCGGATCCATGGATGTTCGTGTATGTCCCTCATTGGTATCACAACGGGCCTATCTAGGCCTAAGTGTGCATCTCTTCGCGGTGCACGAAGAGGTGCTGCCACACCAACCTAACCTAACCTTCCGTAGTTAAAATAATTTTGCCGTACTTTTCAAATCTTCTATATTAAAGGAAACATATTTTCGAGATCCCTTGAGCATAATTCGGCTATTTTTGAAATTTGTGTATCTGTACATTTGTTCTCTGAATAAAAATGAAAATCATAGTCTACTGGACAGAAAGTTCTAGCTCTGTAAGAAAAATTAAGAATATAGAATTGCCATAAATATGGTAAATATATTTATTATAAGTTTTGATTTGAGGTATTTCTGTCTTATTATAATTGTAAAACAAAGCAAGTTTATTTTAATTTAAACCTTCATCCGTAATAGCAAAAAAGAACATTTTCAACTGTTAACTTTTAGCTACAATACTTACGTAGTGATTGCTAATTGGCATTTGTCAACTGTTTAAATAGCAGTGACTCCATATTTTGTAAAACAACTTGTATACATATCACTTTATCAATATTATTCTTTTAAATCATTTATGTTTTCACTGTAAGTAGTAATAAATAATTATATATAATTTTATTTAATATATCTAATATGAGAGATGATGAGATAAGAAAAGAAACTCTGAAGGGGTGTTAAAATTAGGTTATGGGGTAAGTTGTTGGATTATAAATGAAAGGGAGTACGACTGGCAGAAGCGATTGGTAAGGAATTCAAGGATTAAAATAATAAAGTTGCGGACACAATTGTGTATTTTAACGGTTTTGGCAATAGTTTAGACTATTGCAGGTCATTATCAATTGTTGTCTTAACACTGGTCCGCAAAGGTCGAAACTATAATCGTTGAAATATTGTTTGCAATATTTTGTAAACGTGTTTATATTATATGTTGAATTGTGAAAACAAATTGTGAAACCAACCAAGTGCCTTTCTATAAACAACCCTTAATGTATTTATATTACATTTTCTCATTAAACTAAACTACCACGTAGTAGCGGTTGCCCTCATCATATTTATATAATATTATTATGTGGGGTAACTTTTCTTAAAATAAGTTAATCTGAATTCTATTGTATAATTAATTTGTGGCTAATATTTTGGTTCTATAGAGTTATATTATAAAACTAGTATAAAATACTATTATGTATTTATTAAATATAATTACTTAAACTAAATACGCCAGATTATATATATAGAAATATATGTTCTGAAATCTTTTGAGTGTCAGTCGACTATTTTAATTTCAGAATAATGGTATTACTTTTCTTTAAAAAATCAAAAATTATACAACATTTTTCAATTGATGTATATTAACAAACTTTAATATTTTTAATTTTCCATGTAGCTACCGGTTTTGGCCCTAGGCCTTTCTCAGGCAAAACTATAAATTTTTAACATAAAATTCTTATTATACTACTTTTTATATTATGGTGTGATATCATGTTCTGATGTGTATGAAATTTAATTTAACAATGTTTATATATAATTGTGATAAATGAAATGATGCTACATTATTTAGAGAATGTGCATCATTGAATTAATACATAAAACCCCAACCTAACATTTCACTCACTTGAATCATCATGATTAAGCTGATTTTCATTTTTATAGGTTTTATAGTAGTCGGAGTAGTCTTCGGGAATAACTTTCTTACGTAGGAGGAAAAGCCGGTCATTCTTTTTCTTTTTGGACATTGGTAATCGTGAATTATACTTCTGAGACAGGTTAATAGTATTCCAGTTTCATTTTCTTCCAGATTTTCTTTTTTCCGACAGAATAATATCCATCTCGTTAAATGTTTCTGCCGAAACGTCATATTTATATTGTATGATAAATGGCTTATCTTCTTGAAAACGCATCCTCTTAATATGTAGCCGGTTAACTCTTTCTTAATTTGTGTTTTATGTTGTGCTTGAAACAATTTCTTTTACAAGATTCGTAGGTCGTAAAAGTCAGATTCAGATTATGAATTTGATATGACCTAGGCTTGATTCTTGCAGTAGATAATAACAAACACCATTCACGAGTTGAATAAATTTCTAGATATGAATGACCGCATTCCATAAACTTTAAATCTACTGTTTTAATATGATTTATTCACCAGCATAAGGTACAGACAAATTTGCTTGTAAATTAAATGTAATTGCACTGAACGTGTTTCCTTTTTCTTCAAGAATTTACTTCTTATCCTATTCCTTCATCTCCATAGCACCTTATTCTCTTTTGGAATGTTTTTTTCATAATCTTCCTGTAGTATAGATTTATCAGACGCGGTGTTATAACGCCTATATATTGGGAACATTGATCTTTTTTAGGAATGAAGAAGGAGAGAGGTGGATCAAAATCATGAAAAAAATGTTGATATACAAATCTCGACACTGGGATGATATTCTTTGATACGCAGAACTCTTCTCTTTGTAATGTAAAATATAAATATGTAAAATCTATACATAACTGAGTTAGTGTCTCGACGACAATAGTGGGATTCCACTCGTGATCTTTCACATATAGCGTGGACTGTACTGTAGTTACGTTATAAGGCTTACTATCTTGTCTTTTATCATGGCCAACAAATAGACCACTAGCAGTAATACTTTCTACACATGTTTCTACAACTTGATGAGAAATGGCAAAAGTGGCGCAAAATATTTTTAAGCATACTAGGAATCTTACTCCGTCTGAATCTCTTAAAAAGTAGTGCCCTGATATACTTCTATTCTTAGACTTTGGAATAGATTTACTTCTTTGTACAGGCATATTTTGTAACAAAGAACTTAAATATATTTTCTGTTTAGAATACTCTCTCAATGTATAGTATTCTTGGCAAAGAATTCCTCTTTGATGTTCAGGAACGTGTTCATTGCATTTAAATCTGCATTTGGTACAATCGACACTCTGTGGTTTCTTTTCGGAAACTTTCTTACCAGACCGATTTATATATTCTTTTCCACTCAATCATAAATCTTTTACTACAGATCGTTTCCAACATCGTTTATTAGCTTTTCTACTTCTTTTTCTTTTAGCATCGGTTTTTACTTCATTACTGCTTAAATTCTCCTTACCTTTGCGTTTCGGTATTGTTTCACTTACACCCTCAACACTAGACTCATCTAATGGTACATAGGACTCTGAAGAATATGAAAAGAGTTCAAAGCAATCAGAATCATAGTTACTTGCTGGTTCATTGCGAAAACGGGAGGGGCCAGATACACAAAACTCGGTTTTGGTTGGACTGAAAATACAAAGGAAAATAATTTCTGTGGATTGTTACGGAAAGTAACTTGTTACCTATTGCTATGGCTTGAAAGTCTGTTTTTATATTTAGGAGCCTGGTAGTGTATTTGCTAAAATTAAAATAAATATTATTATATTATTGTACTTACTTTTACTACTTTGTTACATGTAGCGTTAATCTGGGCCATCTCTCGTAAACTACTTCTACGATCTATAGTACTGCTTTTGTTTTCCATAGGATTTATGCTTAAAATATCTAAGCTGTCAACATTGTTAATATCGTCTAAAAAAAGAGATATACATAAATATTAGATGGTTAGATAATGTTTGTTCTTGCCATTCATTTCACTTTGTAATAAGACTAACTGTAGCAATTTAAAACTTCTTGAAGACATCCTAATTCACTACTTAAACATAACGTATTGTATTGTGCATAGACATGAATTGTAACCTCACCTAGTAAACGGAATAATTCTCGGTCCATATAATTTTGAAAGCTCACTAAGTGATTACTTTCATTTTGAAGATACGCTTGATTGTTTAAATTTATCATTACAAGCAAGATTGAAATGGTTCCAATATGACGGTGCTCCACCTCATAACATGTTGGCTTTACAAATTATTTAAATGATGGTTTTCCTAACTCATAAGTAGGAAGAAATAAACCAATCCCAGGGCCACCTAGATCTCCCGATCGCGCGTTTTAGATTTTTTTCTATGTGGTTATGTAAAATACAAAGTATATGAAAAATCATATCAATTAGTGGAGGATCATAAACTAGCTGTTATTGAAACATTTAATTAAATTTACATGAGAATAGTCAAAAAAACCATAAATTCAATTTTAAAAAGATATAATTTATGTCATAATAATATTTGTAGTGGACTCTTTGACCATATTTTTAAATATTAAAATATCTCTCCCATTGATATAATGATAATTACAGAATTACTTTATGCTGTTGTTTCATTTTGGTTTATCTCTGTAAAACGAATAATTACAATTTTGCTATTATTATAAACAATTGCAATTGTTTTACAATAAAATTTAAAATGACTATAACTAACTTATTTTTAGAAATAACTATGTCGTATGCCATATTGGATTCAAGAGAAAAAAATACCTTTTGAATGAGGTCATAGCCAACTATGGTTTCCATTAAAAAAAATGTAAGTTTGCGTCATATCTCGGAAAATAATGGCGATAAAAATGTTCTGATTATTTTTTATTAATCTGTATAAAATTATCTAAAACTTTGTCATTTACAGTTTTTATCTGTCTGTTATAATAACCGAGATAAATTGATTTGATACAAATGACATTTTTTACTTTTTTCAAAATATCTAGTTACCCTTGACTTTTTTGAAACCTTTGAAAGTGGAATTTTATTCGTCTCGTAAATCTACACTTCTTTCCCTATTTAACCGTTTCTCTATCTCTAATAGTTTCCGAGATCCCTATAGAGAACATCGAAAAAAACTCACCCTGTATATATGTATACAGGGTCCTGCAACAGTGCGTCAGGCTTTCCTAGCGCCTTTCACGTTAGAGATAGAAAAAAAATTTTCGTATAAAAATTTATTGATTTAAAAATCTCTATGCCGTAAAATTATTTTCAAATATACAGGGTGTCCCAATTTTGCGGTAAAACAAAAGCAAACATTTTTTTAAATGGAACACCCTGTATATTTTTTCTTTTCTAATTTGGATAATATTTTATAACTTGAACCTTTTTCTGGTTTTTCATTTCGATATGGCATTTCCGAGTTATTGACGTTTTTCTGAAAAAAAATGTAAAAAGCGGAGTTTCAAATTTAAAAATTTTCACTTTGGAGGAACCCTGCCTTTGAATTAGACACGCCATTTTCTAAAATTTCAAAATGTCGTAACTCTTTTTTTTTTAATGGAATCATATATTTTTTTAAATTTTATATTATTCTGCATCTAATTTCCTACAAAAAATATTAAGCATACCCTATACCTAAAAGTGATATTTTTAAAGATATAAAAGAATGTATATTTCAAATGGTCCTTGAATACGAATTTGTTTTTGAATAGATAGCCATGACTGAAAATATGCATCTGTCAATTAAACAATTAGTTTGACATGTAAATCTCTCTGATATTTGCTGCAAAGTGATTCTCTCGTTTCGCGGTATAAGTAGACAACAAATTATCATCATGGATTTTGAAACGGGCGAACGGAGGAGAAATGTTTTAGGAACTTAGTCAATAGATTTGTATGTCCCTCATTGGTATCACAACGGGCCTATCTAGGCCTAAGTGTGCATCTCTTCGCGGTACACGAAGAGGTGCTGCCACACCAACCTAACCTAACCTAGTCAATAGATTTATTGAAATGGGAAGTGTGAATTACAAAAATCAAGAAAGAAGAAAGCCTATTATCAACGAGGAAAACTAACTTTCAGTGCTATTAACAGCAACTGAGCATCCCAACGTAAACCAAAAAGACATTGGTGAAGGAACTGGCATAAGCGAGAAGTCAGTACAAAGCATTCTGAAGAAAAATCGATATCATGCATACCATATTCAGCTTCATCAAGAACTGAGTAATACTGATTTTCAATTTCGTTCCGAATTTTGTATCTAGGGAAGAAAGGAAATTCAGGACATCCCATAACAACGCATCTGTCAACAGGCAATTTTCGCGAGTAATACCATAAGTGATGGCAATTTACTCGAATAAATTTTGTTTTTGCATGAAAGTTTGTTGCTTAGCGATTTTAATGAGAGCAACTGTCACGAAAAAATCACGAGCCGCCAGGCGAGTGATTTTTTCTATCAGTTGCTCGAATAAAAATCGCGATTAAGCAACAAACTTGAATGCGCTAAATACAAAATTTATTCCGATTTAATTGTCATCACGAATGGTATTTGGAAAGACTATTCCACGACTTGAAACGAATATCGGTGAATGGTTCAATATTTATATTAAAATTTTTATGATATATCTCCTGCAGTATTTTGGTCGAAAAATTCGGCATTGATTAAATAACACCTCCCTTATAATGATTTGCATTTACCTTTTTTAAATTATATGCCCAGTCATCATAATCGCGGCAAGAGTTTCCATTAAAGTTTTGCTAACAACTGGTAGTTTTTATCATCGCAGATTTCTTCAAATCGTTCCCAAACACACGATCATGTTTAAGTTTGATTTTTTGGTGCAGAACTTGTCACCGTCGCATTTATTATGGATGATGAAGTGTTACCAAACCTTTTGATTTTATAACCTACTTGCAACTGACATACGTAGAAACAACGTTTTTCGCTTTTTTTATCAAGGCTAATTCAATTCATTTGTCGGGAAATAGCTAACTTCAGGTTATTCAGGTGAATAAACAGCAACTTGGTGTTTTTTCACTTAAAAATTGACGTGATTGGCTAAAAAATATCACATGCCTCATTTTCATTGGCTACATACAATAGGAGTGGAATAGTCACTATTATTCAACTGATAATCCGCATGTTATGAGACAAGTTGATCATCAGCATCGACAGTCTTTGAATGTCTGGGGCGGAATTTTTGGAAACAATGTAGTAGGTCCACATTTCTTCGAGGGCCATCTCAATAGGCCTATGTATTTGCACTTCTTGAATTGAATTACCCGGAACGTTAGCTAATATACCCTAACTAACAAGAAAGAGGGTATGGTTTTAACAAGACGGAGCACCTGTCCAATTTTCGCAAGACGTGAGTGCATTTGATTTTTCCCAACCAGTGGATTGGTAGGAATGGACCAACCAAATGGCCTGCTAGATTGTTTTTTAAGGAACCACCAACAGCACCAATGAATAGGCATCAACGAATTGTTGAAAGGTCTTTTCAGCGGCGAATTAATTTGTGCCTAAATGAAAATTGAAGACATTTTGAACATTTACTGTAGTAAATAATTTTGTTATTTTTCCCGGCTTTGGAATAAAATAATGAATCGTATTATCTGTTTCTGTTTATCTCACATTGACACTTACTTGCATTTTGTTAGTTATTTTGCCTCAGCATGATCAACTCCGTACATAAAAGTATGTATAATTAAATGGTTATTTTTACGAAAACTATTAAATATCTCAATAAATATGGGGTTTAGATATATTATTATTTGCAAAGTTTGGCATTTCTTTCTAATTTAATCGAATAGTAAGAAAAATAATTGTTTTCGCCCATCTGGGTAGCGCTGAGCATAAATTCTTTAGGCTTGCAAACAATTAATTCCACCTTCTGCAGTAGCATGTATCACATCAATTAATTCTTCTCAAAAATTGAATTGTTTAATTGACAGATGCATTTTTTTCAGTCATAGCTATCTATTCAAAAACAAATCCGTATTCAAGAACCGTTTGAAATATAAATCCTTTTATATCTTGAAAAATATTAATTTTAGGTATAGGATATGCTTAATATTTTGTGTAGGAAATTAGGTGCAGAATAATATAAAATTAAAAAATATATATGATTCCATTTAAAAAACAAAAGTTACGACAATTTGAAATTTTAGAAAATGGCGTGTCTGATACAAAGGCAGGGATCCTCAAAAGTGAAAATTTTTAACACTGGTACCTAAACAGTACTTATAACCAACCCTAGGAAAAATAAAATTTCTTAAATTTTAAATAGAACATCAGAATAATTTTTTTTGTGAACCTTCGCTTTTTACATTTTTTTCAGAAAAACGTCAATAACTCGGAAATGCCATATCGAAATTAAAAACCAAAAAAAGGTTCAAGTTATAAGATATTATCCAAAGTAGAAAATGAAAGAATATACAGGGTGTTCCCTTAAAAAAAATGTTTGCTTTTGTTATACCGCAAAATTGGGACACCCTGTATATTTGAAAATAATTTTACGGCATAGAGATTTTTAAATCAATAAATTTTTATACGAAACATTTTTTTCTATCTCTTACGAGAAAGGCGCTAGGAAAGCCTGACGCACTGTTGCAGGACCCTGTATATATACATTGTGACATTCATCAGAAATTATATCTATCATTAGACTTGTATAATATATAATAAATAATTCAAGTTATTTTGTTTAAAACAATACTTTCTACCAACAAATTTTCGGTTGCCCAATGTGGTGAAACTTAGCCCGATTATAGTCATCCCAAAATTACGGTTTAATGACCCTCTCATAAAAAATATGTGGATGACTTTGTGTGAGCATTCCCTGTAGATAAAATACAGTTAACTGTGGATATTTTTAATCAATATAAAAGAGCCATACAATTTACAGTGGGGGAGGAGGGTGACTTTAACGTTTTCTTCCTTGACACCAAATTCAAATTTTGTTCGTTCCTCGCTCGTGTTTTTAATCGCCAGTTCGTGCAAAAAAGTGATACTTTATTGCACGAACTGGCGATTAAAAATACAAGCGAGAAACGAGCGAGTTTTTTTAAAGCCAAGAGTGCAATAAATAAACTTTTTACACGTGTGCCTTACAAAATTTCATCTTCGATCGTGCAGCAATTTTCAAAGAATATGTTCATATGAGTAATATTTTAATGTCAATTCAATTATACAATGAATGAAAGCATATTTTACCCACGGTGCATTGTTAAAAACGTTACTTAGCAAAGTAAATAACTTGCACAAATGTCAGTCGCCATTAGTATTTGTGGAAGAAAGATTCGCTCTATTGTATTAAATTATATCTTCAGAGTCCCCAAATCTGCCATTTCGTTTATATTTTCAAGTTTAATGGTTATTTGTATAAGTTAATAAAAATTTAAGTTTTTCGTTGAAATTTTGTGCTATAATATATTCATCTGTCAGATTTGACAATTCGGTGCAATAAAAACAATTTGACATTTCCGTGCAATAAAAACTTTAAAAAAAACACTAGTGCTTTAAAAAGCCACTTTTACAACGAAAAATGATGCAAAAGGCGTCTACTTTCTGTACGATCGTAGATAAATAACTATATTGACAGAATCGGTAATATACCGATTTACTATTGAATCGGTTTTCCAGCCACCTTGTTTTTTGAGCACAGATTTGCTTGCACCATTATTGGTAACATAGTGGTAGATTTACGTCTAAAAGAATGGCCTGTATACAAGCGAATATCAGGAAGCTTTGAAAAATTAGCAATACGTCTGGAAACATCTTCTAAATTATGAATCCCAACACGCTGCTTTGTGCATTTTTTTTTTTGATAATTAATAAAAAACTCTGGTGAGGTACATTATTTGGTCTTAATGCTGAATATTTTAGGAAAATATCGACTGCCAGTCAGTCAGACATATTCAGAATAGTGAAAATCCGATCACTAGGAGTCTTTGTGTCTCGAAGTGTCCCAATAATAACATCTTTACGAAAACCAACAATTCATGCAATTAATTTACTCGGCACCTACCAGCAACACCAACTACCACGACAACCTACGAACCACAATAGATAGTGTATATACAGTGTGTAAAGTGATGGGGTTTCCCATTGGGAAAACTTTTTTAATATGAATTTTAGGAAAAAAACTTATTCTTTATAAAAAAATTGCTTGCTTCAAAACCCCTTATGGTCAAAAAAAAATCCAGTTAACACTTAAGATAAGATAAAAAATTGAAATTATGTCGAATTGTTGATTTCAAATATGACTGAAAAACTCGGACTTAGTCATATTTAAAATCAACAACTCGACATAATTTCAATTTTTACTTTCCCTATATACGACGTATATTTAGGGAAAGTATTGTTTTCGTGTTTTTTTTTTTTGAATTTTTTTTTTTTGCGGAAATATTCGCCCTGAGTCAATTAGTTTAATTTCTGCAACAAAAAAATTATCTGTGTGTGTGTCTGTCTGTCTGTCAGTGGGCACTGTATCTCAAAAACGAATGATCAGAATTGAAAAGCTTTTGGTGAACAATTATAGACCGGAAGTGGATGTTTATTCGAGGCTTTTTTTTGTTTTTTCGTGATATTTTTCTAATTATGGAAAATTTTAAAAAACGGTTCGAACAAAAGTTAAAGGGAATGAAAAACTGAATAACTTTTATTAAAACATATTTTTCATAAAATTCTTAACTTTTGAGAAAAAAAAATAAACATTGAAAATTTTGACATTTTTTGCCAATTGCTAAGAAATTATTATAGTTACATAAAACGTGTATTACAAATAATTGTAGAGAATTCAAAATTGAACAAATCATTAAGAATAGCCTTTTTGCGTAAACCTCATAGTTTTCGAGTAAAATATAAGGAAAGTACTATGATGGCCACATCACCATTTTATTTATCTTATCTTAAGTGTTAAATGCATTTTTCTTTGACCATATGGGGTTTTGAAGCAAGCAAAATTTTTTATAAAGAATAAGTTTTTTTCCTAAAATTCATATTAAAAAAGTTTTCCCTATAGGAAACCCCATCACTTTACACACTGTATAAACTGTTGAAATACTTCAATTATATATTCCTTTTGGAACAAGTATTGATCATCTGGTGTTACCTTAAAAAATTTACAAGTTTCTCACGTTCAAAAACCTTTGCTTGTTTCGCTTTATAATCCACATGATAATTTTTCAAAAACATTGTAACTTTAGAAAATTTACTTATATCTATTCCTTCATGAATTCGCAACGTTGTTTTTAACATAGAGTAGAAACTCCATAGGGATGAGCTCATATAACTCAGCTTTCTCACCAAAGTAGCATAAAAGAACATCTTCGGTAACGTACTTTACATTTTTGGAAAATCGCCATTCGTGGAATTTCTTGTATTCTTTCTCGTACGCCGATTTTGATTTCATTTGTAACAACGCACTATCCAAAATACGCGCTTCATTTATTTCCTCTGGAAAATCGATCATTATTGCTGCCAACACTTTTTATACTGTCAATTGAAAAATTGTAAATATATCTCTATGGTACGAAACACAATGCAACTTTACTTATTTATAAATTTAAATACAAACGAATTTCAAATATAATAAATTATATTAGAAATAAGAAATGAAATAAAATAATATATGAAATTAGGAGATCAAGCTACATTTAAATCTTCTGAGATCTTATAACGATATCTCCTAAGATTTAAAGTACCGTTTGATCTCCTTATTACATAATATATATTAAATAAGTAATTGTGGAGGAGTTACAATTTTATATACTCGTATTTCTATTTTTTTAAATATATTAATTGTATAAACATAATAATTTATTACTATTTTAACTGAAGATCTACTTTTACATTATAACTTATTAAAATTTCCGTTTCGAAAATTTCCTTTTGAAAACGAAATTATTTTGATACTACGTTTTAAATTGTTCTGCAATTGCGAGCGGTGCAGTACGCAACTTAATTACACAAAATTAAAATGGTTGTTATGTTTGTTTCTCGTGCAGGGAAATGGCTAGCTACTCTCGCAATTTTGTATATAAAGGGGGGCAATTACTTTGTACGCTAGGGTAATTGAGAACAATCAGTTGCACTTTAAATATTTGCTTTAACAAATATTTTTTTTTTCCAAAAAAGAAATGGAAACAAACTATCTACAACAGTTTATGGCTAAATACTGGATCATTCTTCTCTAGCTACCTAGACGTTTGACACCGCTATTTATTATTAATTATAAAAAATGCAATCAACAACCAAAAAAGTATTGCAAAAAGCATTTCAGAGTTGTTTTTATAAGTTGAAACCACTATCGTAATTGTGAGCTTCATAATAGTCATCACTTCGTCATACATTTTTCAATTATCAATATATTTGTATTAGTTGTTTTTTTTTTTAATTACATACTCCACTTATCATATGAAACAAAGTGCGCGTTTTTAATATAATTACGTAAGGCATTTGTTACGAATTTGCGTAATGTGCCGTGCCCGGCCGCATTAAAATCTAGTGTCCGGCGTGCAACGTCATTCGATGCGCCGTGCACGGCTCGCGGTAAATGAATCTAGTGTTCGGGTGTGTGCGCGCGACAAGTGAAAACACAAGACAAACATTATTAATACAATCGGCGACGCGGCGTTACTTGTACCATTCAGTTTGTAAAAGTTAATATTTATTAATATACACATATTTTCGGCAAACAGCCGCAAGTCATTATTAATATAAATAGTTTCGGCAACCAGCCGCAACAGCATTATTTAATTACAAAATTGAAGTCTTGAAAAAATCCGTATTATTTAACTTACGTATTATTATATTGAAAGTTTGTTTTGTAAATGGATGAAAGTGGTTTTGAAAAGTTTCCGGACTTAATTAATAACATAATGTGCCTTTTGCTTGGAAGTTACTTAATGGTCTCTTTTTTTAGAGCAAATTTTCTTTGTATGGATTATTGAAATGAATTTTATTAAACTACCGTTGCTTAATTAATTGCAGTTCTTAGTTGAAAATTTACAAAATAATGCGATTTATATATAACGTGTTGAATTGAAAATTTGTACACAATTTTATATTTATACTGTACAAATATAATAAAATAAATAATAAAACTTTACAAATACAAAATGTTTTAAATAAACATATGCACTTTACGTTTATTAACAAACGTGTATATTTATCTAATAAAGGTAAATAAATATGTTTTTTACTAACTTTTAACAAAACTAAATAAATATTAAATCTATTAGCATGTATTCAGAGTCTGAATAGTGATAAGTGAATATCGTATATATCATATACTAGTAATATTTAGGATAACCCAACTAAAGTATTATTACTTATATGTATATATATTAAAGATAAGCGAGGAGTACGTTTATCTGAAATTAAATATTTAATCTAATAAGGAATACAAAAATAATTCAACTTTACTTGAACTTATTACCACCGGCATTAAGTTATACAGGGTTATTCACGCTATACGGCACAGAATATTGTGGCCAAAATACGTGACTTTCAAAAAGTTTCACTTTGGGGATATATGGGCGTCTATTAGGGCTACTTTTTAAAATTACTTTCATAATATACAGGGTGTCCCAAAAACCCTAAAAGTATCAAAGTTGTGTTTTTTTTAATGAAACACCCTGTATTTTATTGCATTTTTGGATCCTTCGATAAAAATAAGTGTGTGTTTTAATAAGGTTTTTATTACATAAACCTTAAGGTTTTTGAAATAATTTGAATTTTGTAAAAATGTAACCTAATTTTCATGTTTCAAATACTTAAAAAATAATTAAGTTATGCATACCAAATTTACACTGAAATGTAACAATAGATCATATTTTATTTTCCAAGTATAATAAACTTGACATCTTATGCCGGGTGTAAAAAAAAATGGAATTAAACAAATGAGAATTTTAAATGGCTATAACTTCATTTATTTAAATGGAACTGTATATTTATTAATTTATCAGCAAATGCACGTTTTAATTACCTTTCGAATGGTATTTAAATCTTAAGTATTAAGTCTTCTCGTTTTTGCAGAAAACGCCAAAATATTGTTCATTGAACCGTTTTAGTACTTTTAAGTAAACATTTTTATGTATCTAGTTTTCTATGGTATTTAAAAACGTCAGATAATTAATTTAGTCTGTCATTTTAGTTTAAAAAGCCTGTCTTTTGTTATAGTTGTCTTATTTTGCACGTTTGTGTTAGATCGTTAGTAATCGTTATTGTTTGAACATCGCTGTTGTATTTTTTGGTAAAAAATGAAGATTTACTGAAAAGAAGGGGTTATTGGCATTATTTTCATGCTTGGAGAATGTCATCAAAATTGTTTATTGGCTTGTCGAGTTTATACTTAAAGGTTTCCCGAAAGAAATCACCCTAAGCCAGCCATTTTTGAGAGACTATTGAACCAGTTTAAAGAAATTGGAAGTGTCAGTTATAAAAACCGCAGTATAAGAAAATCTGTGTAAATTTTCATTTTTTACTATGACATACAACAACCATGTTCAAACAATAACGATTACTAACGATCTAACACAAAAACGCAAAATAACACAGCTATAACAAAAGACATCCTTTTTAAACTAAAGTAACAGACTAAATTAATTATCTGACGTTTTTAAATACCATAGAAAACTAGATACATTAAAATTTTTACTTTAAAAGTACTAAAACGGTGCAATAAACAATATTTTGGCGTTTTCTGTAAAAACGAGAAGTCTTAACACTTAAGATTTAAATACCATTCGATAGGTAATTAAAACGTGCATTTGCTGATAAATTAATAAATATAATAAGATGTCAAGTTTATTATACTTGGAAAATAAAATATGATCTATTGTTACACTTTAGTTTAAATTTGGTATGCATAACTTAATTATTTTTTAAGTATTTGAAACATGAAAATTAGGTTATATTTTTACAAAATTCAAATTAATTCAAAAACCTTAAGGTTTATGTAATAAAAACCTTATTAAAACACATACTTATTTTTATAGACGGATCCAAAAATGCAATAAAATACAGGGTGTTTCATTAAAAAAACACAACTTTGATAATTTTAGGGTTTTTGGGACACCCTGTATATTATGAAAATAATTTTAAAAAGTAGCCCTAATAGACCCCCATATATGCCCAATGTGAGACTTTTTGAAAGTCACGTATTTTGGCCACAATATTCCGTGCCGTATAGCGTGAATAACCCTGTATATACACATAATTTCAGAGGCTCTTAACTGTATTTGTTTGGAAATTATGCTAAAAGGATTCATACACATATTAGAGAGTTCGAAAAAATATTAATTCGTTTTGCTTGTTAAGACGATTTATTGAGAACTGAAAGATTAATTTTCAACAATTTTCTCCCATGCGCCTTATGTTTACAGCAAGTTAAATTCCGAATTATGAATAAGAGTTTTTAAAAAGTAACTTTTATTTATTTCACAAAATGATTAATTGTTGATTACAATTATCGATTATCGTTCGTGATTAGACGAAGTACGAGCGGAACGATGTTAGTGTTCATGGAGATTTTATAGATGGGGCATCATAACACCGCCGGTGTAAGTGCGGAAACATCCTCCGGTATGACTCATTGTTTTTCACAAATCGTTGGTTCTTAGTTGGATTGGTCCGTGGTTGAAGATTTCTTTCTCCAGATAAAGAAACATTTCTCATTCCGATTGTATCTCATGAGTAGTTTGAAGAGGCCTGCGATTAATAATACATAAATAATTATGGTCCAAATGGAAGAAGGTTGGCTATGGTATTGTATTTATTTTAAAATGTTAATGTATTAATGTCGGCCAAATCAAATTTTTAAGTATATATCTCTATATATTCATTTTTTAATATGGAATTATGGAATTTATAATTATTTTTTAAAACTGTATTTAATTTCTCTTTTAATTTCTGTAAATTTACTTAACGAACTTCGCTTTAATTATAATAAACTTTTAGAACTAAAGTGAATTTAGTTAAATCGACTTAGTCCCTGCGAATGAAACTTCTAGGTGTTATACATGTATTCATTCACACCCCGTATATTAACCTGATGCCTAGGGCTTCCTGTATGCCATAAGATTTGTAATATTATACACCCGGCGAGGAACAGGTGGTCGAGTAATCTTGCGGATTTAAGTTTCCTGAATTCATTAACATGAATTATGGTCGCGCTATATTTAACCTATCTATTACTCATTCCATTTAACAACCCAGGAAATTTTCTCATATTATCTGATTACTATAATAAATATACTTATTATTATTATAAAATTAATACAATTCATACTACATAGTACAAATAATAATAACTAAAATTTTATTACTATATTATTTTAAATTATCTCTGCAGACAGTTCGATCGCAATTCCATTTAGTTAATAAAAACGGCACAAAGTTCAACATTTTACCTTTATCCTAATGGAAATCTGAAATTTTGTAATCTATAATAACATTTCGCTTCCATTTCTTTAAATGTGCTTCATTGATGAGACTGTTTATGAACATCTTTATGTTTGTGAATTTCGAGGGATTGTAGCACATCCATTTTATTTCCTTTGTCCACGAAGTGTAAAATCGTCAAAAGTATGCCGATATGATGAGATGATTAGCGAAAGTTAAATCTTTGCTTTTAAAGGGATGTTAAATGTTCTTGACTTTTTTACCTCATATGGCCTTATTTTGTGAATATACCTAAATATTGTTAATTTAATAAACAAATAAAAAGTAATATTAATTTATTTACTATTAAAAACCAAATAAGAAATAATTCACTACACCAACAGTTAACTTATTTACTAATTTACAACTAATTTAACAACATTCTTTTTAAATCTTTCCACGATCGTACAGGTGTTTTAGATTTATTTAACGCTGTCCAAAATTGAACTAAAAACAATAACATTGACTGAATTTCAATGATACTCGTTGAAATTGTTCCCTTCAATGCGCGCATGCTTGTAGCTTATAACCAACCTTAAAAACCTTATAAAAAGAAATCCAATGTTGTTAAATCGCTCTCTCGAGGCCAATTCTTTTCACTAAAATCAGGCAGATGATTAATGGTTCTTTTAGACTACAACATTATCTTAAATACTAATACATTAGAGTGAGGAAAGGAGTCACTAATTATTTCACGTATTGCTGCAATAGTGATACTTGAACGTACGTCTTGTTTTTTGGATGACCATCATCATTAATCCACTTTTTCAGAATTTTTCAATTACGTTTTTTACAATTGACAAAGTTAAGTCACTATTTCGACCATATTTTGTACGAAATTTATTTGAACCTTAAAAGTATTTCTGAGGATGAAGAAAACGGCATGGCAAAACTCCCTTTCGCAGAAAACAGAGAACAACTACAAAGTATATAAAGAAAAAAGAAAACACGTATAGGAACTATTAATAAAGGAAAAGAGAAAAACATGGAAATAATTTGGAAAGAAAATGGAAAAAGGTAGTAAAGGAAATCAAAAACTTTTTTATAAAGTACTTAAATCTTGTACAGAGACAAATAAATACAATACAAACCAGGTTAGAAACAAAGAAGGGAACCCACTAACAGAGGAAATGGAAATAATGGCGAGGTGGAAAGAATATTTTGAGATATTACTGGGGACCAATGAAAAAACAACAGATGGGGAACAACAGATAGTAATAGAAGAGGAAGATGATGATACGAACGAGAAAATTAAAATAGAACTATTACAGGAGGTAATAAGAAATATGAAGAATGGAAAAGCACCCGGAGTTGACAAAATTACTGCAGAAATGTTGAAAAAATTGGAGTAAAGAGAACAGAGATATTACTAGACATATATAGCAAAGCATGGCAAGGAGACAAAAAAGAGTGTTAAAACTATAGAGGAATAACATTATTGCATACAGCTATGAAAATATTTGAACAAATTATTGACACCAAACTGAGAAAAATCATAGAACCAACACTTCATGAGGCTCAAAGTGGTTTCAGAAAGGGGAGAAGCCAAGACCACATCTTCACTCTTCAACAAACAACAGAAAAATTTCAACAACAGAAGAAAAATGTGTACCTCAGATTCATCGATATGGAAAAAGCGTTTGACAGGGTGAAAAGAGAGGACTTAACAGCAAATTAATTAACATAATAAAACAAATATACAATACAAACACCAACGTAGTAATAAGAAACAACCAACATTCAGAAGCTTTTAGAACAAACGAAGGATTAAGACCAGGAGGAGAATTGAGCCCAACATTGTTCATCACATACATAAACGAAATATTAATAAAGTGCACATATAAGACTAATAAACTACTAATCGGATATAGAAATATGCAAAGAATAGAAATCTCAAAAGGGGCATTCGCAGACGATATAGTCAAAATAGCTGCTGGGGAGAGAGAACTTCAAGAAAGCCTAAATAGATGGAATGAAACACTGAAGGAATGTTGAATGAAGATAAATAAAACAAAGATAAAGATAATAATGATAGGAGAACAAATAGGTATGAATATAAAGATAGAGGACACATACATAGAACAAGTAGATACTTTTAGATATTTAGGAGTAGAAATAACAAGAAATGGAAAACAGAAAACAGAATTGAACAGCGAATAGAAAAAACTATTAAACTTTACTACGCAATGAATAAGACGTTCATTTACAAGAAAGAAATATCTTACAAAACAAAAATAAAAGTATACAAGGCAATATCTAGACCGGTATTGACATTCGGATGCGAAACCTGGACACTGACAAAAGGAGAAAAGAGAAAAATACAGGCGATATAAATACCTACGGAGAGTAAGAGGAGTCACAAAGATGAACAAAATGAGAAACACGGAAATTAGAAAGGACTTGGAAATAGAACCCCTGGACGAATTTATAGAAAGAAGACAGCTTAGTTGGTGGGGACATCTACAACGAATGGGAAGCACAAAGCCTGTGAAACAAATATGGCAAGCAAGAGTAGGAAAAAGAAAAACGAGAGGAAGACCACGACAGACCTAGGATAAGGTCATAGAGGAGATTCTGGAAAAATGAGGGAAAACATGGGCAGAAATGAAAGGACTCACAAGAAACAAAAAATAATGGGAAAATTTTGTACATACGAATAATTAACCATGACACAACTTACCCCTACACCATCATATGGTAAATAGGGCTTTTAGATTATATTAATATATAATTTATGTGTTTTTAGTGTTTCTAGTAATATTGTCTAATTTTAAGTAACAGTCAATAACGCGCATTGCGTAAATTTGTAACATATACTTACGTTCTTATTTATTACTATACTCTCTTCCTCTAACAAATTAGATATTGAAATGTAAACTAACACAAATTAGATATTTATTAAAATAATTAATTAAGGGATAAATATTATATGTCCAGAGCTAAATTCAAACTCTTTTCCTTTTAGTAGGTATTATCCATTTATTCCTATAGCTGTCACTAAAACAGCATTTTATAGACAAATTATATTTTCTAATCATACTAATCATTGGATTAAAACTAAATGAAATACTTATCTTATCCTTATGATATAACTACAATTTACTTTGACGAAAATGAAAGTATAATTTATTTATGTTTCTTAGCTGATTTATGGTTAGAATTTGGCTTAAATCATTGGATTTATAAGTTTCAATGATTCTGAGAGGAATTAGTCGTTTTGGCTATCGGTCGCGATTCGTTGGAGTGCGCTATTTTGTAGGTTGGCGTTTGCGGGTAATGAGATATGCTTGTTGCATAAAGTGTATTTTTACGTGCGGGTAGTAACTTTTGTTAAGATTTGCAGTATGCTTTTCTATCTCTTTTGTCCCGTAGTTAAATCCTCTTGGTGTAATAGTGTTAGAGTTGGTCATTTTTCTCCTGGCAGCTCATTTGTCATGCTGAGCCGCGCATCGTCTGTTTATTAGTTGCGCACCGTCAAAATTAAAAAAAGATGCCATTATAGCTAGAAAGATGATCATCAACCACACTATCACTGCCAGGCAACCATGTTAGTCAGCACGCAAGGGTGAACCGATCGCCGCCGTCAGTACAGGTTTGCCAAGTCGATCAAGTCCAGTTGTCTGTCACTAAGATCAGCGAGACTGCGCTCATTAGGTTAATTTAGTGAGAAATTCGTAGCGAAACTATTTGCGAACTATGTATCTTGGACTTTTAAACTAGACCTAACACTCAAATCAAAAAGTTCTTTACGAGATCGATCGAAAACGTCGACGACGTTAAAGCTTCAATCAAGACAGATCTCGAAGCGCAAATCTTTGTTGGGTTGAATGTCTGTAGCAACATTGCAAGAAATATTGCTTAATGCATAAACGCTAAACAGACGTTAGATAATTTAAATATTTTTAACTCGAATTCTAAGCTCTCTTCCGCCAAGATTACACCACTTCCGTGCAGCTTGGGACAACGCGCAGCAATAGACAAGAATCTGCCTAAGCTAATCGAGCAACTGAGAATGGAGAACCATTGACTTACCGCGAATAGGCAAGTAACAAAGACATTAACGCGCTGTGCACTCGTTTTGAAGGCGCACAGCAATACAGGGAAGCCAAATACAAATCCAAAAGGAAACTCGGGCGTGGATTGCTTCAAATGTGCAAGGGGAAGCCTTATGCAAAGTGCCTGAACTACAGTAAAACTAACTACGCGTGCAACAACTGTAACCAAAAAGGGCATTTTTCTATGAATTCCCTAAGGGACACTCAAATCAACGCAACACTAAAGATGATGTTAAAACTCGCCGCACATGCATCACTGCAGCTTGTCATCAGCCGCGCTCGAGGACATTAACCTGAAGGACGACAGCAGATACTTCTGGTACTTGGACAGTCAAGCAACTAAACATTTGACCTTCATACGAGGCTGGTTGATGAACTACTCGATTCTTGAGGAGAAGGTTATCATTACCATTGGAGATTCAACAAAATTGCAAGCCATTAGAGTAGGCAATGTAAAGCTAGATGTATTTGACTGAACCACTAAGCAGAAGGCAGAGCTATCCAACGTCCTTTACGTCCCCAAACTAACTTTTAACCTGTTTAGTGGCAAAAACTGTGAACAAAGATTATATAGTCATTGGACAGAAATCTATAGATCATTAAGACCATTGTCAAGAAAGAGAAGGTATCAGAACGAGAGGAACAAATTTATATTTCAAGACCATCTACTTCTTAAAGAGCAATGACGAAGCCACAAGAAAATTGGGATCATTTTCCAGGTTGGTCTAAAACCAGTTCGGAAGAAGGTTGAATTGTAAGTCAAAAACTTCTAGACCAACTGGGATTTTTTCACAGCACACCACAACAGAACCTGTCGTGTGAAAAGAGAAATGAGGACAATTGTGGAAGTCGCAAGGTCAGCCATCCACATGGTCTATTTGGACGAGAATCTGTGGGCCGAAGCCATTTAATGCGCCGTCTTCACACTAAATCAAACATAAGTTCGCAGCCTAACCAGAGTTCTGCACAGCTATGTTTCGGGCGAAAGGTTGGCTGGCCCTGCTATGTTCTCACCCCGGACCAATGTCAAAGAGCTCAAGAGAAAAATCTTCGTTGAATACGGCATAGACTCAGCTCCGTGGATAACCTATTCGACGAGGACGATAGGTCCAAGAAATACAGAGAACCCAAACTGGACTACCGCCATCCCACTTTGTAGAACCAGTTCAACAACAAGTGGTGGAGATCGGACGTCGGACTTTTCGTGACCGCAGAAACTTGAGATTGGGAAGGTAGATCTAATGTTTGTCTCGTCGTACAATTATGCATCTGTTCCTTGATCCGAAATATATCTTGTATACTCCTTGATTTTCATTTTTATTTAAAATAATGTCCTTTAGGGAATTAAAGAATTGGCGGAAGTTACTTATAATATAAATTGAGGCTTGGTACTAACAAATTTAGGTGATAATTACTCAGAATTTCACTAATATAGAATGATTTAAAAATAAGTAAATTAAGATTCGAAGAATTCGTAGCTTTCAGAACGAAATCTAACACACGATCAATATAAAATTCTGTTCCAGAGCCAATATATGAAATACCGTACATAAATTGCCATTCAACATATTTAGATCAAACCAACTCAGCTCAACACGTCAAGAATGGCATAATCGACGGATAAAAATTACGCTTTCATCAGATAGAGGTGGCAGAAAGGTTACAGAAACGTAATGTTATTAACACCCCAACCACATGAAAAATCCCCCAAAAACCCATACATATGACATGAATCTATTTACTAATTGGTATATTTATTGTAATATTTAAATGTACCATTACCTAATAGATCATTTAAAAGGTAAATAAAACACTTCGTTTAAATATTTCCCATATTTGCAATTTTTAAAGGAAGTGTGTTATTTACCTTTTATATTATGGAATTTTACCAAGTTACGGCCTTATCAATTAATATTTTATTCTGAATATTTTAGAAATATAAGTTGTATTTCTTTACATCTGTTTGTATTATATTCGGTTGAATTCGGTTTGTATTCTTAAAAATATAAAATCACTACGTTAACATCCTTGGAATACTATTAAGTGCGTAATAAAATGTATTGGTAATTTATATTAAAAATATATATATTTTATTAATATTTTTTCAATTACTCATTTGTAGAATTTCTAAGTAAGTTTTATAGCATTTCTTTATATGTATTTATAGGTTTAATATAATCGATACTTGTTCTGCTACTCTCTTGATGGAACCAAATTTTCAAATTAGAAGTAAAACTCTTGTTATGTTCCATTATTTTATAATTTAGTTTTAACTTTGATAATAATCCTCAAGGACCGAAACACGTGTCAGTTATCTGAAAATAAAGTAATGGAACATAACAAGAGTTTTGCGTCTAATTTATAGGTTTAAGTATATTTTATTATATTTTGAATGCTCCTAAATAGAAACGGATCATATAAAAGGCACTAAAAAGGTAGATGGCTTAATTTGATTAATAAAATCAAAATCATTAGCATAATATAACTCAAATACATTTAATTACTTAACATTATATTATTAATTGTACTATCTACAAATTCATTGATCAGATCACTGAGATCCCGAAGTGCTGCTTAAATTGCTTCTTTTCTACGATTATATTTATATTTAAACACGCCACTGTTATGTATTTTGGAAAATATAAAGTTTAATATGAAGTACGAGCTATATTAAACTTTGCATATAACTGCTTTGAAGATTTATGATTAATATATGTGATGTATTCCCGAAATTTATTACACAGTTTATCACTTTTACCCAAAATGAGATACGTCTTTGAGGTAGATTAAGGACCTAATTAAAAAACAGAGGAATTTATAGCACCTTAAATAACTTGATAAATAAAATATGGGATGCGTTACGGATTATTTACGTAATAATTTAAAAAAAAATACCATCGTATATTATAACTTTATCTTACATTTCCATAATAACTAATATTAATAATTTAAAAATACGAAAACATTTCGTAAATCTACAGGTTTTAGAGTTTACGAAATATTTTCGTGTTTTTAAATTCTTAGTTAGTTTTCTACAACGACACAAAGAACTTAATACGTTTTATTATAATATTATTGTTATAGATGCCTGACATGACATCTGCATAATGTAACATTTAAAAAATGAATTGTTGTTTACTCTCTCAATTGCTGTGCTTGTGCAATGTACAGACACGTGCTTGATATATCAAATGCCACTGGTGAAAATATGCCAATCATTGTATACGTTTCGTTTTACAGGAAAGCAAACCCAGTATGGCTTCATTTGAAGTAAAACTAAATCAACACATATATTTTGAATTGATAAGCACTCGATGTCGGTATAAGTAATAAACCCACTCGCAGCAATTTAAATTATTGTATTAATTAGAAATATTAATACCTGCGGGCTTTGCTGCCTAGCTATCCCTTATTCTTTTAAAGTCTACATAAAAATAGATTATTATAATTTTAATTGTAGAATTATACTAGTAGGGTGCACAACTATATATAATAAAAGTCGTTAGAACATAAATGGTGCTTCCCAAACGTAAATAATTAGATTTGCTGATGACATGAGGATTACTTTCTATTAGAACCGCTTTATCCTACTTAATATCCACACCGAGAGTTTAAATTATGCAGTCATTGTTTCAAAAGTCAGTTGTTCATCAATAGTTTAAATTTATCTAAATTAACAAATAAAAAATTAAGTAAAAAAAATGATGATGTGGCTATCATAGTACTTTTCTTTCTCGAAAACTATGAGGAGTACGCAAAAAGGCTATTTTTAATAATGTGTCACTTTTGAATTTTCTACAATTATTTGTTATATAAATTTCATGTAACTCCTGTAGTTTGTTAGCATTTGGCAAAAAATGTCAAATTTTCATTTTTTTTCTTTTTCTCGAAAGTTAAAATTTTTATGAAAAACATGGTGTAATGAAAAATGTTCATTTTCTCATTCCCTTTAACTTTTGTTTGAAAAGTTTTGTAATATGTATTTTTAAACTTAGAAAAATATCGGAAAACAAAACAAAAAAACGCCTCGAGTAACCATCCACTTACTTACAACCGGTTTATGAATGTTCACCAAAAGCTTTTCAGTTACAGTTTTTAACGAAAAAACTTTAAGTTTGAAGATTCATCTCAATAGGATCTTTTTACGGCTTTTTTATGTTCGTTATATCTTCGTTTTAAGGCTTCTTCCCGTCTGATATATTTTCCATTGCAATTTTCACACGTTATTTGGTGAATACCAGATTTTTTAGTGAATTTATTATAATTTGTTACTTACTAATTGTTTCTTAAAATTATCCCTGTTAACTTCGATTACTTCGATGTTGTGTATCTTTAATTCTTTATGGCTGCAAAATGATTGGCTTCTTTTCTCTCACAACTGGTTTAATACATAAGGTTTAAAGTACAGACTTACTGCGCCATATATGAAAATTAGATGCAGTAACAAATCAAGCAAGAACCATAGAAAAAGCAGTAACTAATTGATTAGGACTAGAAAACAGCAAATGGTATACTAAAAGATTCAACGTGGAAAAAATCTTGAAAATCATAGATAGATAGTATTTACTTATCAATTGTACACACATAATAAAATTCAAAATAAATATAACAATACTTTTTTACAAACATTTTGATTGGACATGGAAAGGCTCGAGTTCATAAATATATGATATTCCACTCTTGCCTACTAAACGACTGGATACTATATCATTAGATATATATTGCACCTTGCAGAAACCATTGAAAATGCCAACAACAACAACATACATAAGCATTATAGCAACCAGCTTAAAAAACTCAACCAATTAAAACAAAAACAGAATCCCGACGTTCGCAAAGAAACAGACAAACTATTGATGCATAATTTCTATCCACGAGTTCTGAATTTATCTGAAATGAACTTTAACAACAATGAAATGAAACTTTTGAATAAGGGTATATTTTCTCATTTCTACACGCCAAAAGAAAACTCTACAAAACTTAGCATTAGAAACAGAACTGGCTCTAAACCGTATAAACATAACATAAGATCTAGAAAAAAATATTTGTTCACGACTATCTTATAATATACTCATTATATTTGAGTTTCTTCAATTATAAGTTCAGTCATTATTCACCACTGTCAGTGATTAATCATTATTCACAGTTTAATATCATTTTCAAAATTTTATCCACAACCACTTTATAATGTTTCAATTATACAAGCAAACGATCAATATTAATGACATTCATTATTAACAGGTTATGTAACCTATGAATAATATTTTGACTTATCACTGCTCATCTATTCAATAATAATAAATCACTACAAAAACGCACATTCTACGTCGGAATCAATAGTATTGGTATATTTTACAGAATTGTTCAAAAAATACAACTGTTCTTCATTGTGGCAGAAATACTCTATGCTAAAAAGTACAGTAAAAATCTATGAAAATATTAATATTGGGACCTCTGCTAAACTGCAAGCTTATTTGAAGCGACAAAATGAAGGATTCACGCCTAAAAAGGCCAATACCTTTTCTCCTGAAAATGTTAACAACTTTATTAGAAGTGCTCCCGATGAAAAATTTCTTGCAACAAAAGTAAGTTTTAAATTACACATTTTGTGAAAAAATACAGTGGTTTCTTTCTATAGGTTGCATTAATAATGGGAATAATGGGTGCCTGTCGTTCAAATGAGTTATACAACATGAAAATTAAGGACCTAGAAGACCTTAGTTCGTGCTATATAGTGAAGGTGCCCACCACCAAGACTAAAATTGTTAGAAAATTTACTGAGACTGATAATTTTTACAACATTATAAAAAAATATGTTTGCATCCGAAAGCTGATGAAAAGTGATTATTTTTTTTCTAAATTTTCAAAATGGAAAGTGTACAAAGCAGCGAATTGGAATTAATAAATTTACAAAAATGGGAAGAGATATTGCCAATTTTTTGAAAATCCCAAATCCTGAGCAGTATACGGGTCATAGCTTTCGGAGAACTTCAGCTACCATCTTGATTGATGCTGTTGGAGATATCACAGCCCTAAAGCGACATGGAGGGTGGAAGTCAACTGTGGTTGCAGAAGGTTATATAAACGATTCCTTAGAAAACAAAAAAAGAAACAGCCAGAAAAATTTTACATTCAGTAGAATCGTCAACTCAAAATCTAACAGCTACATCAGCCGGTTGCACTAAATCAGTAAATTTAGATGTTTCAAATCAAAATGTAAATTTAGATGTAGCTTCAATACCTTCTATCATTCTTAATAAATGTTCAAATGTAACTGTTTATATTACTTCTAATAAATAGTGATATTTTTTTGTTAAATGCTTTAACGAATTGCCACTTTTATGATGTTAACTTGCAGTAAGCAAAAAAAAAAAATTACACATTTTGTGGTTGTGGATAAAGTATAGTATTCTACTCGCACATAATGGCTATTAATCATTTGAATGATTTACTCTACTCGCCTGCGGCTCGTTCCGTAAACCTAATTCTCATGATTAATAGCTTTCATTATGTGCTTGTTAAATAATATACTATTAGTCCGCAACAGTGAATAATGATTAATCACTGACAGTGGTGAATAATGACTGAACCTATAATTGAAGAAACCTATCAATGCAATCAAAATGTTTCAGCAAATAATCAGAATCTTAGTTTTGATATCAATTCTATTCATGCAATTAATTTAACAGATTGTTCAAATATTACATTTAGTATTACTAAATAATATTGTATTGTATTAAATTGTTGTTGTTAAAAATAAATACTATTCCTATTTATATAACTTCTCAATAAAAAAACAAAAAATATTATATTGTCGTGAACAAAGTATAGTGTACAACTCGCATATGATGGCTATTTATCACTCAAACGACTTGCTTCACTCGCCTAACGGCTCGTTCCCCAAACATGGTTCTCGTGATTAATAGCTATCATTATATGCTCGTTGTACAATATACTATTTTACCAATATTATTCTGAACGCGGTTGAAAAATCAACAAAACGCCCTTATAAGACACACCCAGAGATAAATAGTATAAAAAGAATCTAAAAAAATGGAAGGATAACCATCTAATCATTTATAAAGCGAGCAAGAGCAATATCATTACGATTCTCGAAAAGGAAACAGATATCAAAAAAGTCAACAACTTCATTGGTGAAAACCACATTGAAATCAGTAATAAAGATCCAACTGATAAATTACACAAATTATCAAAACATTTAAATCAACTAATTCCATCTAATTCCATACATAAACCGAATATCGTGTTAAGACCAATTGTTTTTTATATTCATTCTCCTTCATTTAAACTATGTTCCATTGTAAACATAATTATTTCATAAATATTTCCCTGCGCATAAATAAATACAGCATAAAATCCATCTATTTCATGAACAAATCTAAAAACTTAGCCGTCAATAATAATTCACTCCTTGTTTCATCGACGTCAAAAGTCTATTCACATCAAATCCATATCAATGAAAACTGCCAGGGACAATCAAGTTACGATACCATGGAAATGAGACATCTCATAAAGGTATGTTTATATCAAAACTACTTCCACTTCAACAACATGAGATCACCTGTATCATCACTCTTCGTTGAAATATTCATGAGTCATTTCGGAATGGCGATTATATATTTAATAACCCGAAAGAATTATTAACAAGTTCAACCCTTTTAATATAATTTTTCCCAATATATAATATTATTACTTACTCATTTTTAACCAGTTATACTTTTTAATTCCTTTGAAAATGATCGTCGCTGATCAAAACATATGTCAGGAAAATAAATACAACAATATGAAACATAACAAATGTTCTAATTTAAAATTACCTAATATTATAATATCGTTTCATCAAAGGTGCAGTGAACAGAGTATCTACTGTATGAACAACAAAATGTTAAAAACACAGGAAAATATTTAAGTTATTTGGACAGATAAGGTGACTTAAAGAGCATAATACTTATTGTCCAAATATTTTAAATACAATATAGAAAAAGTTTTCAGAAAATAACACAACAAACCGAAGGCTTTACCAGTCACAAATTCCACTATTAAATTTTATGAGCATTAATAAATCAAGAAGCTCTATTATTCTGACCTCTTTTAAGATATTGCGCATCAAAATGTATGTGAGTTAACCCAGGGAATAATCTCATTAAGATTTCTGTCAGATAGATCTGAAAAGAAATACCTACTGATTATTAGCTAGTTTGTCTTAATTTTTTAATACATCCAAAACGTGTTTTGCTGTATATATGATAGAGCTAGAATTTCTCTCCTTGGACCAACAGCGGCAACTTAATTATAAGGAATAGTAATTTTGATAAATCTTGCAATTTCCACTGAGACAAAGCAAACAACTTACTTTGTATATATTTTCTATTTGTAAATATTGTTAATGCTCTAAACCGTACAAAAAGGATTAATGCAATTATTTTAAACAAAGAATTACTCCTTATGAGATACCTATTAAACAAACAGTCAATAGTGTAATCTAAAGAAATTAGCACACAAGTTTTAAGAGAACTTCAAATTAAATTATCAAAACTTTAAACTTTAAGGTAAATTTGAACTTTAATATGTTCTATGAAATATAACAATACCTCATGGTGTGATAAAATATCTCTGAAATTAACATTAAAATATATGGATTTAAAGATACTATAAAACCAACGGTATGCTAAATACGTCATTAACTACGAGCAAGTGCATCAATCAATGTAGATTAAAAAAAATGGGCTAGTAATTTTAAAAAGTTTATAAATCTAATTAATTACATTAAATTAATGTCCATGTTGATAGCCTACAGCACCATGAGCTGTTATGTATCGCGTCAGCGTAGCTATACTAGTTATTTTTTAGGATCTCGAGTAACCCCAAATTGGAGCTGCTTAGGTCAGCTGCGACCTTGTCATCATTGTGACTAATATTTTACTCGATAGATTATTGGGAGCAATTAAAATATATACATGAGAGCAGTTTGGAATCTGCATAAAGAAACAAAATACGTAATCAAAATAAGGACAACGGCATCCAAATCATTTCAGGCAATTAAAGGTTTAAAACAAGGGTGCAGTTTATTGCTCATTTTATTTAAAATATAAATTCAAGAAGTCCTAAGTGAATAGAGAATGAGAGAATTGAAATAAAAAAGCATAGAAATAAAAATGGATGACAAATATCTATCGAGTCTCTATTTCGCTGACGACCAGGTGATTGTAACTGGAAACAAAGACGACGTGAACTACATGCTAAGGAAAGAAGAAGACCAATGCAGAAAATGGGACTAACTATTAATATGGCAAAGACGTAATATCAAAAGGTAGGAGAAAAAGAAGAATACGAAAACCCAAAATTACAACTTACACAGATAAGAAGAATAACTAACTACAAATACTTACTAAGCATTAGAACCGAAGAAGGCAATTCGAAAACAGACATACAAAAGTATATTAGATACTAAAGTCAGAATATATAAAGCGATAGTGGAGCCCATCTTAACCTAGGGTGCCGAATCCTGGCAAATGATGAAGACTGACATTAAAGTATAAACACGGTAGAAATGAACTATTTAGGAAGGACATCATTACATTGATACTACTTTTTTTAAATTTTTTGTTCTAAATACCACAATATTGGTTTATGATGTATTTAATATTAGCTTTTTTTGTGTCATCCATTTAATTTGAATATCTGATTTGATTGGTGAATTAGTACCATTTCGTTAGAGCCTGAGATGAGGAGACTAGTATCATCCGCATAAGTTCTTATAAGGCTATTTTGATTCTAAATTATTTTAGGTAGGTCATTTACATAAATTATAAATAAGATGGGGCCAAACTACTACCCTGCGTAACGCCAATATTTATTAGTCGACTATTTGAAAATGTGTCGTCCATTTTTACTCGGTGAGATCTATTATTGAAATATTATTGTATTAAGTTATAGCCTAACACTCTTAAACTACAATATTCTAATTTGTTACGTAAAATTTCGTGGTTCAGTGAATCAAATGCCTTGAAGAGATCAAAAAAATACCTACAGGTAAATTTGTGCTCTCCAAGCCATTCATCACAACTGTTAGATAATCGAAAATTGCCGTATAAATTGACCTATTAATATTATTAATATAAATAAATTCATTTTCAGCAGTGTCTAGTACGTTGTTATTTTTTAAATAAAGTATCATTCTCTCTGCTATTGCCTTTTCAATTATTTTATAGAATACTGATAGCAGAATGATGGGTCTGCAGTTAATAAAATTTTCAGGATGTCCCTTTTTATGAATTGGTGTTATTAGGCCTTGTTTTAAACAACCTAGGAGTTATTTGGTCATATCCGGATGATGTTTTATTTTTTATTATATTATGTTATTATGTTTTCTTACCTTTCAATTGTGGGTGTATATAGTAGTTTATCGTATTCTTTTTTATTACGCACATAAACGCATAGAATGCTTTTTAGTCGTTATAACTTTAACTACAAATAAGTAGTCCATAAGTGTTTTAGTTTTTTGTGTAACAGTGTTTTTGCTACAATTTCGCTTTTTATATTTACTAGGTGCTAACTTTTGGACATGTTGCTTTTAATGCCACATTTACTAAGTCCTTAAAAATTACCCAAGCCCTTATATATTCAATCGCAATTCGTATATGAATTTAAATATTGTATGAATTTATTTATATTGTTAGCATTCAATTTTACACATTTTTTTTATTTACAACTTTTGTTTTAGTTATGCATCTGCTAACCAAGATATTTTTTGTGCAAGATGGTCAGATATGTTTGTTTCAAACACACATGTTTTGTATTCCCCATGTTAGTAATAATGTTATCTATTCTAGATTGAGTGATGTGTATCATCCGTGTCGTTTCATTTATTCTTACCGTTGGGTTATAATAGTATATTATTTAACAAGCACATAATGAAAGCTATTAGTCATGAGAATGAGGTTTACGGAACGAGCCGCAGGCGAGTGCAGTAAATCATTCGAATGATTAATAGCCATTATGTGCGAGTACTATACTTTATCCACAACCACAAAATGTGTAATTTTTTTTTGCTTACTGCAAGTTAACATCATAAAAATGACAAATCGTTAAAGCATTTGACAAAAAAAATCACTATTTATTAGATGCAATGTTAACAGTTACATTTGAACAATTATTAAGAATGATAGAAGGTATTGAAGCTACATCTAAATTTACATTTTGATTTCAAACATCTAAATTTACTGATTTAGTGCAACCGGCTGATGTAGCTGTTAGATTTTGAGTTGACGATTCTACTGAATGTAAAATTTTTTTGGCTGTTTCTTTTTTGTTTTCTAAGGAATCGTTTATATAACCTTCTGCAACCACAGTTGACTTCCACCCTCCATGTCGCTTTAGGGCTGTGATATCTCCACCAGCATCAACCAAGATGGTAGCTGAAGTTCTCCGAAAGCTATGACCTGTATACTGCTCAGGATTTGGGATTTTCAAAAAATTGGCAATATCTTTTCCCATTTTTGTAAATTTATTAATTCCAATTCGCTGTTTTGTACACTTTCCATTTTGAAAATTTAGAAAAAAATAATCACTTTTCATCTGATTTCGGATGCAAACATATTTTTTTATAATGTTGTAAAAAATATCAGTCACAGTAAATTTTCTAACAATTTTAGTCTTGGTGGTGGGCACCTTCACTATATAGCACGAATTAAGGTCTTCTAGGTCCTTAATTTTCATGTTGTATAAATCATTTGAACGACAGGCACCCATTATTTCCATAATTAATGCAACCTATAGAAAGAAACCACTGTATTTTTTCACAAAATGTGTAATTTAAAACTTACTTTTGTTGCAAGAAATTTTTCATCGGGAGCACTTCTAATAAAGTTGTTAACATTTTCAGGAGAAAAGATATTGGCCTTTTTAGGCGTGAATCCTTCATTTTGTCGCTTCAAATAGGCTTGCAGTTTAGCAAAGATAGATAGATTTTTACTGTACTGTTTAGCATAGAGTATTTCTGCCACAATGAAGAACAGTTGTATTTTTTGGACAATTCTGTAAAATATACCAATACTATTGATTCCGACGTAGAATGTGCGTTTTTCTCTCTTTTCCACTCACGAAATGCGGTGTATGTGTAGGTGTCTTGATACAGATTACGCGACTTTTCGGGCAACAAGTTGATTGAAGCAATTAAAGCGGCTTTTCTTAATTCCGGGGGTGTTAAATCACACTCTGTTTCTAAATCCATATTCTTCCTTACACTCGAATCACAAGAGTAACACACAATTACGAATCAATTTCTAATGAAATTGATGTTTGTTTACTAGACGTCAAATTTGTTTAACATGAGATATCCTGATTTTGTAGTGATTTATTACTATTGAATAGATGAGCAGTGATAAGTCAAAATATTATTTACAGGTTACATAACCTGTTAATAATGAATGTCATTAATATTGATCGTTTGCTTGTAAATATAATTGAAACATTATAAAGTGGTTGTGGATAAAATTGTATTAAGCTATTACATTCAATGCATTCGGGTATTTTACTATCAAGATCAATATTAAAGTCCCCCACAATGTAGAACGTTACATTTTCGCATAAAAGTTTTTCATTCATATTTCAAATTTAGTTATAAACTCACAGATTGTGTCTTTTCCAGGTGCACGGTACACTATTACACAAACTTCTCTGTTGATTCATTCTATCGCTGCACATATTATAAAAATTATAAAGTCTTCAAGTAAACAAGATACAGGCCATCAAAGAAAAGAAACACATTTTTCTAAATATTTTCAATACCGCTCGTAGTAGACTCCAATTTGGTAATACAGCCTAAACTAACATCAAGTAAATTCCTTAGGCTTTTTTTTTGCTCGTAACAAACAAAATTCCAAAAATCCTTGAAAAATCTGAGTCGGCGATGACAATTGATAAACGAATTGAGCTGTTAACTTGCCTATGTCGTTTAAATTAAAGTTAAATTTTCGTTACTTTTTTAATTTTCTGGCAAGTTGCTTGCATCTATAAACTTTTCACATATGTCTTTTCGAATTATATTTTAAATACTGATTCTCCTTCATTTCGAATGTTGAGTTTTTCTACTTTTAGGTAATCACTGGGATATATATTACTATGGATATAGTTTTCTACATTTGGGTCTCTTATTTCTGTGTTGATTATTTGACTTGGGTTTTTCTTTCCTTGGCGATTCCATTAATTGTTTAAATGTTTTGAATTTTGTTGAATAGTAAATTCTCTCTCCATCTCGTTGTTATTTGAAGAATTGAAAAGATTTGGCAGATTTCTGTAATTTTAGCTGGTTTGTCGATTTCTTCATTATGTTCGTGTGTTTAACCTATCTATAAGATATTTATTTGTTATTTAAGTGATGTATTATTCAGTTTTAGTGAGCGATTAATCTCTTCTAACTGCAAAATTATTTTTGAAAGTTGTTCCATTCTAAGAAAAAGTGTGCAATTTGATTCCTTATCGCTATCTTCCTCTTTAATAGCTAAGACCTCTACATCACTTACATAAGTATAAATCCATGCAGGATCGATGATAGCCATATTGCACCCACTACACTCCCTTGCATCGGTCACTTTTTGTTTGCACTTGTTACATTTAAACATTTTTGCACTAATATCATCGGATATTGTTACCAACGTAATTTTTTTAATATTTAATATTGCATTGATTCATCCCGGTTGTGCTAAGCTACTTAAAGTGGCATCTATACCAAACTATAAGGAAATTATTTGATTTTCAAAATCGCCAATATGGATAAGATTTTCATATAATGAGGCAATAACAAGTCTTAGAATAGATGCATATATGTACTAGAAACAATAGATCGCACAACTACCAAAAAACAACCTTTTAAAAACAGAAAAATAGAATAATATTTTCAGTAAATATTTAAAGCTACAACGAGAGGTTTAAAATCAATATGCAGCTCAAGACTCCAATGATATTGGTCTTCTACCCCTAGTAGAAAATTATCCACGCTGTTTTCCAACTTTCTAACTGAAAGTAGGTGAATTAATGACGGAAATTTTTTAATAAGCTTCCTAATTTATCAAAAATGATTACGTATCAAATTCGTAAGAGGGGCTTTATTGGTCAAGTTGTGTTCACTGATCTATCGCGTAAGATCAATATTATTCACAATGATTATGATCAGGGAGACTCAGACTTTGCTTCTAGATACGTACTATATATTATTTACGAAATACGTTAATTCATTGAGACACCGACATTTCAAGGGTAATAACAATTATTAAAGAACTCGCTGTAAATATGTTGTCACTGCTAAGAGTACTCAAGCATCCCCATTAATCATTGAATTACCAAAATCTACCCTGAGATGCCTATTTGTTTCAAGAAAATAATTAATAATAGGAAAGAGGGAAGTTTTTTAATCCCACACTATCAAAAACCAAATGACACGAAGAAAGTTTCCTAGAATATAGGTATGTACGAATAAAAGTATTTTATGGAAAAATTCATTCAATATAAAATAAAGCATTATAAGCTTATACAATATGAAGAAATATGCAAAACATGTAGTTACCTCTACACTTACTTAAGTACATAAGGAGCTATTTAAAAAAAAAATATTGAATTTCATTGCTCTAACACGCTATTTAATCAGAACATATATTATTATTGCAAGATAAATATAAAAAAGATAAACTGTCCACAAATTTATGTTTATAATACGTTTGTTGTCGGCAATTTGTACTAAGACACATGAGATATTAATTAGATCTTATGTAAAAGAAACATCATTGGATATTACCACCCTCTAAACAAAATATTTTGCCAACAAAATTGATTATAATATTTTTGGGGCACGTGCGCATTTAATAACCATGAACGACTATTTAAAATTGCATTAAGAAATCGTTTTTCTTTTTCATTATACAACTGTGTATATTCTAATTTATTATTTTTAATAAAAAGTCTGTAAAGATTAACATATTCATCATTTTTATTTAAATTGCAACCGTGAAGATTGTCTCTACTTGTCGCGAATACATTAGCCTTCCACAGACTATTTTCTTTGAACTATATCTTTAACAGTCAATTTTAATCAAATAATTTATAAATTATGATGCAGATTTCTTTACAATATCTCGTATCTCTATTTTTTAATGAAATTTTAATATTAATCACGAATTAAATGTTTTATTTATAATGGTAGTTTTTAAATTAACGAAGATATGTAGGTTTAGTCTATACTATTATTGCCTATTCTATGGGGGTTTAATTAGAGCAATTTCGGAATTAAAAGGATAAGCTACAAAACACAAACTAAAGGTATTTATATTAATATCTCTCTCTTTAGGTAACAAGAGAACCTAAAGATAAATTAATGGTAAATATAAATAATAATTATAGGCTTTATTAAACTGCCAAAGGAATAATGTACCTTCAGATTTGCTTATGTAAATAATATTCTTATTTATATTAAATTACATTTACATTTATGAGTATACGCTTTTTAATAATGGTCCTTTTATGCTAAGTATCTCCATAGGGTTACAATAAAGCCAGGCTGTGTTTATTACTTTTTTTCTCAATACCTTGTAAACGTGCTTACAGTTTACCCGCCTCATACTGTTAATTACTGTATGTAAATAGATTGCTACAGGTAATCAACGCCACGTGTGGTTGGTTAAACCAAAATAAGATTCGATATAATGATAAAGGTAAAATGAGTGTTAGTGTTTGTTATATATATATAATTATGCTAAATGGTGTACACTTTAATTCTGATACATTACTAAAATATTTTTTGTATCAGATTTAGCATAAATATCTGACAATGTAATAATCTGAATCTTTCAAAAAACTGTTAATAAATATATTTACATGCCTTACATAAATTTTTGTTTCTCTACTGAGAGGGTTAAAATTTTTGAAATTTGTTTAATAGAAATAAATACATTCAAACTAGTGCTGCTTTTATGCTATTTGTAATTTGCAAATTACAAAGACATTATATACAGGTTCTCCTGAGCTCGAACAATGTAAAAAAGATTTAGATGTTTTGTTTGTTCTGTCTCAGAATGACGATAATTGCAATAAATTATATAAAATAAAAAAAACAAGAATATGATCGATTACTAAGGTCTTTAAGAGGAACTAAATATGATAATAAAATAAAAAATTCAGACAATAAATCAAAGTCTATGTGGGTGATTTATAAACAAATTACAAGTAATGTTGATAATAAAAAACTATTGGCGGCAATCCGGTCAATATTGCACAAGATTATAATATATATTTAATTGAATAATGCGAGACTTTAAAAGCAAATCATTATAATACTGTGCATAATTTAAGGGGTACCATTAGATATAATGACAAAACAATGCTACTACATCCTACAACTAGAGATTAAATAATAAATAGAGCAAAAAGGATAAAAAATAAGGAGAGCAGTGGTGACGATGAAATATCGAATCACTTGATAAAATCTAACATTGATGCAATTGCAGATGTATTAATGTTAATAATTAATAATTCATTTAAATTTGGAATTTTTCCTGACAATCTGAAATTAGCCCTCATATTACCTTTACATAAAAAAGGAGACATTAATGTGATGGATAATTACAGACCAATTAATCTCTTATCATCGTTTTCAAAATTATTTGAATTAATTATGCGTTATCGACTTATGGCATTTCTAAACAGTTGTAGCATTTTTAGTGAATCTCAATATGCGTACATTAAAGGAAAATCTATTAATAGTGCTGTTTTTGAGTTCACTAACTATATTAATGAGGCAATTGAGAATAAAGATCTTGCGCTTGGGGTATTTCTAGACCTCTCAAAAGCATATGACACAATTGATCATCTTCTATTATTACAAAAATTAGAATGGTATGGTATAAGAGGACACGTATTATCATGGTTTAAGTCATATCTATCAAATAGACAGCATAGCGTTGGAATACGGAAAGATGGCAAATTGTTTAAATCAGAAATACACTGCTGTGAGAGTGTGGGTGTACCCCAGGGCAGCATTATAGGACCAATAATGTTCATAATTTACATAAACGACATGTACGTTTTAAATATCAATAACAAATATTGCATAACAAACTATGCTTTTAATAAACTTTTTAATAACAGCAAAAACATATTCTGAATTGCTGGAAAGGTGTGATCAGTCATATGGTAATATAAGTGACTGGTTTTCTACAAATATGCTCAGATTAAACACAATAATTACTTTGTTTTGTATAACAGTTATTTATTTAAACAGTGACCAATGGTTTCAATACATTCACGTATCATTTCCAAACCGAAACTTTCGGTTTGAAAATGATACGTGAATGTATTGAAACCAACGGTGACCAATGGTTTCAATACATTCACGTATCATTTTCAAACCGAAAGTTTCGGTTTGGAAATGATACGTGAATGTATTGAAACCATTGGTCACCGTTTAAATAAATAACTGTTATACAAAACAAAGTAATTATTGTGTTTAATTTGTAATTAAAATGTATAACGAAGTAGAAGCCTCCATAGTCAAAAACACAATCAATGATATTTAAAACAAAACAAAACAAAGTCAGAATACTTGAAGAATTTGTTGTACAAAATAAAACAATCGAATTAAAAAGTGATATCAAATTTCTAGGGATTAATATTGATGAACATTTGGATTGGCGCTCGCACGTGGATTACTTGGTAACGAAACTGGCGAGAATATGCTATATCATGTATAATATTAAGTCTTATTTAAGCACCGAGTCAACAAAAGTCATATATTATGCGTGCTTCGAATCAAGTCTACGATTTGGAGTTATCTTTTGGGGAAATAGCACATCAATAGGGAAATTATTTGTACTTCAGAAAAGATGCATACGAACCATATTCGGGCTAAACTATAGAGCGTCATGCCGAGGACTGTTTAAGTTAAATAGAATCCAAACAGTTTTTTCACTATTTATATACGAGTGTCTAATATTTGTCTTCAAAAATACCTGAGCGAAATGCAAGGTATCGATGCATAAAATTCTATAAAGCTCTACCAATGTGTATAAAGAAACTAAATTCGCTTAAAAAGTATAAAACAGCAATTTATGATTTTTTGTTGGAAGCAGAATTCTATAATATAAACGAATACTTTAAAATTAAAAGTAAATAAAAGAATTTTTCGAATTTTTGTTTTTAGTTCATTTTTTTGTTATGTGACACAATTTCATTTATGTTCCAGAATTTTTGTATAAATTTTGGGACCATTAAAAAAAAGTTTGTTTATTATTATTATTATTATTATTATTATTATTAAGATGTTAACGCTTCTTTGGGACTGTTTCTTCAACATATTTGTTGGTATTTTCTGTTTTCAGGTCTTACCAATACTTGCCGGTATATTTTCCCAATATACATCAGTGGTCATCACATAATTTCAACATCTCATTTTTAGCAAAATAGAGAATAAGTTATTTTGAATGGGCGGTCCGGCCATCAAGATGTCATTCAAAGAAATCCCCGTCGAAGTAGGAGCAGATCCCTTGAAAACAAACATATAACATATATTACCTTCTGATTCACGCATGTGTCTTAATGTGACGTTTTATGTATGAATATGCGAGAAGAAAATCAATCAAATATTTATCAATTCTCTACCTATTATTTTATAAAGTTTCGCCAAGAGTTAAGTGAAAAAATTATTCAAGAAATAAGTTTACCAATTCTATTACATTGTTGTCTTATTGAAATTTCGAGATTGGTGGTAACTCTCCGTTCACAATCGAGCCGAAGTTTTTATTATATAATGTCAACGGTTTGAGCATAATCTCTCCTTCAAGCAAGATGTTTCTTTGTTGGATGTTTCCTATGATGAGGTCGAGTGCTTATGGCTCTAAAAATTCGGGATCGGCTATTTAAACACCATTCGATATTCTAGATCGATCTAAATAAAATTGGCGTGCAAGAATTAGATATCTTATACCCTCGATTAGATGACAAGTGCACTTATGTTAAAATCAGAGTAGCGAGAACTGATTTATGTAGAAACTACTTCACTAATGCCACATGTTGTTTGGTCTACTATTGAGATAGGTGTGTTCATATTTTCAAGGCAAAGACGGTTCACACACGATTCTGATATCAGCACCAGTGTCAATAATTACGCGCACAGTCTAATAATCTCCACGCGTGTCCTAGATTGCTGCCTTACAGATGGATAACAACACCTTTAACGGGCTGTAAGCAAAATCGACTACAGCTAAGAATGTTGGTGTATTGAAGACTGAAGTTTGTTTCTTTTGTTGAAGTGGAGAACTTAGTTGTAATTTTTTTGTAAGAACTGAAGTTGATAAACTTTTCGTATTTGTAGATTAGATGTCCGCCCTTGTAAAGGTTGCAATTGATGTCAGCAATTTAAACAGGAAACACTTTGTGTTTTGGATGAATGTTCGAATCACTCAATGATTCTTGTTATCTTGCGTTTCTTCTAGTTGTTTGCACTAGTATTTTAGTATATCAGTTAACTATATCACATTATTTAAACAATTAATATTTATGGTACTTTGAACTTTTGTAAATACCAAGAAATTTGTTTTAATTTTATTTCAAAATAACATTTCTACCGTATTAAACACCATAAAGAATCATATATATTTCATTGCTACAAAGCCAATAATGTAATTGTTTTAACGTCTGATTAGAAACAAAAATTGATTAAACATACTAAACTAACGCACTTACTATGTTTTTACCACTAAAAATTACCACGTATCAATGTAAGAATGCAAGCTTAACCTAAGTCCAATTATTACACATGAAAGTGAAAACATCACATCATATCTCACTCAAACTTTCGTATATAATAGATCAGATGAACAATTAAACGAAGATGAGTTAAATTTAAGAAAAATGTCTGAAACATTCGATTTCCATACCACATATCCTTGTAGAAGATATCATTAGTAATATTAAATCAGCAATATCATAACTTAAACCAAAAGATGCTCAATTATTCCTGATCGTAGCGATAGAAGCAATCAAAAAATCATCAAGAAGAAACCATACCGATCAAACACCAAACAACAAAAAGAAGAAACAAATATAGTGAAATCATTAAATAAAAAAGACTTATTTTACATTAAATCAAACAAAGGTGTTGTTATTATCGAAAGTGGGTTATTTAAATAATGTAAATAAAATGTTAGATTCAAGTCGACAGATTTAATAAACCCATTTAAAACATATGTCACTAAAATAAACAACGCATTGAAAAACACCTTTGATAGACAAAAAACTCGCTTAAAGATTAAAAGTTAAAAATCCAATGTCTGGTAGTATAGTGTTTATCTAAAGTACATAAACCAAGAAGTTAATATAATTATGAAAAGTTGTTCGGAATGAAAAACTATGTTTTAATATGCAATTATATCCAATTACATGGAAAAAACTTATTTTCTTTTTTTTTATCTATAATAACAATGCAAATGTAGTTACGTGAAATCTAGGATGCACTGATAAACAAATGATTTCTTGATAGCAAGAATTGTTTGACAGTGAACGTCAAATAAAATTTGTTAACATGCCGGTAATATTGAGTGTGGAAGAAAAAGTAAAAAAGTAGCAATTGTTTTACTCGTTGATACATAACAAAATTATTTTATTTTACAATAATTATCAATTATATATTAGAATACATCAATTAACTATTAATTAGAAAAAACACGAAAATATTTCGTAAAATCTACAACAAATGAGTCTTATTGTATTGTAGATTTTACGAATTATTTTCGTGTTTTTTCTAATTATTAGTTAATTTTCTACAACGTAAAGGACTTATATATTTTATTATCAATTAACTATTGCTTCAACGTATTCGCCTTCTCTCACAATACAGGTTTCCGTTCTAGAAGAAAATTCCCTCAAAACATTTCTAATTATATTCGGAGTTATACCCTGAATTGTTTCCATAATAATTGTTTACAAATGATCTACGTCTGTGTTGATATACCTTTTCTCTTAAGTAACTACATAAGAAAAAATCTAATGGGGTTAAATCTGGCGACCTAGCTGGCTAAGAATCATCGGAATATTAATGAATTAACCTTTCATAAAAGATATTTTCAAGATATTGCCTTACTTCCATCGTACTATGGCATGTTGCACCATCCTGCTGGTACCATACCTGTTGCCGTTCATGTCTTGGAAGGTCACGAAGAAAATCATGCAACTGATTTTGTAACAGATTTAGATATCGTTGAGAAGTCATAGATTGTCGAAAGAAAAAAGGGCCAATTATTTTATCCTTGTAAATGGCGCACCAAACGTTAGTTTTAAAAAAATATTGGTTGCGAGTTTGAATCGTAAAGTGAGGATTGGAGTCAGACCACCATCGACAATTTTGCGAAGACACTGTTCCATTAGACGTAAATGTAGCTTCGTCAGAAAACATTATTTTCCTAGCAAAAAAAGGATCGTCTTCTAGCTTTCCTAGGAAAAGAAAACAAAAATCTAGTCGTCTGTCGTAGTCCCCAGGTTTTAAAGTATGGATATATTGTGGTTTATATGGATGTAACTTGTTTTCTTTAAAAATTTGTGATATTGTATCTTTACAAATTTTATCTGGAAGCGAAGATGCCCTTTCTCGCAGAGACAATTTAGGTTTTTCCACTACAGATAACATTACATTTAACTTTATCTCCTCACTTGCAACAGGTTTTCGACGTTTGTTTGTGAATTTATTTTTAACATCTCCACATGTTTTGAATTTTTCCATAATTCTCATTACTGATGTATGATGTATATTTTCCCCTGGATGTCTGTTATTAAAAATTTCAGCTGCTTTACGATAAGTTTTATAATTTTCACCAACGATTAAAACAATTTCTATTTTTTCTTCCACACTTAATATTACTGGCATGTTAACAAATTTTATTTGACGTTTACTATCAAGCAATTCTTGCTATCATGAAATCATTTGTTGATCAGTGCATTTTAGATTTCACGTAACTACACTTGCATTTACATTGTTATTGTAACGGGTGTCCAACAATTATTGCAGTCCCGGGTGGCGTTTGAATAAAAAACGTAGGTCGATTCTTACATGTTGCAAATAAATGAACTGACATTTTTAATGCACATTCAGGTTATGTTTGACAATTAACATGTCAGTTCATTTATTTGGCACATGAAAGAATTGACCTACGTTTTTGATTCCAACGCCACCCGGGACTGCAATAATTGTTGGACACCCGTTAGATAAAAAAAGAAAATATTTTTTTTCCATGTAATTGGATATAATTGCATATTAGAACATAGTTCCGAACAACTTTTCATAATTATAATTTTCGATATTGTCACAAATAAAGGTACATTACTCTTAAGAAGAAATCATATTTCTTGACTCGTATACGGCTTGAAAAATTTGATATCTGATGATTGTATTTTAAGTTTTTAAGGATCAAGCAGAACTTTTTATAAAGAATAACTTTTTTTCGTAAAATTAATAATAAAAAAGTTTTCCATATGGTGCGAACTTAAGCAGACACACTGTATATCATTTAAAGTAAAATCATTTAAATAAATTTTTTCCTAGTATAAATAACTATTATATTTATATATTATTTAAATCAATAGTAAGTTGGATTTTAATAATTTTAATATTCATCGAAAAGCTACTCATACGTTTAATTATCATATTCATCAAGTATCAGCATTTGAAAGTTTGAAATACAGAGCAATTAAATTAACACGTTCAGAAGAAAATACGGAAAGATATTTTCAATTAATATTAGAAATAGCAAGATTTTTAAATTATGACAATTAAAAAGTTAACCCAATATACCTAGATAAATCGGTCAAAATAATAACTAGTTTAGAATTGGAAGAAAAATTAACAATAAAGTTATATTTGTGCCCAGTCTAAATAATCGCATACAGAATATTCAAAAATAAAAATATATAAGTCCTTAGCGTTGTAGAAAATTAACTAACGCAAATTACTTTTGTATCATTCAATGTCTGTCGAGGTATTAGCTAGAGAACTAGTTGTTTCAAAAGTGGTTTGTTCTTGTAGTCTTAGTTAGACTCATTTGTTGTAGATTTTACAAAATATTTTCGTATTTTTTCTTATATTCTTATATCTATTATTAATATTCAAAAAGTTTAACCTCAGCACAATATACAACCTCTGACAATAAAGTTTGGTAATAAAACTTATAACATTGACGTAGATGAAATATTAACCCCTCCCATAACTATGCACCGCTGAGATCTGTTATTCATGTCCTGGAAACTTTTTAAGGAGGTTTCTTTTGGGATGGAGTTCAAAAGCCTCGTAACGTTTCGTTGGATGTCAGGAATATCGTCAAATCTCTTTCCTTTCAATGCTGCAAAGCAAATTGAAATTTTGAACCATTTCATGAAATATCTAAGCAATGTACGACATCAGATCTCGATCCTCCAGGCTTCTTTCTTATTCCACGACATAAAATTTAGGAAAATGAAAATGAAGTGAATTTTTTTAAATTACCCCTTATTGATATAGATCTGTACGATAAACCATATGCCAAATATTATAAAAGATTAAATTTATGATAAATGCTACAAAAATACAATACACAACTAAAACAGATTCAATTTAACTAATAATACTTGTTTTCTGTACCTTTCAATCAATGTCTGATATTGTTTTACTTTAGAGAATTTTAATGACAATAATTAAAAACATTCCTATAGGACTTCCCAATAACATTTTATTATTATATTAATACAAAGCGTTTACCTTTGAGGATCTAAATACCTTTACGCTTTAGATGTTTTATTTTTTCAAGTAAATAGTACATCTGCGTAATGAATGCCTTTGATCTTCGCAAGAGAAAGTTCTATTTCCTTGCTTTGACCCGATCCTTTTGATACAGCTTATTTATACAAAATCGTGATATATGTTCCCTTTAACTGCAGATAAAACTTCTGTTTTTAAATATTTTATGATTTATAGTGTGACTATCCAAAGTAGTTGCGTTTGAATAATATTAGATATTATTATCATGAGTACGAAAATCAACGGCAAATGTGCTAATAAAGCATTTTAAGTATTCACAATTCTCTCAAAAAGACTCAGAGAAAGTTAAAGTTTTACCCGACATAATATGCAAATCTTCGGAAAGTAACTACTTACACATATTTTAGATTATTATGCACTATAATTAATAAAACACTTTAACTTTGTTTGTATAACACTATATTTTTTATTATGTTGACTAGTTTCGGCAACTCCACTTGCGATAATGGCAAGAGGAGTTGCCGAAACTAGTCAAAAATATAGTGTTATACAAACAAAGTTATAGTGTTTTACTAATTATTCAAACATGAATAGCGAAGTAGAAGCTTTTTATATTAACAATATATTATGCACTATAATTGCAATAAACTCAACGATTTGGAGGCATTTAATTATGTATTCAATGCTGCATGTATATGTGCATAGGTTAGAGCCACTAAAAATATTTATATTGAAAATAAATAATTATACACTTCTTTCAAACTTCGCAATATCTGAGCGCACTTTTTGAGAAATTGAGAATAATATTAATTAATTAAACAATAAACATTGTATATTTTCTTCCATTGCGAAATATAATTATTAACGTTTATAGATCCCAAAATGAGATTTTGCAATTTTTGTGAATATTCCATGATCTATGCTATATAATCTTAATTCAATAAAACCATTATTTTTTAAGTTTTCAACATCTATTTTTTCACACCAGCAACCATCGTGTAACTACTTAAAAGTTATACTAGTTATTACTTCACGAACTCCAATTAGTAGAAGTAGTTACTTGGTAGACATTTTGTTGTCTTTCAATTCGGTCTAGAACAGTGTGCAGAACCGACTCCATTGATCTCCCCTGAGTGTATAAATGTTGGTTAGCGTGAATCGGATTCGTAATCAAAGCCGTCTCGCGAATTAATCTTTCGCACAATTTCTCTAACGTTTTCAGGAGAAATGACTAATCGGGCGGTATGATTTGGCTAGTGTATCATCTGTACGACCAGGCTTGGCTATGAAAATAAATTTTACTTATCTCCATGCTATAGGGATGTATCTGAACGCGATACATGCCTTGAAGATTCTGGCTATTCTGGGGTGATGATATGTCCAGTCCCCATTGAAGGAGGGCTAGGAATATACCGTCCAGGCCTGACGCTTTAAATTGTGAGAGGCTTTTGATTGTCCAGATTATATGTGCCTCTTACGTGAGGTAATCTGCGCCTCCCAATCCTCCTTGGAGGGGTTTGAGGGTATGAATTCTGACCAACCTTTGTCGGAGGTATCCGTACATCCGGGGAAATGGTTAACTCACTATTGTTCATGATTATATTAGAAACAGAGACTAATTACTAATACACTTTACTTTACAATAAATGACATTTGTATGTTCTGATTTTTTTCAAGCCACCTACATTTATTAGAAAAATTGATATAAATAAGATTTTTAATTATATATTCTGATTTAAATATTAAATTAAATCAGCATATTGGACATCATTGGATTAAAAAAATAATGCCTAGTATAATAAAATAAGAAAGTATATGCAGCCATTTAAAAATTGTAAGTTTACTATCATTTGTCAATGAAGTTAATTTAAAAAAAATGTATAATGTCATTTTTTTGTAATGTTGATTGATGAGTTACGTGAAGATGATGCAATATAAAATAACTTTTAAGATTTTCATTCTAACTCATGCACAATCGAACCCCATCCATGAACGATGATTGGCAATGTCATTGGAGAGGTTTTTAACTGAACCACATCGGACTCCCTAATATAAAATAACTTGTAATCATTTTCTCTACAGTTTATTAATGTACATTTTGTTTACGATGTAAACATTTTCAATAGCTGTATAAGAGTGACCGTAATCGGAAATTGTGGGTTATTTATATTGGGCAGTAAGGCTGCGTGTTTCATCTAATGGGAATAGCATTTCTGGGGGGTTCCCACGCTTACCGTTTGATATTTTTGTTTTAATTATTCCTAATAATACATTGCTAAGAGAGCTTAAATCGAAGTTCACCAATTCATATAAACTGTGGAGAAAGTGTTTTTTAGTTCATTCAAATCGGTTAAATAAATGAATTAAAATATTACTATTATTAAACAGTTTGTTTGATTCAATTTAGTTTGAGAATATTCTGTGCATTATGTAAATAATAACGAATATTTCATGATCCACCTTGTAGACGTTAAAACTTCGGAATTAAGTTCAAGTTCATAATTGCTTATTTTTATGCACAGAAGTTTTAATGTTCTGCAAATGCGTACTTTTCTCATTAGCATATTAAGCTAAATCATCAATTTTACATTTGAAATTATTGCGTTTTGCACAAATATTCACGATTACATTTCATATACTCCATTGTATGTCTAAACAAAATTTAGCTAGTATGAAAATTAAACGGGATAATTAACTAGGCATCATATTTATTCGATTAAAGTATAGATAGCAAAAAAAAAATATTTTCAGAAGTAATACTCAAAGTAAGTATTCTTTTGCTTTATTGCACGAACTGGCGTTTAAAAACACGAGCGAGGAAAGAGCGAGTTTTTTAAAGCCAGGAGTGCAATAAAGAAACTTTTTACATGCCTTACAAAATTTTATCTTAGATCGTGCAGCAATTTTCAAAGAGTAATATTTTAATGTCATTTCAATTATACAATTAATGAAAACATATTTTACCCAGAGTGCATTGTTGAAAACGTTACTTAGGAACCAGTAAATAACTTGCACAAATGTAAGTCGCCATTATTATTTGTGGAAAAAAGATTCGCTCTATTTTAATCGTTGAAATTATATGCTGTAATATATTCATCTGTCAGATTTGACAGTTCTGTGCAATAAAAGCAATTTGACATTTCCGTGCAATAAAAACGTAAAAGAGCACTAGTCCTTTAAAAAGCCATCGTACAGAAAGTAGATGCTTTTTGCATCATTTTTCATTGTAAAAGTGGCTTTTTAAAGCACTAGTGCTTTTTTACGTTTTTATTGCACGGTAATGTCAAACAGTTTTTATTGCACAGAATTGTCAAATTTGAATATAAACTACGAACTTTTGATTCATCTATCACTTGGTGAAACATATTGTAGCGATTGGGTAAATGTGTAATTAATTTCACTTGGTTTTATTTGTTTCACAATTTTATTTATTTTACTTCCCTAACTAGTTTCGATCACACGATCATTCTCAAAGGGTTTTACAAGGATTACTAAAATCTAAGAAAATATTGCTCGCTTATATATCTAATTTAAGCCTATTTCGGGGCAGACGCAATAAATGTATTTAGCAACGGGGAGTTTGGAATTTCCAGATTATCATTAGTGACGATTTTGCCGCAAGTTAGGGCTTTCTTAATGTGAAAAACTTCCCAGTAATTAAGTTTTTTACATTTTTGCATTTGTCTCAAAATTTTAAATTGAGATGGATCAAATATGTGGTTGTTATCAATGCAGTGTCTTGCGAAGCCTGTTTTTGGGTTTTTATCTAATATAGATTTTTTATGTTCGTATAATCGGGTTTTGAAGTTTCTGCCTGTTTGTCCGATATAAATTGATTCACAACCGGAACACTGTATCTCATATACTCCACTTTTTTGATCTTTCTCAACCTTATCTTTGTTATTTACTAGTAATGATTTTAAATTATTTTTGTTAACAGATATTATATTTATATTTAATTTGTGCAGAAGATTACTTATTTTTTGGGACGTTTTTCCTGTATAATTTAATGAATAATATATTTTGCGATCTAGTGGAGCTACTCCGGCATAAATTAATTTTAATAAAGAGGATTTACGTTTTTTCTTTATCAAGTTATTTATTATGCTTGGTTTATAACCGTTATTAGTTGCAATTTGTTTAATCGTTTCCACCTCTTTATTAAAATCAATTTCTGACATTGGTATATTAAGTAGTCTATTGGTTAGGCTATGGAAAATACTCATTTTAATTTGATAGGATTGATATGAATCAGACGGTATTATTGCGTCGCTAAAACTATCCTTTCTATAAATATTGTAAGCTAATCGGTCTTCTATTTTACTTATAGTTAGGTCTAGAAAATTCAATTTGTTATTTACTTCAATTTCTATAGTGAATTGGATATTATTGTCAATAGAATTCATATATGTAAGAAGTTGGTCTAATTGTCTATTCGTTCCTATAAATATGCAAAATACATCATCTACATATCTCACCCATTGATGTATATTATTGAAAAATCTATTGTTTGAATTATTTAATATGTGTTCTTCGAAATCGGACATGTAAATTTCTGCAAGTAATGGGGACAAAGGGGAGCCCATAGGTAACCCTTCATTTTGTTTATAAATGGTACTATTGAATTTAAAATAGTTTTGTTGAAGACAAATATTAATAAGTTTTTTTAATTCTAATTTAGCTTGATTGTCATGGGGAGTTTTGTCTATTTTATTAAATAATATCTTTTTTAGGGTTTGGATTGGTATCGATGTGAAAAGGCTTTTAATGTCAAATGAAACCAGTTTAGCGTTAGGTGGGATGGATTGATTTTTTGTCTTGTTTACAAACTCTATTGAATTTTTAATCGAGTATTTGGGTGTGAAATTAATAAATTCAGGTATTATTTTATTTAGGAATTTGCAGACCCCATAAGCAGGGGCATTCATGTATGCTACAACCGGCCTAATTGGTGTGTTATCCTTATGCAGTTTAGGTTGACCGTATAGTAGTGGTGGTAATGGATTCATATTTAGTAATTTATAGGTCTCGTTTTGATGAATGATTTGTGAGCATGATTTTAAAGCTTGCTTCAATTCGGTTTGGAATTTATTTGTGGGGTCTTTCTTTAGAATTGAAAAATTAGAGTTATTTAAAAGTGATAATGTTTTATCAATATAATCTGTTTTGTCCATAATGGTTATTGTGTTTCCTTTATCGGCTTTACTTATTATTAAATTATTACTTTGAATTTTTGATTTTATTGACTTAATTGTATTACTTTCAAATTGAATTTTCTTAGACTTACAAATTTTATTACTATTTAGTATTTTAGCGCACCTTAACTTATTATAATTTATAACTGCCTCAGGTTGTTTATTAGTGAGTGAATTAAGTGCGTATTCCGTGTCAATAACTAATTGTTCTACATTCTTATGTTGCGGCTCCAGGCAATATTTCAGCCCTTTGTTTAATAGTTGTTGTTCTGAATCATTAAAGTTAGTTTTTGACAGGTTTACGATTCTAGGGGCGAATGTTACTATATTATCTTTCGTAGTTGAGCTTTGTGTTTTGTTACCTTGTTGATGTTCTTCAAGTTTTTTCAGTTTTCTTCTTTGAGTGTTGTACAGTACTCTGCGTTAGAGTAGGGAAAACCCCCCCCCCCCACTGCTTATACTCGCAT